>JAIFZK010000006.1:8040000-8297500 GCA_027481765.1 Tenualosa thibaudeaui | reverse complement strand
CATGCAGGAGTCTGAATGCAATCCCAGCACTTCTTTAAATCTCTCTTTGCTCCTCCGTCTGCTGTCCTCTCTTCCTCCTCCTATCTCTTTATCTTTCTTTCTTCTTTGTATTTCTATCTCTCTCTCTCCCTTTCCCTCTCCCCCACATTCCCTCACTCTCCCCTTCTCTTTCTGTCTGTACCCGCTCCCCACTGTCACTGTTTTTTTCTCTCTCCCTCTCTTTTTCTCTCTCCCTCTCTCTCTCTTTCTCTCTCTGCCTCCCTCTTTTCCAGCATGCGACAGATGGAGGCTGGCCTATTATTACAGGCGCTCAGCTTGTCCGTCCGGGGCTGCCTGTTGTCTTCTCCTGCTGTAGTGAAAACAGATGACAGCATGTCAGCGGAATGGGCCAGAAAGACAGAAATACCCATGAGCCTAGGACAGGACAAATGACCAGTGTGTGTGTGTGAGAGACAGAAAGAGACAGACAGAGAGAGAGGTAGAGGGAGAGAGGGGGGGGATGCAAGAACATGAGAGAAAGATTGAGAGAGAGAAAAAGACTATCTGTGTGTCTATATGTACTGTATGCATTTCTGTGTGTGTGTGTGTGTGAGAGAGAGAGAGAGAGAGAGAAGGAGAGGAAAAGAGAAAGACAAGAAAGACAGAGAAAGAGAGGAACAGTGAGCGAGGGAGTGAGAGATGATAAATTATTTCACTCTGGGATCAGTGTAAAGCTTCACACAGTCTGATTGTGAGAGGCCCAAGTGATGGAGCCTGACCACATGCAGCTCAGACAGCAATGTGGACACATGCCCAGCGTGGCTGCAGCAAAGGTGAGAAAAGTTCCTCACACTGCTATAATTGGTGGCAATTATACACATTATTCATCAAAATAAACACAGCCTTGTGAACGTGAGCACTGTAAACTTAATTAAACATACACACACAGAATAGTCCAAACAAACATTCACATGCAGAATAGTTCCATGATGACACTCACAACCACACACACATCCCCACTCGACACTATGCCTACACGCACACACTCACACACACATTTTCCACACATTTAACACCATGGGTACACACATACACACTTTAAGGTGAAGAGAATGGGGTGTAAATGGGTCATGTTCACGGGCATAGAATAGCCAGTGACCACACAGTCTGTGCCAAGCCTGACTGTGTAGAGTTATTGTCCTCCTCTCTCTTTCTCTCTCTCTCTCTCTCTCTCTCTCTCTCTGTCTCTCTCTCTCTCTCTTCAGCCTGTCTGGCAGTTTGCTGCAGGCCTGATTTTGGGTCCGATTTGCAACCCTCTGTGGAATTCCACACTTGATTGACCCAAATCCCCAAGCATTCCCGCAGACAAGGTCGGATATTTATAAAGGACAAATGGGCCCTGCTACACCCACAAAGGAGCAGCACTTACATGAAGCACAGGCTGAGAATATCCGTACATGAATGAGGGCTAAGAGAGTTTTGAAAAATGGATAACACACTTTCAGTGCAATATTCTTCGGATTAATCATGACATGCAAAAAGGTGCACTGAGAATTCCCACATCTGCTGAATACTTCACTTTACGCCCACAAACGGAGACTGCAACTTTTCAGCAAGATTTTTCTCCACACTGACACACACACACACACACACACACACACACAGTGTGTTTCCAAACTCTCTCAAAGCCTGCCACGGGGTCTCGGGGGAGCCGCGCAGACTGGCTGCGGCATTGGCGGCAGATGTGGCTCTGGGATTGTTTTTTTTCTCGAGTGCCGTGCAGTGCGGCCCGGCGCGGCGCTGCTTTGTGGCCTCCCGCTGGAGCGTGCCGAGAGCCGCGGCATCTGCACAGAAAAACACACTGATCTGAATGCCGTGGGAGCAACCGGAAGAAGCTTTATACACACACACACACACACACTTTTTCTGCCTTCACTTTCTTGCTCCACACTATCCGTTCTTGATGTGTGGAGAATTGAATGAATGATTCTTGCTGTCACTGCATTTCCCCTTCTGTTCTTGCAAACTCTATCCCTCTTTCATGACCCTTCGCTCCTCTCCATCCATCTCTCATTCTGTTCTCTCACTCCCCCCCTTTCTCTCTCTCTCACTCTCTCTCACTCACTCAGCGACTTTTCTTTCCCTCCATTCTCTCTTTCACTCCTCTCCACTGAGCAGGGGTCACGCTTGAGTCTACTGTCCATGCTGGAGGCTGATGGATGAGGGCATCACACTGGGGGGAGAGAAAGAGGAAGAGCCTCCAGAGACCCCCCCCCCAGCCTCCAGGGCCCCAAGCCTCCAGCAAACCCACCAACCCCAACCCCTAGCCCCAGCCCCAGCTCCAACATCATCCAGAGCCCCAGCGTGTGTGTGTGTGTGTGTGTGTGTGTGTGTGTGTGTGTGTGTGTGTGTGTGTGTGCATGACAGAGAGGGTGTGTGTGTGTAAAGTATGTGTGTGTGCATGCGTGTGTGCATGCTTAGGGAAAATCGTGACACTAAAATACCCTGTGCACACGCAAACAACTATCTGCGTGCATGTGTGTGTGTGTGTGTGTGTAAGTGTGCTTGTGTGTATGTGTGTATGTGTGTGTGTGTGTCAGGGATGATGGTGTGTGCATGTGGCCGGTTTTCTGAGGGTAAAGGGGGTTGAGGGCTAGGGCAGAGGCCTTGGTGCCATATCCCCACGGCCTCTTCATAAATCTGCGTGATCCAGGGGGGCTGAAACACCGGGGCTGCTGGGTAATCCCCCCATGGGGACAGCCATCCTGCCACTCTGCCGAGCATCCCTGGAACGCCTGGCCTGTCATTCTCACCAACAGGGTCACGACAGCTGAGCCACAGGGGTTTAACACTCACACACACACACACACTCACACACTCACATTATGCTCTGGTGAGCAGGGCTTTCACACACATCCAGACAGATGTACACATGCATTCATACCTACATGTGTACATAAATATATACACACATGCTCTCAGGCATGCGAGGAATACATCAGCACCAGACGCAAGCGCTGTAAAAATATAGACTCTAACACACACACACACACACACACACACACACACAGTAGTCCTGCAGTGTTCTCCGGAAGAATATTAACCGGAATAGAAACGCTGGCTACCTAACATGAACTCACTGAACCCCTTTGATCTGAGGGGGTGGCACAATGCAGTGATAGAAGACAAGACATAAAAATCTTGTATCTCTTATCACACATAAGACCACAGCCTCACATATCACATATCTCTATCTGTCTGATTGCAAGTGTTCCACTCACAAGACAATTTGCACAAGTCAAGAACAGAAAAGAAGTAAGTAGAATGGAGAAGACAAAAGAAAAGCGAGGGAAGAGAAGGGGAAGAAAAAGAAAACACAACAGCAGATGCAACGGAGAAAACAACAGCATAAGTAAGTGGCAAAGGGAGGGGGGGCAAGCGCGTGTCACTTGTCACATAAACAGATTGTGTTATCCCCGTCGAGACCGGCCCCTGACTGTATCCTCCAAACCGAGGGTCTCGGCGGAGGCAAATCCAATCTTCTTGCCGCGGTTTGATCCCCCCCACACACACACCACCCCCCTATCACTCCTTCAGCTTTCTCCCTCCGCCTCAGCTTCACTCTGCGAGACACCCGACACCAGCTGGGTCAATTATAATGGCAGCGGCGAGCGCACGCCAGGAAGCAGCTAGTGAAAACAGGTCAACAAAAAAGCAACCAGGTCTCATATACAACAGCAAAGGCCCCGCGGGGAGCCGACACGGACGAATCATGCAACGCTGCTTCCGGAGGTCTTTTCAGAGCGCTGTAAATAAAGACATCACATAGAATGCACGGTGACATCTCCAGAATGCTATCATGAATATTCTCACAGCTATGAAATCATAATAGTAATAGCTACTGTTAACACCGACTCTAAACTCTAAATATTGTATGTAGGAAAAGGCATCAAAGGTGCTTCTACATGTTTTGAGATTTTTTAAATAGATTCCTTTAAATGCTAAAGATATGACCTCAAAAAATGATGGCTAATTTTCTGAGGAATACTTCAAGTACACTGATATGATAATGTTAGAGATTAAATCGCACACACTATTTTTCCTTGCCTTTTTTCCTGACATGAGCAAGTGTCTTTCTAAACGGCAACTCAAAATGCCCTCCTGCTTAGTGGTATACTGACAGCATGCAGTCTGCCATGAAATTTGAATAATAACCCAGGCAGTCCAAAAGTGTGCCCTGACACCTCTGCTGTGCTTTGTAGCTGCGAGCACAGCGGGCACAGGTCACGCTTTTGTTTGCACGGGTGAGTGCTTCATGTCAGCCTGTGTGTGTTTGCACGCTGTAATGAGGACAGGCAGTGATGAGCAAGTGTGTGTATATGAGAGTGTGTGTGTGTGTTTATGTTTGTGTAAGTGAGTGAGGGAGAGAGTGGCAGCGAGCTGCACCTCAGGTGTTGTTTGTGTTTAGAAGCGAGGAGGAGGAGGAAAGTGAAGAAGAGAGGAGGTCGAGACTCACCCGTACATGGCACTATTGGGCCTCTTGGCTCCTCCTGTCTTGGAGCGGCTCGATTTCAGCTCTCCGGTCATGCTCATGTCTGTCGGGGAGACAAGACCAAAGCGGTCAGGCAGCAGGAAACCCTCACACACAGCACAGCGTGGCACAGCGCAGCACGGTAATGATAACAGCAGTACGACCCCCAACTCAAACTAGGGCTTGTTTCCCTGCCGCTCTCTTCTTCTCTCTCTTTCCTTCCCTCCCTTCTCCTCCCCCTGTCCTCAGGCAAGAGCAGGAGGGGAGAAAAAAGAGGGAGAGAGAGAGAGAAGAAAGAGAGAAAGACAGAGAGTGCGAAACAGATAGGACAAGGAAGACAGGAAAAAAGAGAGAGGGAGCAGGTGGAGGAAAAGAAGGAGGAGAAGTAGAACTCTTTAAAGTCAAGCCAGCATATAGACACATCCTCCAGCCATTTAAATCACCATGGAGAGGACTGCAGCCTTCTGCTCTCCATTCCAAACAGTATGGATCTCAAACGCACCCCTCCTCCACCAGAGAACAAACCCATAGCACACCCTCTCTCTCTCTTGCGTGTGTGTACACACATACACAGAGGCACGCAAACAAACCCCACACAAACGGAAGCCTGTCAAAACCCATCCTAGGAAACATGAAACAAGAGACATCTAATTTCAGGCTTTTGTTCTATGACACCCGGAGATGGATTCTTTTGGGCTCAATTATGCTGAAGAGCAGAGAGAGACTGATTAGCGTCAGATGCCAAGAAAAAAGGGGAATCGCATTATGCCGGCGCCGGGCTACAGCTCGCTGGTGTTCTGACACGGAAAGTGCCGGCACAGGCTGACAGGGACAGATGGGGGGAAGAAGAACGGAGCACGGCGACACAGCCGGGAGGCGCCATTTCGTGTCTGCGTGCATATGCACTATGGAGTGTAAATCATTCTGTAGACACACACACAAACAAACACACACACACGACATAAACATGACAACATACACATCACACCAACACTACGCATGTCTTTATGGGCATTTAAAATGTGTTTTATGTGTTTTGTGGGTGTGTGATATGTGTGTGTGTGTGTGTGTTTGTGTGCATATCATGTATACATGTGTGTGTTATATGAGTGTGTGCTGCATGAAGGCTGCCTAATCCAGGTGCCCTGCATTTCCGGTGCCAAGCCCCCCCGCTAGTGGTTGGCATGGCCGCTGAGGCTGGCACCTCTCGTTCCCCACTCCAGCAGGATGACCCGCACGGCGGCCCTGGACTCACGCTGTGACAGCAGGCCCACATAAATGAAGTGCTTTGCAGCCTAATTGCCTTCCATCTGTCACAGGGAAAAAATTAATTGCTTCTCACATTCATCACGCGACGAGCGTACTGTTAACTGCAACTGTCAGGCCCCCTCCTGAAGACACACACAACACACAATTACGCACGTACCCTCCCCCCCCCCACACACACACACACGCACGCACACACACAAACTGTCATGTGCTTACTCACAATGACATACATGTTCTCATTCTGTGATGAAATGTCACCACCATGGTTGAGGATGTTTTGATTGGCATACCAACAAGCCTAGCTCTCTTTGGCTGAGTACAAACAGGTATAGTAACCAGGGTTAGATCGGGTGACTACTTTCTCTCCATTATATCTCACACGCACAGCACACACACACGCGCGCGCGCGCACACACACACACACATACACACAGCAAGAAACAAAATTACTCAGACACACCCTCAGCTACACCGCAGAGGGTACAAAGTCCTGGGTCTCTGCTTGTTCAAACACACACAGACACACACACACACACGCTGGGACACAGTGAAACATGGCCCCACACCACCACAGCTCAGTGGAGCAACTGAAAGCTGCCACGAAGAAAACCCCAAACACATCCGTCTTCCTAGTCAGAACCGACGCGCAACAATGTCAGCATCAAGAAACACTTTGCGTCTGACTGTGAGTGTATAAGAAACCTTGGGCCTGCTTTTTTGACCTGGGTAGAGACGCTTTAATGCCATTAACATGCCAAGCGAGTGAGCGCAACGTTCCAGCCTCCTCGCCCAACTCACACAGGGAGCATGAATAATCCTCGCCTTACTCAAGAGATATAAAAGAAAAAAAACACTCAAAGACCCAGCACAGCCAGAATCAATCTCCTGGAAAAAGGCCAACACTTCCTTCTTTGAATTAAAAAGGACAAAGGCCCTGCGCTGGCAGGCGGAATAAAAAGCAGTAGAGGGTCAGAAACAGCTTTAACCTATAGCTGAGAGTGCAGGCTATCTGAGGAACGCTAGCTGATGGCTTGCTCTTGATGACGCAGACAAATCGTGTCTGTCATAACAACGCATCCTCTGACATATCAAACACACACACACACACACACACACACACACACACACACTTACTCTCTCTCTCTTCCATAGGCCAGTATACAACTACTACTACTAGGCAGTAAACACAATGTTTGGTCATCAAGGTCTAATATGGATTCAGAGATCTTATACCACACTGCACACACACACACACACACACACACACACACAAACACGCGCGCACACAATGACTGTGCTCTTTCAAGCGAGCTCTTGAGATTGAGCAGGGAATGTTCCTTTCATTGGCACTACACTGGCCTTTGTCAAAGAGTCAAGGGCAGAGACAACTGAGCTGAAGTATCTCTTGCTGTGGTTAACATCAGAAGATGCTGTGCACCTTTGACTCTGCCACTCAAGATGACTGGGCCTGACGACTGAGTCTTGGCAAGCTGAGAGGAAGAAAGTCATCGCCAGCTGTATGTGTGTGGAACACACACTGATGCATCAACTTATGTAAGTCCCCCCTGCATCAGCTGAATAAAAGCTTCTGTGAGTGGTCTAATGTTTTGGTCTCCATCCATCACTTTTGACTGTGTCCTTCATTTCCTGAGCTCACACAAACACAAAAGTCCACTCTTCCCCCTTTGATTCAGTAAATAAAGTCAGCTGCCCAATAGAGCCAGTCTTAGCAGGCAAGAGACAGAGAGAGAAAGAGAGAGAGAGAGAGAGACAGAATTGGAGAGGCGTGCTAATTTCGCTAACACCATGCCTTTGATTCATCTGCAGAAAAGAAAAGGGTTTCCCCTCAGTACTGGTGGCCGTGTGAGGCAGCGCCACAGAAAAAAAAACAGCAGCAACAGTAACAGCATGTTGTGCATTTAAATCACCTCAGGTCAGAGCCAGAAAGAACAGGACTGTGGGGCTGAATGGGGACGAGGCTAGCTGGGGGAATATGTTGTGTTAGCGGAGCTAATCCGCTGTATGATAAAGTCATTATACACACAGAAAGGCTGCAGGACCCCCTGAAATCCCATACACCAGCCAAACACACTGCCTCCAGCGAGCCATTTTCTGACATTTTGGTAAACACAATACAAACGTTGCACAATTAGCATTTCCACAGTGATCTCAGAGAGAGGGGAGAGAGAGAAAAAAAAGCTAGCCAGAGGTGCCTTTTTGCACAAAACACATTTTGAAATAAATGGATAAATAAATAAATATATCATGAAAAGGCAGCTTTTAATATTCACTAGGGAGAGAATTACTGGAGTGAATTGCCCAATTTTGGTTTTGTTTTTTTTTTTCCATTATACAATCAAACTTTTTCCATCCCTGTTTGTTTCACTGGCTTAATTATGTTTATGTCATTAGAGGCAGATAATAGTGGCAATAATGGTGTTCTCAGGTGAATGGGGGCTGATGATCTATTTTCATTAAAAGAAAAAAAAACTCTATGACCTGAAGTACACAGGAAATGTCATAAGAGGATGACAGTTGTGATCCAACCAATAAAAGACTCTGAAGGCACCAGAGACTGCCTTTGTGCCATCAACAGCATTCTCAAAAACACCTTGAAGGAAACGTGTCACTTGACAAGCAAAAGACCAAAAGAATTGTGAACACTTCTTTCCAACTAAATGATCACAGGCAACAAAAATCTATATCCGGAAGCTCAAACAATCCCATCTTCAAAACAGCAATTAAAGAGTAGAATACTTAAATACAGTGATAGTATATTGGCTCTGTTGGCAGATACTGCTCTATGCAGAGCAGAAACCAGAGTGGGCATCTCCAGCAGGGTTGTGCCATGTCCGTGCCACAAGTGCACGCACGGCACGTCAGCAGGAAAGGGCAGTCTCACCTGGGGCCAGAGAACATTTCATCCCAGCGCACTGTGCCTTGATGAGACGGAACAGTGCCGCCAGGGGGCTTAGTCACCGGCCAGTTGGGACTAACTGGACTGACGCAAACATCTGAATGAGCTTCCCCACTGTGAAACGAAAGACATAGGAGTAAAATCTCCACTCAAGTCTGACGGCTGCATTTTCAGCATGACACCATGGAGGCAACGTCTATGTGTGTTCTTCTGCACATTGCCCTTGACATGCTCCTTCAGACCGAAGCACATCTCATTGGGCATTAAAGGTTTTGGCTATGACATTCACATGGTCAGTCATATTGTGGATTTCACAAGATTTCACACCAAAAAATTGCTGATATTTGGGTCTAGTGAACAGCATTTTACCTTGACCTGCCTAGAGAGTGTTCCACTTGCTTTCCTGTCTACAGGCTAAAGCATTTCCTCTACTCCCATAACACCCACCTCTCCATTACACACTCTGTCTTGCTCTCTCTCACACACACACTCTCGCTATCTCTTCCTCTCCTCTTCCTCAATCATAAAATCATACTGATACCTATATTTGTGAGAATGTGTGATTATGGTTGAGAAGGGGAAGTCTGAACCTTAACTTTCTCTCTCTCTCTCTCTCTCTGTCCTCTCTCTTTCCATTTCGCTCCTTGATAGGCCCCCAGGCCTCAGCTGGCCTCTTCTGCACCCAGCCCTGCTGTTGGTTTGTTTATTAGCTTCAGGACAGGACATAAATGAAACAAAAGAGTTTGAGGAAGCTGGACAGTGAGAGGGAGGAGAGGCGCATCATGCCAGATGATGAGGCAGGCCAAAATGGAAAACGTCTTTCCAGGTGAAGGTGGTGGGGTTGTGGATTGTGCCTGTGGTTGAACTGACAAACATTCCTGATCTCCATTTACAAGAGATGACGTTCAATTGCTTGGGACTTCACTGTGAGCCACTTTGCGTAAGTGTGAATCACAACAGCACCTACATCCCAGAAACAGCAATAACCTCTGGATTTCCATCCCAATCTTTTCTGCTACACATCATTGACTCAACCTTGTCCCTTTCTTGCATAAATGCCCTTAAACCTTTGCACAGTGTTCCCATTCTGCTAAATGATTAAGTCCCTCTAGGCCCATAAATTTAATATGACAGTCAGGAAACTCATATATATATATACTAATATATCTTTTAACATCAGTTTAATAATCTAAGGTTACCTTGAACTGGCCTGTGCTTTCTATCCTTGAGAATCCAAATCTGCAGCCTAATTAATCCACTTTGAGAGACAGAGACATTGTGTTTGTGTGTGTGTGTGTGTGTGTGTGTGTGTGTGTGTGTGTGTGAAAGAGAGAGAGAAAGTCAGACAGAGAGGGAGAGAAATTATGTCATTTCTATGAAGGGTCTATAAGGTACAAGCTCAGTGCTCCTAAAGTGAATTCTGTGGGCTCTCTTCAGGAAATAGATATTGCCATGGCAATCTTTTTCTCTGCTGTAAGGCTTCTAGAGATTCTGTGTGTGTGTGTGCGTGTGTGTGTGTGTGTGTGTGTGTGTGTGTGTGTATGCACGCATGTGTGTGGGTGCTTGAGACACAGCAAGCAAGAAAGAGAAAGTGCCTATGTGTCAGGCTATATATGTGTGTGTGAGAGTGAGTTTTGGAAGACAGCAACAGCAATGGCACAACAGTGTACAGTTGGGGCAAAGGCAGAACTCCCCAGTAAATCATGAATTCTGCCTGGCACCAAAGAAGGCATTCCGGCAGAGGCAGTTTGTCAAGTGCTCTCTCTCTCTCTCTCTCTCTCTCTCTCTCTCTTAATCTCTCTCTCTTTCTGTCTCTCTGAGTGCCTGGCTAGGCTGCAAAACTGGGATGTTTTGGCTGCTCCCTGCCTCCAAGTTGTTTATTTTATGAGTGGCCTTCCTACCATCTGCTTTGGGACACACTGCGAGTCGGAGACAAGCCGTCTCACCAATCAATGGAGGTGCTAACGACAGTGACACGCAGGTGCATGCTGGTAGTTTTCTTAAATATACTGTACAGCAATTACCCACCCATGAGGCCATGATGCCATACATTCACAAACTATGAATCATCACATCAAAACATATATATATATATATATATATGGATGTATAGTAGTGTATATTATTTTACTCTTACACTGATAAGCTTATCTCAGCTTATGGGTAAATCCATCCACCCCCAGAGTCCTGAGTGGTACTGTATAGTCATGTCAACCAGTCATGTCCACAGAGTAACTGCCTTTCCCATGAGCCCAGGAGATCAGTATCAGTCTGATTGCATTGCCTATCCAACCCACCCCGCACCCCACCTCCCCGAGCTAAGTCTGGACAGCCGTTTGTCTCTGCTGAAAGCCCACTGCGGTCTTGTCCAGCTCTGCAGTTTGAAACCACAAGCAGAAGGAGAGAGAAAGACTAAGTCACGCTCCAGCTGGAGAGAGCTGAAACCCTCCCTGAAACCCTTGAGTCCACGCTACACTACCACGGGCACATAAAGAGCATCAGCCTGTCACTCGCTGCTCTGTGGCCTGATGAAGAGACCAGAGCAGAATAACAAAGGAGTCAAGGGTGAGCTTTTCTCCACCGCCTGAGCTGGAATTACATCAGACAGCATACCAAGTAATTTAGGCACACCGTGTCCTCACAAATGGGCAGTTACAGAACTTGCTGCTGAATTGTTAAATAGCACTATTTTGTTCCTTTCCATTTGACAGAGCTTACATTGGACGTAGTGTGATTTGTGTGATCTACTGTGTTGTAATGTTGTAATTCAGGATTCAGGAAATTTTAGAGCACATTTCCTAGTCTGATAGATGCATGTAGGATATGTCATTAGGATTTCCTGCACCTGTCATGACAAAGCCAATAATCCTGGAATCAATCTTGAATCAAATAAAACACATGCCACTTTACTGTCATCCTTCCTATAGATGGATCATGCTTCAGTGATATGATAAATCACAGAGAAAGGGAAGGCAGCAGGATTCCTGAATTAACACCGAACTCAGTTATAATATTCATAGCATGAAACTGACAAGGCGTTTAAACTTGCACAAAGAGCATTTATTACGATTTATTATGTGTTGTACAAAAGCAAATCTATAACATTCCCATTCCTGCATGGGGTGGGGGTCTTATTTAATTATAAATGCTCTTCCAGTGCTATGACACTGAATTAATCATTTAAACCGCACTGTGACATGTGTAAACATCTGCCACACAACAGCCCCCCCGCCTTCATCTACTAAGCCCCAAAACAAGTGCTGCATGTCAGTCTTAAGCATCATGTTGACGGACTTAAAGGAACGTTGCAGGAGTTTGTATGCACCCACTCTGGTACTGCTCCACCACCACCACCACCACCCTACCCTGATCTTTTGCCTTGAGTGGCAACGGATAGCAACAAGAATGAATAAATGACAAATGGCAGGCATGCATAATGAATGGTGGGGTGGGGGGGGGGGGGGGGTAATCGGTTGATAGTGGAGACTGAGGTGGTCACTGAGAGGGACTCCCGCGAGAGGCCCATGCTGAGCCCTTTAAAAGCAGCTGCGCCCGCCAGACTCACTCGCATCTGGAATGTGTTCCATTCCATCCATCTTTCATTCCACCATTTTGCTCTCTCTCCCTTTTCTCTCTCTCTCTCCCTCCCTCTTTCTCTTTCTCTCTGTGTCTTTCACTGTCTGCTTACCCCCTCAGGTCTCAAGTCTTTCTCTCTTGTCTCTATATTGTTTCCTTTCCTGCCAGTTCATCTTACTTTTCTTTCTCCAGGAAAGAAAGAAAATGATGCTATTTGTTGTCTTTATGCAACTTTGTTGTTTGTGTGCATGTGTGTATGTGTGTGGGTGTGTGCATGTGTGTGTGTGTGTGTGTGTGTGTGTGTGTGTGTGTGTGTGTGTGTGTGTGTGTGTGTGTGTGTGTGTGTGTGTGTGTGTGTGTGTGTGTGTGTGTGTGTGTGTGTGTGTGTGTGTGTGTGTGTGTGTGTGTGTGTGTGTGTGTGTGTGTGTGTGTGTGTGTGTGTGTGTGTGTGTGTGTGTGTGTGTGTGTGTGTGTGTGTGTGTGTGTGTGTGTGCATGTGTGTGTGTATGTGTGTGGGTGTGTGCATGTGTGTGTGTGTGTGTGTGTGCGTGTGTGTGTGTGTATGTGTGTGGGTGTGTGCATGTGTGTGTGTGTGTGTGTGTGTATGTGTGTGGGTGTGTGCATGTGTGTGTGTGTGTGTGCGTGTGTGTGTGCGTGTGTGTGTGTATGCTTCTACGCCTGTGTCTTGCCACTCTCTTCCCTGGATTCATCATCTGTAGATTTTCGAGGGAAAATCTCTACCCCTACTCTACTTTTTTTGCTACCATATCTTACCTGTCTTGAGAGCCTCTATTTCTCCCTTGATCATTCGCCTTTTTCTCTCTATCTCTCCCTCTTTCATCCATTTGCACTCATCTCTTCTCCTTTTCTCTCCTTTGCCTCTATCTGAAGTTCCCATCACAGACAAGCCGCTCTACACTCTCAGAGAAGCTGGCGAAGGAAGGCAAGCAGGTAGGTAGGCAGTCAGATGGGCAAAGCGCAACGCAGCGCACCACAGAGGCAGGGAGCACAGAGAGAAACGAGTCTCTTTTGCACAAAGAGTGTTCTTACACTCATTCATGTTGGCACACAATAGGATGAAAGGCTCGACAGTCGCAGCTGATGAGAACCCTAAAGAGACCACACTGAACAGACCAAAGACATGACAAAGAGATGACAGATCCTTAAGAGGAAGAGGAGGATCAAGATAAATAAGAGAAGGAGGAGGAGAAGAAAGAACGTTCTACACCTACATCCTGTCAGCCGTGACTACACTAGAACCTCTGTCTCTGTCAGTCCCCTCTGCTCTCCCTCCAGTTGGCAGAAGGTGGTCAGAGAAGCACAACAGAGGACAAAGAGAAGGAGGAGGAGAAGGAACAATCAAGCACAACATGCCATCAATCCCGACAACACAAGCCCCCACTGGCACCTCAGTAACTGGGAGGAGGAATAAGAGTAGCCTGCTACCCAAAACAGAAAAGTCCTATTGAAAACATACAGTATATGATTTGTATCTGTCCCAGTAGATTAATGTGAGGACCATTTGAGTTCAGATATATAATGCTTTGTCTGATGCTAACCCACTATTCTCTCTCTATTCTTCTATTCTTCTCTGTGGGATTGTGTGCTGCCAGTTCTGAGTGGATTGGACTCACAGCGGCGCCTCACAGTGTCTGTAAGTCAGTGTAGAGTCCGCTGCTCCACCGCTCCAGGTGCTGGGCAGGCAGCCCCCACGGCGCCCATCACCCTTGACCTGGCCCAAGACGGCGAGGACAGCCTTAGTCAGTCCAGGAGAAGTTCTCTGGCCCAGAATGCTGGCCCGGCATGCCCTCAGCCTGCCCTGGGGGAGAGCAAGGTGCCAGCAGAGCCAGAATCACTCTGGGCACAGCTAGGGCTTCAGGCAGCAGGACCTGATCGATCCCGATGCCTTGTGAGAGTGTCAGACTCACGGTTTGATCCTCCATAAACCCCCCCACTCCCACATCCACACACAAATACACACACACACACACACACGCCCCGATGGACTGATTCTTCTGCTCCCTTCAACTCTCGATCAGCTTCTGTTTTTGCTTCCCTGACTCATGCACACACACACACACGCACACATACACACAAACAAATATACACACACTCCACATACACATGCACACTACACACACACACACACACACACACATACACATCTCTCCCGCAGAACAGCTCTGGCATGCTGCCCAGGGAGAGTGTGTGCATTCGTGCGTGTGTTTGTGTGTATGTGTGTGTGTGTGTGTGTGTGTGTGTGTCTGTGTGCTGCACAGCTGCATGCGGAGAGTAAACAGCAGAGTTGTTGTCACCTCTGTTTTCAGCTCCTGTACACCCGAGCATCCCTCTGACCACTACAGCCTACTCCCAGCACGACACAGCACACCAGTCCAACTGCCCCGCAGTGCTCCATGCTAGCCTCCAAAGTTACCCCCCCCATACACACACACACAAACACACACACACACACACAAACACACACACACACACACACTCAATTTCACACAGAGAAGGAGAGCGAGGGGACAGAATCAAAGTGAGACATATCAGTAGTGTGAGACTGAGAGAGGCGGCACAGGAAAAGACAGTGATAGAGAGAGAGAGAAAGTGTAGGATAAAGAGGAATAGAGGAAAGTGAACAGAAAGGAAAGACAGGCAGACAGAGAGAGAGAGAGACAGGGTCTAGAGAGACAGTCAAAGGTATATATACTCACATCGTGGACTGCGATGTTCACTCTTGAACAGGGTCATATCAGGGATGGCAAAAAACAAAGGAGGCTGCTTGCGTCAGCAGGCAAATAGCCAGGAGGTGACTGCTCTAAATCTCTTTTTATCCCTCGCTTCTTTCCCCCTTTCACTCTCACTCTTTCTATCTCTCGCTCTTACTTGTTTCTTCCGGTCTCCTTGCTGCCTCACTCGGTCTCTCTCTCTTTCTCTCTCTTATTCTCTTGCTCTGTCTCTCTCTCCCTCGCTGCAGCCACTCTTGATAGCAGTCTGCTCTGTTACTACTGAATCAATGACAGCACTGCCAGAGCTGTGCCGGCCGACCGTACCAACTCTCCCTCTGCAACAGGGGGAGGAGAGGTGTGCAGGGGGAGAGGTTAGCTGGACTCTTCCATCACTTGGCTAACAGGAGGGGGGGATAGAGAGGAGTTGAGGGAGGGAGAGAGAGAGAGCGGGGTGGGGGTGGGGTGGGGTGTGGAAGAGGAGGGTGGTGAGTGCCTGAGTGTGCAGCTGGCTCCTCTAAAGCTTCAGAGACCTTACCCCCCCCTTTACACACACACACACACACACACTCACACAGACACATATACACACACACTCCTTTTGCCCTGAGTATGACGGCTCAGGAATTCCACTGAGAGACACAGAGAGCAAAGACTGGAGAACAGAAACAGGACCCCCAAAGATGAAAAGAGAGAGACAGAGAGAGAGAGAGAGAGAGAGAGAAATGAAGAGATAGAAAGAAAGAAGTAGAGAGAGTAGGGGAGAGAGGGTGACAGAGGAAGAGGTAGAGCGAGAGAGAGTGAGAGAGAGGAGGGAATGACCACACAGGGGTTGCTGGAGCCAAACCAAAGCCAGAGCTTTGCATAGCAACACAGCATATGAGGAGGGTTCTCTCTCTCTCCCTCACTCTCTCTCTCTCCCTCACTCTCTCTCTCTCTCCCAGGTTGTAATACCATCATATCTCTTTTATGAATCATGAACTCATGACAGTCAGGAGGTGAACACACACATATAAAACACATACACACACACTCTCTCTCACACACACACACAAATCTGAACACCCAGAATGACTAATCACCTTAATAAGACTCCTAACTGAGGAAGCTGGTAATAAATAATACAAATACATAAATACAACTTGTTCTTATTAGAAATAATGTCAAAAATGTCAAATAATTGTGTTCTATTTATACAGTAAATGAGAGACTAGACTATTAAACTAGACTCTGTTAGGTCTCAGTATTAGAGAGAATATTGAATGTAGGATTTCTGAAGACCAAACCAGTGTGTGTGTATCTTTCAAACTTGCAAACAGAAATACTGTAGAGTATTTCAATGCCTAACCATATTGTCAGTACACACTAGGTCATCATGCTACCGCTGCATTAAAAAATTCAAAGACACACTCCATAGAAACGGCAGACTTTCCCCTCATTATCCAGGAATACTTCAGTACCTTGCGCCCAATACACAGCACCTAAATTTAGAGCTGAGCGCATTTTCTCTCTGCTGGCTTAATACTGCATTTTTGACAGCTGCCATCATTTGAAAGCCTCTCAGATAGCCAAACATAGCAAGCTGAATAGGGAGTGTAGCTTTTGTTTTTTCTGCGGGGCAGATTTGACAGAGCATTAACCTGTTAGCTCAATCAGGGGGAGTCGTGCTTGAACTGCTTCACACAGGAGAAACAAACTTTTCCACACTGCAGCGTTTGCTGACACGTTAAATTTACCCACATACTCGAGAAAAAAATATACAGATCAACACAAGCTCACCCACAGGAATTTTCCGGAAGCTTTGTGAATGAATCAGCAGTGCACTTTCCTCTGTTGAAGGGCTTAAATGAAAATGTTTGTTTACTGAAAAAGCAGCACATCTAGGTTACAAAAACATGGTCAGTAGAAAGAGGGCTCAATGGGCCTGTTGATTTCAGGGGTCAGAGGTCAAAAACAAAAACACCAAAGAGTACTATAAACCATAAATTCTACACTCAGGTTTGTTGAACAATATGAATGGACAGCAAAATGCCTCATATACCTGGGTAAGTACACCGAGAGAGTAAATTAGCAAAGCAGCATGCAAACAGTGTGATGGCCATTTCAGAATTACTCATCTTTGGTTCTTTGGGCACTTAGCCTGGGGCGGCATGATGTCTCACTGTCCAATTACGTAAGCCCAGGACACCATTCATGTTACTGGACACACATTCTCGTTCCACTTGTTTTCTCTCTGCTAAAAGGAAAAAAAAACTGTCATTAGCTGGTTCAGTACTCACAAAGGCAGTAAAGGAGGCCACTGCAACTAACGGGATCTGTTATTATCAGTCTAATCAAGTGGTAAACAGCATGCAGAGGTGCCGACCAACTGATTAAAAACTTCAAACACAGAAAAGAAAGGGTTGTGTGAACTGTAAGAATAAGACAAGGCCCTGGTGATGTATCCAATTAGGTAGCCTTTTTAAACTATATTTCAAAAAGCTTGAATGACAGTGTGTTATGATTCTCATCAGTATGTAGAGATTAAAAGAATATATTTTTGCATCAGGAGTTTCAGTGTACAGTGATTTTTTTTCTTCGTCTGAAACGATCACCCACAAACCTCGAAACATTATCTATTGTGTGACTGCTAAAAAAAAGGGTGACCTGAACTGGGATACAGAGGAGAGGAAGATGACGAGTCTCCTCAGATCGCGCCGCAGCCCGAGGGAAATTGAGAGAGAAGCCTGGATGGATCTTTTGAAGCTTTAATTCTGGAGACAAACACATCCGCCTTAATATATGTGATGCTTGTGAGCCAGAGTGCCGTGTGGCGCAAAGCTTCCCCTTTGTGAGGAGAGGAACGTTAATTAAGGTTTATCTTTGAGGAGCGGCATTTCACAGAGGCACTAATGAAAGGAGGCCTACATCAGGCAAGGCCACCATTCTTCCATATCTCTCGCTCTCTTTCATTCTATCCCTCGCTTTCTTTCCATCCTCCTTCAGGCCTGCCAGTATAAAGGCATACATGACCAAACACATGCAGACACACAAACTACACACACACACATGCAAACTACAAATACACATGCACACACACACGTATGCAACACATACACTCAGATGTTAACACACACACACACACACACACACACACACACACACACACAAATACAGCCTCACTCATTTAAGAGTTGGCTAAGCACTTTTGTCCCCTGGGTAAAATGAGAAACGGCCTGTTTAGTGGAGCAGAGAACAAAGTGTGAGTAATCTCTCACTCTGCCTGTGATCATATATCCCTTTTGATAGGATCAAATGAGCGCTGAATCTGTGTCAGGCAATAGGTGAGTCTTACAAATACGACTATATCCTCTGGTGTAATACAGGCTTAACACCCGCCATCATGCCCAAACACACACACAGACAATCTCTATAACATATGCCCATTCAACAACACATTAGAAGCTGAAATTACCTTTAATTACACGTCACTTCTCAGAGAGACCAGGTGTTGAACGAATATGCGCTCCTGTTGAACAAGAATTAAGACAAATCATGCATTTGAAATGTGTAGAGCAAAAAATTTAGCCAAGTAAACTAAGCTGAATGAGACCACAAACACTTTGGGCGGAGGACTGTTTCTGTTGGGGAATCTTGGGAATAGTGAGGCTGATAAGTAGCTAAAATATTTATAGAGTTATCTAATTTGCTTTAGGACCTTTAATGTTCAGGGACTTTTAAAATGTATTCAAAAGTATTCAAGAATGCCAAAATATAGTAACTAAAATATAGATATGACCATGCCAGAGTTTAGCATTAAGATAAACATGGAAAAGCTGTGTAGATGAAAGAGGCCAGAAAGTTTATCTTTTTTTCTACATTGTTTGACAGTTCTTATTATCAAGTCCTGCCTGTCTGAAGGGAATGGGAAGATATTCAAAAGTAAGAGACATCCCCTAAGGGCAATTATTGCAATTACGGTGATAATGCTAATAGACTGGGAAATAACAGGAGTAAAGCTCAACAACAACAAACAACATTTGTAGAATTCAATGTCCAACTTCTGCAGGAGGAAAAAACAAATTCACCAAATAAATAGACACAAAAAATCCACCATCCCCAACTCTCCCATGATTCCCCAGGGGTGGAGTAATTACGCTGCAGTGATAAACAGATTAAAGGCAGGTATAGCAGACCGCACACAAGGTCCTCTGAGGTTAATTAACTATGCATTAATCTAATGAAAGGAACCCTTTTCACTGTGATCAACCCCTGAGACCAGCCGCCTAGCACTTCAAAACAAATCCACCAAAGACACACACACACACGTTCAAACACAAACACACATAGACACACAGAGAAGTCATATACACAGTAGTTGAGCAGCATAAATATAAAATACAGAGACATGAATAACTGGGGAAACATAAACACATACACATAACACATACACAAACACACTAACACAGAGACATACACACATACACATAACACATACACAAACACACTAACACAGAGACATACACACATACACATAACACATACACAAACACACTAACACAGAGACATACACACATACACATAAACACATACACAAACACACTAACACAGACATAAACACATACACATAAACACATACACAAACACACTAACACAGAGACATACACACATACACATAAACACATACACAAACACACTAACACAGACATAAACACATACACATAAACACATACACAAACACACTAACACAGAGACATACACACATACACATAACACATACACAAACACACTAACACAGACATAAACACATACACATAAACACATACAAAAACACACTAACACAGAGACATAAACACATACACATAAACACATACAAAAACACACTAACACAGAGACATAAACACATACACATAACACATACACAAACACACTAACACAGAGACATACACACATACACATAACACATACACAAACACACTAACACAGAGACATAAACACATACACAAAAACACATACACATAACACATACTGTACACACAAACCATTACTTTTAAAATACTATCATTTATCTGATTTAGCTAGCATCAAGCCATTATCTAATCAATAAATCGTATCTAATGAAAGATTATGTGACTCTATATATACAAATCAATGTGGGCACGCACACACACTCACACACACACACACACACACACACACACACACACACACACACACAGAGACTTACAGATGCATACAGAGACACATACACAGTATTCAGCACCTAATGCCTGTCTGGAAACACTGGATGAGCATTTCATCAGTTTGATCACACAGGCACTTTTGAAGCCTTTTCAGAGGGTCTGCCTCAGCTCCCTAAAGCTGAAAAATAACCTCATCATAATTATCTGCTGGGACAGTGACGAAGATGACAGATCCTTTTTACGGAGCCTCGTAGCTATAGGGTCTGCTTTCTGTTTTTGCTTTACAGGGAAGAGCCTGGTCGCTGCACACACACACATGCACATACATTCACACAGACACACACAAACACACATGCATACACATGCACACACACACCCCGATAAAGGCACTTCAACACAGGGTTTTGAAAACTATGATAAACAAAGCATGCACACTTACAGTCTTTGCCAATCTTTTTCACCATTGTCTCAAAACAATATCTACTTTTTCAAAACTCTTCATACAGTGTGCTTTATCACCACACACCACAACACCCCAGTTAATATTTGCTGTAAAATGCACTACAGCCACCTTCATACTTCATCCAAACTTACTAATGCTAACGTAACAATAGCACATGCTGTCACTCAGCAACACATCAATAGTGATCAATGTGTAGTGAACACAAAAACGAATTTGAAACAGATAAAATACACATAAAATATAGCTTTTCTCATACAGTTAGACATAGATCAACATTGTTACATATGGTATTTACAGTATATGTTCTGTTATATATAATTTGAGTAAATATTACAATATCAAACTATTTAAGTGACATTTTTATGTATTGGTGTACCTCCGGCAAGAGATGAAAATGTCATTGTCACAAATGTCACTGACTGAATGAATATTTTTCTTTATCTTTGTAAACTGAAGGAATGTTCAGATAGACAATAGAAAAGTGTTTTTTTTTTTCGTAAATGGCCTATTGCTATACTACTTACGGTAATACATAAGACATGGGAAGTACCACTGCGAGACTCCTTTGTATCAAGAGAATTTATGTGTGTTTGACTTGTTAGCTCACTTTATGATGTGGTTTACTAAAATGATGGCTCTGTTGTGTAAAATGACTTGAGTACTGAAATGGTCACACATTTTCTTAGTATAAAAGAATCTAGCAATGGTACGCAGCAAACTTTCTACAAGTTGCATGTTGTAGACTAGGAGTACGACAGTATGCCATTTCAGTGGTTTTACTATATTTTGTAATTTACAGTGTTCTGTAAGTGTAGTATATTTTGGAACAGAAAATACAATGTGTATACTAGTGTACCATATTACCTTGTCCCCAGTTCTTTCATATCATTGTGTTGCACTGCTGTGGACATTACATGGATAATACATTACTTAGAGGTTCTCATAACATAACTCATAACATAACTGTTTTCATAAGAGTATCTAAATGTCTGCAAAACTTGCTGTAGTTGTACATACTTTTGTTGGAGGTGAACATTGACTGGGAGACGTATCCTATAATTTTGGATGAAATTGTGATTGAATGCATTTGTCCTAAAGCAGTGCAAAAGAGAACACTGTTTGGCTCTCACAGTCTATGGCTGTTGTAAAAGTGTTAAGAGTTTTGAAGTAGACATAGTGCATCAAGCCAAGTTTGAAAAAGATGCAATATAAGCAGTAGACACACACAAAATAGGCAAACACAAACATATGGATTCACAGTAAAACATATGAGACCAAAGCAAGATGTAGGAGTTATGATTAGTCAAATCATGTCTACAAGAATACAAATACGATGCATACGTTACATCGAACTGTCACACACAAACAGCAGAGATGAATAAAGTGTTAGGCATAAAAGCCCACCTGTAACAGCCCCTTCATAGTCTATGGAGTATAATTACCCAGCATGCTTTTGTGCCAACACTGGAATCAACAAACAACAGACAAGGGGGTTGAAAAAAGAGCTCACCAGGCAAGTAGCAGTCACTCTTCAGCTTCGCACATTTTCGAATGAAACTGGCAGCTCTTCAGGAGGGAGAGTGGAAAAAAAGGCTTTCATTATGAGGATCATTAATGGAGGGAAATAGGCCATCTACATGAAAAATACACAAACAGCTTTCATACTGGTGCCACCTGTGAGTGTGTGTGTGTGTGTGTGAGTGTGAGTGTGTGCAAATGACTCAAGGCAAGCTACTCGTGAAGGACATCTGCACCTCAGCTTTGTGTCCTCACGCAGGAGACAAATGCCCTTGCTGATTATCCCTCATAATTACACTGGACAACTGAAAAGCCTCTGGCTTCGTCCACACATCCTTGTGCCATCCCACACCATCCTTAACAGCCCTAGTGAAACACTCTCTGCCATCCCATGCCATCCTAGCTAGCTATGAATAGCTGAAGGGCTCTGGGCAAACACTCTCTTGGGCATGGAAACAATACCAAGCCCCAGCTAATCAGAAAAGGGAGATGATTACTGATTATTTTGGGGAGTCATTTTTGGTCTTCATTTCATGATCTTGAATGTTGAATGTTGCATATGTGCCAAGTCATCATCAACACCCTCCACAATACCAGCCTCAAATTCCTGTGATGAAAGTTATTAATCAGAGAGTTTGGACAGGTCCCTCTCATTTACACGCTATTACACCCTGCAAACGTACACATGGCACATCGCACACACAAACATACACACACAAACACTCATACGCATACATAAACCAATGCATAACAATGATCTCATTGCACCTGAGTTTGCGCATCTCCATCTCGCTTTATATATTGTTACACTTAGTGAACACAGGTTGGCATATAACCCCCCTATCCCCCTTGCCCCAAATGTATGACAATGATCCTAATGCACCTGACGAAGGGGATTAAATGTCTTGGGGCGGCCTGGGCACTCACCTGGAACTCCAGTTAATAAACGTGCAGTCAGCTGACCCTCTGAGTTCCAGCAGAGGAAAAAGGGGAGAAGGTGAGGAGTATGCAATCACAAGAGATAGAGAAGAGAGCAGAGGCCAGACAGCCGCTAAGCTAGAGTGAAGCAGTGAGACAGGAGGAGAGGGAATGGGGGGGTGGAAGGTGTGTGTATGTGTGTGTGGGGGGGGGTTGGCAGAGGGGCAAGGGGGTGGAAGGGTGACACAGAAAGGAGCCAGGGGTGGGGGGGGGTATGACTTGGCACAATGACTAAAGAGCATGAAGGAGAGAATGAAAACGAGCTGAGTAGAGGAATGAGAGAAATCAAACAGGAAAGGGATGAGTCAAGAGAACAGATAGATAAATAAATAAATAAATAAATAAGTGAGAATGAGATTCTAGATTGTGGACAGCAGACCAAGAGAGAGAGAAAGGAGAAGAGAAGGAAAACTGAGAAGGTGAGAGCGTGTGTCTAGGAGTCTAGCATAGTGTGCCGTGGTTAGCCTTGCCAGCAGACATTCACTCCCATCAGTGGGGAAATCAAATTCAATCTGCAGGGCTGTCGGCGAGCTGGGCTTCTGGTCCAACTTCTAGTCTCACTACAAGACCCATGCCACTGCAGATGGTGTGAGAGTATTACTATTACACACACACATGCATACACACACACACACACACACACACAGACACATATGCATACACACACACACACACAGACACAGACACATATGCATACACACAGCATCGTCAGACACACACCCTTACAAACAAACACACAATGTTCACGGGGTATTACTTTATCTTGACATATTAATCTTCCCTTTAAATGCACCAAACAACAGTGCAAGGTATGGATGGAAGTGAGGCAGCTCATATATTATAACTGACTGCCTCTCACTTAAATTTCATTTCTCTCTTCTCTCTCTCTCTCTCTCTGTGTGTATGCGTTTGTGTGTGTGTGTACACTTTGTGTGTGTGTGTGTGCGCATGTGTGTGTGTATTATTTGTGCCTTTCCTCACTCACCACTTTTTTTTTGGCCAGCATGCGTCAACCAAAGAGCCCAATTATGTCTGAGGCTGCGCTGCAGATTCAAGTGGACACGGCATCAGTGGCTGGGTCAGACCATCGGGCGACCATCTGTCTGTGCTGGCACACATAAAAAGGGCCGGCCGCCACTCGGCCCGAGCTCCGGTGCCCAGATGGAGAGATTTTTCCACTACCTGAGCATGGGCTAACTGTGGCACCGCGGGACGACAGGAATGGCAGGACAGCTGGACGGAGGCCAGCGGCTGGGCTAGTCGCTCGCCGGGGAGCGGTCGCTTCGCTGCACCTGTGCGTTAGATCGCCCTCCTACTATGTCTCATCTCGTAGCCCTTGTTTGTACAGCTAATATTTCCCTTTTAGATCCCTTTTAGTGTTTGAGGCTGGGTGTCTGAGCATCTGCCTGCTTGTATGTCTATGTCCATGTGTGTTTGAGTGTGTGTGTGTGTGTGTGTGTGTGTGTGTGTATGTGTGTGTGTGCATTGGTGTGTGCTTGCTTTTGCGTCTGTGTGTGTTTGTTTGTGTGTGTATGTGTGTGTGTGCACAAGTAGAGGCTGGTGGTGTGAGAGCACTGCATCCAAATTATTCATCGTATTGAGAAGTCATCATGACTGGCATTACTGATGACCGCCCTATTAACAACTATTACATTATATTTCTGAGAACATCCAAAACACATTATGCAAGGTTTCCTTTTAAATTTCAAATGCTCTTCGTCATCAGATTCTATTCATGCTGCATAATAGCCCATTACTAGCTGAAGACACAAAGGAATACAGGGTACAACCCGAGCCACGTACACTACAGAAACAATTCATCATAGTACAGACTGCTGTCGAACACAAGAGCCTGGTTCATTTCCCAGGTTAGAAAAACAATATATTAACCAGACATCTCATAAGAGCCGAATGGGTAAGATTGAGACACGAAACACGAATGCACAAAGGCCTCAAATGAAACAGGGGTGGGGGAGAGTGTGTGTGCGTGTGTGTGTGTATTGGGCGAGAAAAACAATCACGCTGCCAAATTAAATATATTTCCCTACTAGTCAAATTTTCTCTAGCTGACAATTAGGGCTAAAACACAATTACTGTGTAGTCATAGGAGTGTATGCGATGGCTGTAGGATTAAGCAGACAATGCGACCAGATGAGAAATTGAAACATAGAGTCAAAGTCATAACCTTAGTCAGAGTACGGGGGCTTTGAAAAAGCAGAAATATTTTTAATCCATGTGGCTAATATAATTATCTGATTCTGGCATATGGATCCCTCTCCTCTGAAGAGGAGATGCTTACTGGATAATAATTCAGGGAGGATCGCACCACATTAATATAATAAGCTGGAAAATTGTTTTTCTATGTGGGTGGAGGGAGATTCTGAGCCTTGTAAGTCCAATTTGCTGTAGTCATCAAATACCAATTATGACTTGGAGTTCAATGAAAAAAGAAAATGCCTACTTTTTTTCCACTACAAGAGGTGTTTTTGATCTCCATTTACTGGAGGGGATCAGAGAATGAAATGAAATGGCCTTCCCTAACTATGTACTGAACACTTGGGTACAGACAGGCACTTACATGGATATTAAGATACTCATTCATTTACAATACTTTTATGTTCTTGCTACCATTCACCATGCTTATTTACATTAATTTCATAATGTGCATTTTACATTTCCACAAGGAAAATGTCCATAATTAATGGAAATTAAAATAGAAATTTGCCATCTAACTTAAGCTTAAAAAACCTTCAGTGTAAACATGCTAATGGATTTATGGCGAACTAAGCCAAATGCAAGCAAAGACATAATGTAACTACATGAAAAAACAAAACACGGCAACAAAGGCACTTGTGATTTTCATCAGCGGTTTATGGCATCACATTATTTTTCTCACTGGGAGAACAGCGCACCACACATCAGCTACAAAGGCTTTTTAGTGCACCTCACATGGGGGTTACCTTGCCTCTGGAAGCCAGAGACGCTATTGATCTGTCTCTTTACACAAAGCCACTGGGCATTTTAGTGGCTCAGAGATGTGCGGCCAAGCATTGCTAAATGAACATTATGACTGACCCTGACCCTGTTTGCGGTGCGTTTTCAGTTTCTCATTTCAGTGTATGTAGCATTTCATGTTAAATATCAGTGTATTTCAAAGGCTGTAATCAATGTTTGATGTGTTTCATGTGCAATATTTTTCTGCCAACTCATTGTTGTAATGTTTTTTGTTTTGTTTTGTTTTTTGCTGTTGACTGATTGTTTGTTCAACTGTCTACTTGGACATTAATTTAGCCCTAGGGGTTGAATCAATAAAATCAATCTGGCAATGCATAGAGATGTTCAATTTGTCAGTGCATGTTTGCATGTGGGCAGCTATGCATCTAGGATTTTCATTACCACAGTCTAACCTCTATTTATAATGCCTGTATAAACTAAGAGACCAACAGGGACCATTTATGGGCTCAGCTGATGGCAAATCAATGGAAATAGATTGTGCACATTACATTTATATACAAACTGCAGCATAGAGTGTTTGCAGGACTGCTGTAGATTTGCATTCTGGGAAAGGCCTCATACAATGCAGGCATTCCATAGAAAGTGTTTCATTTAATCAAGACTAATTTGAATGGCTTGGAAACACTGGGAATCAACAAACTGCTATGACAGTAGAATAGCCAAGATGATGCACAACCAAATCTTGCAAGAGGAAGAAGACTGTGCTCGGAGGGCATGGAAATTAACTCCATTGAATTATTCTCACTGCGTTATCTGTTCACTCCCAAATGGAGTAGGCAACTATACAAAGGGGAATTTCTGCACAGAGAGCTTAATTCCTCTTTAAATGACAAGCCCAAGGTGTCACAAGGTAGTGGAAACAGACTTGGTGAGGATCTACTGTTTCTGCACACACCAGACAATACCATTATATACCATCTAAAATGAAAACCCTTTTTTTGGCTGGGAAACGTGTCTCTTTAAATCCACTGCCAACCTCTATGCCTCATTTTGAAAAGGGCATAAAGAGCATTAATACCTCCTCCGCCCCGTCCCCTGCTTCTCATTTCTGTTCTAGCCTGTGACACGGGGCTGTGAGAGCCTACACATGAGGTCAAGCCGTGAGTCAATGAAAAGCGCAGCTGCCTGCGCCCGCCACCCATAATAATGCCAGGAATTGGATTTCTGTCCCAATTATTTCCGACCAATTACCTTCCAGTGCATGTAATGAGTGGATATTGTTACAGGGGCATCACAAAGAAAAATGTAAGTGAAGACTAACCTTTTTCTGCTGGAAGGGAATAGGAGGAGGAGGAGGAGATGGAGGAGGAGAAAAGAGCTCTTTTTTTTTTAATCCTGCTCAAGATCCCTGAAGGTCACTCCAAAGCGGGAGCCAAGCCTTTTCCACTTCCCTGGGTTTTATAGAAAAAGGTTCATTTTATACAGCACCTCGCTTCTTTTTCTTTTTTTTAAATAACGTATCGTTCGTCACAAACTGATGATCTCGCTCCATGGCGCAGCTCTCCCTGAAAGTTGCCGCGCTCAAGGTCAGACAGAGTGTGGCGTGCCCACGCCATGCTTGGCGGCTCTGGGCCCCTCTGGCGACGGGAAGCAGGGGCCCATTGCACGGCCCTGATGGCCTGCTACATGAGTAGAGACATCAAAATAAATGAGGTGTTAATCAGAATGGATTGAATGGGGTGCTGGAATGATAGATGAGAGAATTAAAGCAGGTGAATGAGGAGAAAAGAGGCATGATGTCACTGTGTGTGCATGTATGTGTGTACAAATGTGTGTGTGTGTGTGTGTGTGTGTGTTTTTTGTGTGTTTGTATGTGTGTAGGTTAATAGAATAAAGAAGCAAGGAGACATACGTCTATGAGTATGTATAGGCATGTGTGTGTGAATGTAATTGTGTGAGCATTTGTGTGTGTGTGTGTGTGTGTGTGTGTGTGTGAGAGAGTATTGACTGAAGAGCTCTGCTCGTCTGGCTACTGACTGAAGTGGATGTTACTCAGAGACACAGAACTGAGTGGACATTTTAACCCATTCCAAACCCACCCCAAGCCCCTCTAATCAGAACCAGACTCCACGCCAATAATCCTCTTTGGGCCTCATTGATTTTGGCTCCTCACTCCAGAACAAGCTGTGCAATCACAGCCCAGTCCCTGGAGGGTCCACAGATGCAACATGAGTGGATGTACGTATGTGGATGTGTGTGTGTGCATGTGTGATTGTGTGTGTGTGTGTGTGTGTACGTGTGTGAGTATGAGAAAGGGAGAGATGTGTGTCTGTTTGTGTGTCTGCCTGTGAGTGTGTGAACATGTTTGTCTGTGTCTCTTTGTATGCTTGCATGCTTGTGTATGTCTGTGTGTGTGTGTGTGTGTGTGTGTAAGACTGAGAAAAAAATAGGGATTCTATATTCTGCAGGAGAGCGGTGCCTCCAATATCATTAATATCATGTGAGTGATTTGTCTGCAGCCTCTGCTGCCTTCTAGGTCTAGTTCTCCCATTGAGAGTCAATTTAAAATGAGAGCTTCCCAGCAATGGGGGAAAATCCATACCACACGTCACATTTACTTGAGATAAATACACCTACGCAACATAGTGGCACAAAACAAACATATTCCCAAAGAAAAGAAAGCAATCTAGCAGCACTGAGCACCTTCATTTTTCCGTCAAATTCACAACAAATCGTCTGGTAATTCAGTTGAAAGAAGTTCTCTATGGAATTTAAAAGTTTTTTTTTTTTATGTAACACTGGCTCATAAACTTGAAACATGCACATGCACCACACATGAGGCTGTGTGTGTGTGTGTGTGTGTGTGAGAGAGAGAGAGAGAGAGAGAGAGAGAGAGGTTTTTCTGACAGTGTGTCTGTGGGCGTCTTGGTGGGGGAGTTTTGAGCTTGATGCTCAGCCTAGCTTGACCAAGGCTGAACAAGAGCGACCACAGGGCATCCCCCTACCGGGGGCAAACCACTTTTATCTGTCCTGATGTACTGTACATAGTCCCTGCCACACTCTCACTCTCTCTTGTCACACACACACATGTTCATACATAAATACACACACATACGTCTGCACACACTCACACTCACTCAAACATACTTATGTATACACAGAGACTGTCAGCAATCAAGCTGCAGTGCTATCAAAAACAAGAGTCTACACAGAGCTGAAGTGGCCCTCTCTTTAAAAGAGTTTAAATGTCAGCGGAGATTGGCAGCCTGCTACAAGTCACCCGCACTTCCCCCTCTGTTCTCCTCTCTCCTGTCTGAGCTGAGCGAGCCCAGTTGCAAACAGTTCTGGGGGAATGCACTCGAGGTCTGTGTCCTAAAATGGCCAAAGCAATTTAAACATGCGTAGCACTCCACTAATCTTGCCCATGACAAGCCTGAAGAGGAAATGCCTGCTGTCTTTGTTTAAGTACAAAACAATGCTCTTTCCTTCATGACTAGCTGGTGAACAAAGAGGGCTCTTTTCTTTCTTTCTTTTTTGTGCTTTATTGTACAAAAGCTGTTTTTGTCACACTGTGTTCTTTTTTTTATTTTTCTGGTTAAAGGTCCGTTCACACACGATAACTGTAAAGATAACTGTAACTATAACAATATTTCCATCCACAATGACCAATGATAACATAAGTCCGTCCTCATGTGAATGAGCTAATGTCAAGAAATTCCATGGTTTCTGATTGGCTATATATCTGTTATCGTTCAAAAATATCACCCTGAAAGTGATCCCAACAATATTGTTGCACATATCGTTGTCATTATGGTTGTGCTGTGGACATTGTTATTCATATTAATTACAGCGCTATTTATTTGTCGTTATGGTTATAGTTATCGTTCTTGTGTGTGAACATTGCTTGTGTATAACTACAGTCGTCTGGTGTGCAGGACCCAGTAGGACCCATCCCATCAGTGGGAAAAGGGATTGACTGGTGGTCACTGTCCAGAACCCTTCAGGCCTACCTGTTGACTCCCTGTGGCAGACCCTGCAGAGCCGTCACTCTCAGTTAGCTCTCCAGATGTCCCGCTCAGTCAGACTTTTCCTATTCCACTGTTTCCCTAACAGCATGAGCATCTGCTCCTCGGTCTGGGAATCTGAGATGGGAAAGAACAGACAGAGACAGAGAGTGAGAGAGAGAGAGAAAGAAAGGGAGAGAAAATTACTGTCATCTGAATTAAAAACAACAAAAGCCTTCCCTGGTGTCACCATGGCTTTAAAACATCTGCTTTCCTCTCCCCTGGTCCCTGGTCAAAGTACTTTTTGATGTCAGCCTGTAGTGTCATAACAGCATTCCACTCATTGCCATGAAAAAAGGTCCTATCCCTTTCTATGTGAATAGGGGCCTGTGGTAGGGGGTAAGTGAGGGCAGAGAAACTCTGGAAGGGGTAGATGAACTTTGTCCTCCAGACTTGGTTCTCAGACCGCAGAACTGCCATGATGCTTTCTCTCCACCCCTTCTTCTCTGAGCCAAGCGCTGCCTTTGAAGTTAATAAGACAAAACTATCAGCTGGCTCCATTTTAATTAGAAAACGGCTGGAATGATTACATTTTTAATTGAGGCTGTCATTTTCAATTAAGATATGACATCCTTGAGAGGCTCACTCTACTCATGTATTTTTCTCCCTGATCTTATTTGTATATTTATCAGGCTCTCTCTTTTGATCTGTGGCTGCAAAAAGCCCATTCAACTCTAATGATTCTTTTCTTGATTCATCAGCACCCTCTCTCCACCTCCTCCCCAATCTGAAAACTATGCTGAGACTGAAAATGGCTATATGGCCACAGAGGTTTTGCAAAGATGTTTTTGAGCCATGGGCAGGCTATACAGCGTTGAGTGTTTGAGTATGCCATCTTCCACCCAAGAAATGATTCCAATCATTTGGAGAGTGGCGCCCAGCATCTTACCTCCCTCTTCAATAGGCCTACTCACTCACAAGCTGAATTTATTTAGCATAAATCTCAACCGAAAGCAAGGATTCTAAGAGTTATGATGCTAGCACATCAGTGGGTGTTGATTAGAGGGTTCCCGATTGTGACTACAGTGTTAAGACAATATTGGCACGTGACCTGCACAGTGGCACGAATAAAGGACGTGCAAATGGGGACCTGAAATTTCACAGAGGGAAGAAAATGAGTTATCGTTGCTGTCTCATCGTCCAGCAGAGAACCGCGCCTGCTTAGAATACTTACGCTTCAATTTCACCTCTTTTCTATTCAGAGCCTTTTGCCGTTACCCCGTCCTCTCCCGTACGTCAACCTGCATTCTTTATACAGATCACCTCCTTGACATTGTCCCTGTTTTATCCCTGCTGTCTGTATCTCGTTTCCAGGGTAGATGGGTCCTGTGCGCTCAGCTAGAGGAGCCCCAGCCATTCTCTCTCAACACAATATGCTTTTCTCATTAAGTCTTATCAAAGTTCATCTTGCATCCAAATACAAAGTTCACCGCTGTGAGAAAAATAGAGGGAGGAGAGGGGGATTGGGAGGAAGAGAGAAAGAAGGAGAGCGAGAGAGGAAACAAGTCCCCATAATGTAGCTGGGTCTGAAAAGAGATTGGTTTAATGACGGAGGTACATTCTGTACGCTCTTCACAAGGCGCGTTGAATACATTCCATTATTGGTTTTGGCAAATATTCTCTTCGCCTCAAATTGGATTTGAGGGGCTGATAAGCCTAGCTCCTTGTTCAGTGGTGATTGGGTGGGGTGGGGGTTAGAGTTTCAAAGGTTTGAAAATTATGGAGGGGATAAATTAGTTGCTGTAAATTATGTGGCAGCCCAATTAATCAAAATCCAACCCAGTCAACCTTGTGCTGTAACACAACCACCTCATTGTGCCTTTTAGCATGCTTAAGATTCTTTTGCACAGCACTCTAACACGGTTTATGACTACTGCCTCAGGGAACACAGTCATTGAAGCTATTTTGCACATTACAAAAAGACACAAAAACACATAACTTTGATTCAGGGTCAAAATAAATATTTCATATGCATGTCACTGCAGAGGTACCTCCCATTACTATATTCAGTCCAATTTGTCCTTTTAAACTCTGTCCTTCTCTACCATTCTGCACTGTGATACTTTTTCCAGCTTCCCCTTACTTTTTCCAGCTTGTGTCACTCTCTCACAGCCTTACCATCTTTTCTCACTCAGGGACACACACACACGCACACACACACACACACACACACACACACACACACACACACACATTCTGACCTCATATACGTACACACACTGACAGGAAATCTCTCATACATACACTGATCATAACACACACTTACACACACACACATGCTGACAGAACCACACACACACACACAGACACACACACACCAACTAAATTGCCGGCATCCTCATTACCATTGAAATGTAAAACACTCTAATTGACTACTGATTGCCACTTTCATACACTCTTCCTTCAGACTCCCATTCTGAGAAGGAGCACCTCAAGAATAAATGAGCCATTACTGGGGAAAACCTTCGTTTCAAGGAGACGATACTCATCTTCTATTCCTTGAGTAATTGCCTCTATTGTTACCCATCATTATCAGCAGGCTAGATATTTTTTTTTCTTCCGAACTAATCTCTCCACCCAGCCCCACAATCCCATCTCCACTTCCACCCCCAAATACATAGTATTTCAGCTTGCCTGTTTTTATCTTGAGTCACTTAAATTTCACCTCAGCGTTCGCCGATAAATGTTGGTAAAAATCACAGAAGGCGTTAATCTTAAGGTTGTCTTCGATGACAAACCTGACATCTGCATTTAATCAAGATAGATCACAGCGCTGGCGGCCTTAATCTGCACTGCTTGAAAAGTTTGTTATGGCAAATTTCATCCTAGATAGAAAATAATCCCTGCCAATCACACCTGGTGGCCTGCTCTCACAGCTGGCTCACAGCAACGTGGCAGCCACGACTTGGCCTAAAGATGATTGCACATTGCCCCAACAAACACCAGCAACATTCTAAAGGTGGTAGTTGTGGATTCCATCCACAGAATGTTCAGAAGATCCATTTCCATAGCCTATTGCAACCAGGTTCCATAGCCTATTGCAAGACAGTTTTCGAAAACAAAGAAACGACACCAGAATCAGCAGTCAAATACGCCACACAGAGCCAACTGTGTGTTTCTGTTTTAATTTGTTGGGGATATGTGCAAGCAGCTTAAAAGGCTGTTCACACAACGATAACTATAAAGATGACAATAACTATTAAGATATTAGTGTCCACAATGACCTTACCAGCAACTTCCACAATAATTCACAGGCTGTAATCTAAATCATTACCACCAATGATAACAAAAGTCTCTCTTCATGTAAATGAATATAATGCCTACAATTCATTCTCAAAATCACCCTGAAAGTGATCCAAATGATATTGTTGCTGTTATAGTTTGAGCTGGGACGAGGTTGTAATTCAAAATAACTACAGGCCATTATACTGTAGTTATAGTTATTGTTCTTGATGTTAGTGAGCCTTAATGCCCCACCTGAAACAGACAGCAGTCCACCACCACATGCTAGCATGCCACAAACGTGCTTGCTTAAGCACGTGTGTTAAAATGACAAGGGTTACCCATGTGCATTTTCTATGCCATTGCACCTTCAACCCACATGCACAAGCGACTATTCATGTCATCAGAATGCAGGCTAAATGGTTAAATAAAAGCACTGGGTCATAGGAATGCACTCCTTAGCCTGCAACTGAGACACACACACACACACACACACACACACACACACATACACTTTAATTGGTTCGTGGCCCTTTTTGCCTCGCCTGAATGAAAAGTCATTTGGAGACATTCGTTTTCAAAGAGGATTGTAATTGTCATCCCTCCTTTCCGATGGCTGCTGGCTGAGAAATTGCATTCCTGTTTGCCATACAATGCAGGGTCTGTGTTGGACGGAGGTGAAAAAAATATCACCTGCATTTCCATGACAATGCCAGCTAATCCCACTGTCAGTGACCGCAGAAGCCTTCCTTCACTGCCGCCTTATCAGCGAGGCAGCACAGCAGTGACGGCCGGCCACTGTGTCATTGGCCCACTGTCGGCACGGGTTTCTCCACACTCAAACTCATACATGCAAACATGCACACATACACAAACACAACTATCTGAATACACATTCTCTCTCTCTCTCTAACTCTTTCTCTCTATTATGGCCTGTGTCTGTCTTTCTACCTCTGACTGACCCTTGCCTGTTCTAATCTGTCTCTTCCTCTTTCTTTCAGCTTTGCTCTTCTGGTGTCTCTTCCTCTTTCCTTTCCACCCGCCTCCACTTTCTCCTCTCTCCCTGCTGCCATCCCTCAGCTTCTTGCATTATCATATGCAAGCTTGATTAAGGCTGAAATCGAGTCAGAAAATCTCACTGCCAAATTCCCCAAATTTAGAGGAGAATCTGCCAGCAGAATTCTGGCCCATATCCTGGCCTGGCACTGTGGTTCTGGTGCCTGGATGTGCCATCTCCTCTCTCCCAACACACACACACCTCACACCACACGCACACACACACACACACACACATAGCCCATCTTTTTGCCCACACTCTCAGAGTGAGAATAGAGAGAGATTATAAATAACTTATAAAAAGTAGTTCATTAGTGCCATTGCTCTGGCTTTCAGCTCTCTGTGTGTGTGTGTGTATGTGTGTGTGTGCGTGTGTATGTGTGTGTAGGAGAGGTAGTGTTTTGGGGGTACTTTTTAATTGGGAATATTTTTGCCTGAATATATTTCAACATCTTAGTGTAACAACAGTCTCACATGTATTATTAGTGCGAGATTGTTATGTGACACATGTTTTTCAAGTTGACAGGTGAAAATGGATTAGTGCCAAATTTTGATATTCCAGTTAACCTTTTGAGCAAAAGAATGTGGTGCCTTAATAAATTACTTTTTTTCATGAATATTGTGAGGGGAATGAGTGGCTAATCAAATCTATTTTGATCAGTGCATATGACGCCAGCTGATTTGGTCCTTTTTCTCATTGAATTTTTAAGGACTTAGAGGACGCAGAATGGGACATTCAAGTGTGTACTATATGCTATTAAAAGGCTACATATACATTCTGACATATAGGTACTCTACGTGTCACATTGTGATTACTGTTGTTGCCGCATACAAGATGTATGTGATATATATTACACTGTATAGTACAGGTAAGAGATTTGCACAGCCAAGCTGCAGAATTCAATAAATAAATGAGGATCCCCCTTGGTGTGAAGACTAAGATGTCTGTTATGTTTGACATGACATATCATGAGTGAAATTAGTAGCCAGTGTCGTGTCCACAGATTTCTGTTATGGATCTATGGCCAAGCAATCTCAGCCTCTGTATACAAATTTAAACTGCAGTCCTTTATGATCTCACAAGGGAAGTGAACCAATCATAACTATTCAGGGGAGAACATGAGCCAATCAATTGCAGCAGCAGGTGAACACTGCATAGAGAGAGCCAGGGCAATATAGATGCTTGTTCCCTGAAAGAAAGAGTAGATATAAAGATACATTTAAGTCATTATACGGGCATGAGGGACTTTTTAATGAAATCCCACGAGTACATATTTCAGAGAACATAGACAGAGTTTAATGGGCGTAATAAAACACTGAAGTGAGTCTTAACACAAACCATTTGAGCAAAACCGGCAAACCCACTGGACCAGTGCCTTTTTCCATCACTCTTGCTTTATATAAATGTGCTTCATGAGGTTGCATAACCTCCAGACAGCAGCTGCCTGCCCACTGTGTGTGAAGGTGATGTTAATCCTGCTGCCCTCCTTTGGTAGCACCAGGGTCTGTATGCATCTACCCTCCATCAGCTGGAGGCCTCCATCTGTAATCGATACTTCATTCCCGGCAGGTCAGCCTTGCAGAGACGCTGCCGAAAGCCGAGCTGCTTCAGAACAAAGGGGACACGGAACGGGGTGGTGCGGGAGCGGCGGGGATGTTGGAACATGCAGCGTCATGAGTCACAACCTCTAACACCAGACAGGCCTCTATTTGTTAAGGTCAGATGAAAGCACAGGAGTTGAGGTTAGGCGACATGAGAATAACCACAGACGGAGGGGAGTTACGTTCCTCCCATTCCTATGTGTACTTGACATAAAACAACTTATTAATCATTCAGTGCAAGCTGTTGTATTAAGTAAGCCTGGAAGGATTTAATTGCTACAGAATACAGAAGAGCTGAACATGAGAGTCAATGTATACAAGCCTTAGAGCAGAAAGCAGCAACACCTGCTGTCTCTGAATCAGATCAATGGCACTGCTTAGCAGTGAGCAGCTTACAAACAAACAAACAAACAAACAAATAAACAGATATCAACAGCCCTCCTCTCCAGTCAAGATGTGGGGACAGCAGAGCTGCACTTCTCTCTTTTAGGTTTTGGCAACCTGTCAGGCATTTCACCATTCTCTCACAGCACAACAACGACAAAAAACAAACAAACAAAAAAAAAAAAACACCCCTCTTCCGCACACAGGCTCTGCGCTTTGCCACAAGGCAATCCGAGTGAGGAGAAAGATGGAGAGAGAGAGAGATAGCGAGAGAAAAAGACACGTATGTGTGTGTGAGAGAGAGTGAAAAAGAGAGAAAGCGGACGAAAGGGGCCTTAGAGGATAACTTGAAGAGCTCTGAGATGTTCTGTTCAGCCTGCCAAAGCTGAAGAGGCACCACCAGTCAACTCGCACGCTTCGCCCTGATACAAAGCCAGTGGCTGTGAGCAGAGAGCTTCCTGAATTATCTGTAGTAATTTGTTATTTTCTATCTGGCATTGAGGAGTAGATAAGGGTTTGGTGGGGCATGGGGGGTTGGGGGAGGGGAGGCAGTAGATTACTGGTCGGTGGAGTGTAATTGATTTTGGACTGGGGTTGAAGGGAGAGGATGGGCAGAAAAAAGGAACGGGTAAAAGCATGTAAAATAAAATAGTTTTTTATTATCTCCGGCATCCAGAGGCAATGTGGTAAGAATTAAGTTTTTTTCTTATTGGATTCTAAAGTTTCAGAAAATCTGGAAAGTGGTGATTTTTTTGGTGATGTCTCTCAAGTGAATGTGCTTGAGTAAAAGCCTATGTAGTATATACATTTAAATGCTTTAACAAACACACATCGAGTACACACACACTTAACGTATATTATGTTCCAAATATGTACACTTTGTTTCACAGTCATGGATACATACACACACACTCACACACACACACCAAAAAAAACACAAACACACACCCCAGGATGTGTTGTTTGTCATGCAAGAGAGGGAAAGCCACCAGGAGAAGACACTACCTGCCCAAATGTACTTTCCCATCTGAGGCGTGCTATGTGAGCAGCAGGCAGAATTCCTTCCACAGTGTCCAGCTGTGGTCCTACTGTGCATCAGCCTCATGGCTCATGGCTGTTGATTGGCAGGCGGATTAGTGGGAGGCTTCCTGAGCCTGTGTAGGCGGCTCAGGGTAATAACACAGATGATTTATGAAGCACATCTCCCCGCCCGTCTCCAAATCGCCTCTCCTCCGCCCAGCTGATTAACTCCCCAACCCACCCCCTCCCTCCTGTACACATACACACACACACCTTGCCATGCTGCATCCCTGCCCGGATGGGTTTCTCACAGAGGTAATCCTCCCTGTGGCGCAGGGCAGGCAGCCTCCTGCTGCAGCTCACTGTCCAGGCCCACACACAGATACGGGTTAACTGTCTGCATGGGTACCCAGCAAACCTTTGCAAACAGAGGCCCCACAGCAGGCAGGATAAAGCTGTTCACAGCTTGGTTGAAGATTTAATTGAAGATTAATTCATAACACAACAAAGCAAAAATACATACAAAACCCCAACTTCCAGCTATTACAAAAGGTATACTTATACATCATTATTAGAAATGCTTTAGGTATTTTAAATTGTTCTCTGAGGTCTCCAAAGATGGAATGTAATTTTAGTTGGGCTGAAAACAGTCTAAGGAGACCTTCACAGGTCCCTCTTTATCCTATTGAAATAGCCCCTCGAATTAAGGTTGTTTTTCCACTTATGACAATGAGCTGTGCTCTGATTCACTGCTGTAGCTTGTCAGCGTTGTAGTGCTCCGATGGCACGTTAAGTGAATATATTTACATTAGTACGCTAATGTCAGAATTGCAAGGGAAGAAGAATATTAAATTTCAAAGGAAGCTGAGGAAGTAATAGTCTATGATACACACACCCACCAATTGTTTGGAGAGTAAAAAGACACTTCACAGTGTAATGTGTAGGGTTTCACACTAACTAACATAACTAGATGACTAGATGATTCATTATCGCAATGTATTTGTGACAAACACAGGTGAAAACTTGCAAAGCAAGTATTCACCCAAGTTGACTAGTCATTCTCCTCGAAATGTGCCTTGAAACAGATGGTCAAAACTACATAAGACTGACATTATTGACTTTTCAAATTATTTAAAGAGAATATCTAACCAATTACAGCACACTTCAAACTTCCAAAAAAACTTGAAAACTTGAATATTGAATTATTGAATATTGCAGCAGTAGGAGACTGCTGAGAAGGAGACTGAGACTTCCATAGATATCCTGTATCCATAGATACCCTGTATTACCCTGTGTCCATAGATACCCTGTACCCTGGTGTATCTATCCTATGTCTTGGATTTTGTCTTGTGTATGTATGTATGTATGTATATATGTAGGTATGTGTGTATGTATGTGTGTATGTATGTATGTATGTAGATAGGTATGTGTGTGTGTTGCCATGTGTGCAGATATGGTGGAATCCATATTCTTACCAAAGGAAAAAAAACTAAATTTATAGCAATTACTCTGTAGTTAACCATTATTTATCACACCTAACAATTAAGGTAAGCCCCAAAAATGACAAAGCCACATATCAAATAAAAAAAACAACAACAGTGGATCAGATAAGAGATTTTTATTTTCATTCAATGCAGCAAAATCAATCTGTTGAAATACAGCAAATTAATACATCCTTGTGGTTCATATTAAAAACAAACAAAAGCTGTCCTCTAGGTATCTAAAAAATATTCCTTTGCATCATTAAATAATCACGATTAAAAAAAAAATACTACACATACTTCCACCCTTCCTCCCCCAGTGATAAGTCTGGAGCTCTACAGCACTGAGTTGGTTCTTGCCTTCCCTGCTTGTCTGCTGTTACAGTTGGCCACAGTTCACAGGCAGAGGCACAGAGGACAAGTGCAATCTATTCTAATTAGCGGCAACGGCCAAGCAGACAAAACCAAGTGGTAAATATTTGTGTGGCTGAGCTCCAGGGAGGCAAGAAATTGGAAAGGTTTTTTTGTTGTTGTTTTGATTGTGGTGTAGAATTTTGGTTTGGTCACATGACATTTCACATTTGTGTCACATGACTGTAGGCTGCATTGCTGAATGATATACGGAACCAAGTGGAATATATTATCTTTACAGATAATCTAAAAATCTATAAAGGCTGCACTAAATGGATGACTTTTTTTGTGAAGGTACATTGCCAATCAGCTCTTGAGGTACCTGTTTTGAGCAAAATGAGAATGAGTTAAATCAAGTGTGTTCAATCAAACAAGAGCCACTGGGACACCTACTCCCAACAGTCTGAACATAATTAATTAGCTAGATTAAAGTCTAATCAAACGCATTACGATTATCTGATGAGCTCTTTCACACATAATGGCAAATCCTTCAAGAAGCTTTGTGCAATTCTGGGTCCTCTAATAAAAGTTGTACTAAAAGTCCCTCTGCAGTCTACAAGGGCTCCACAAAATACAGTATACTGACTTGTTTCAAAGACAAATAAAATCCTCATGTCGTAAACTTTAACACACTTAATGCTACATGATATTTTGGAAGCAAATAACAAAACAGATGGAAATAAATAGTGATAGACAAAATTGTTTTGTTTAGTCTGAGACCCCTGCTCCCAGCCTGCTGTAGCTCACAATACAGCCGTGAAAATGATTACATCATAAATCAACAGAGATTCAGTCTGCAGTTCTCTGTAGCTGTAACTCTGACACTGCCCAGAGCTTAAGTGTACAATTCCTGAATGCAAAGAGCATCTTCTTCTTTTAATGGTACCAGGCCTATTCAAAATGAAGACAGACACTAATGCACACTAATAAGGTATTCTTGGTACTAGTACACATGCTTAGAAATGGCTAATGGTATAGAATCACATCTAAACAACAGACTGCCTTAGGAGGAAAAAGACACTCTGACACTTGCTCCACTTGCTTGCCTAGATCATGTCGCCGAATCCTTTGTTCGGCAGCAGAATGATTAACTGCTTTCAAAGAGTACAATTGCCTTGCCGTGCTTCTTACATGCCACAATGTTTGGTGTAACGTGACAAAGTAGTATTATCTGTAGAGTATCTTTGGTCTGAATACAGCTAAATGGCAATCTGGAGGAATCTGCAGTGAGAAAGAGGATGATGGCATAAAATCCTCAGATGAGTTTGGCCTCAAAAAAACTAGTGGAAACAGAAGAGGACTCCTAACAACTGGAGAGTTTTTTTTTTACAGCTTGTTTGGAAAAATCTTTTCCATAGGTGTGAATAAAACTTGTGAGGCTACATCAGTTTTCCCATGAACATTTGTTTCTTAGTGAAAGCTGCTCAGAGAGCTGCAGAGGGTTGCAAATGCCAAAGTACAAAGGCATGCTGCAAACCTCAAAACCTTGTTTTATATAAGTGAATACACATTTTAGACAGCACTGAAATTCTAAAATTCTGTTCCTAAGGCCACTTTATAGCATACCTCGATACTGACTAACAGCTTTAACAAATTTCAGTAAAGGTAGGAAGTGAATTCTGTTTTAAGTGATGAAGCATAAGCATCAATATGCCATATGAAGCACATTTTGAATAACTCTGCATGCATTGTACTGTTTCTCTTCTAGGCTCCAGTGTCAAAAACCTCTGCTGCAAAAATCAGATGTACTTTCAAAAAAATGTACAAAAACGGCAAACTTAAGTAGTATTTGAACATTCTATATTATGTCTGTAAATGAAACCTTTTGTTCTACCAGTTATTTTGTAATAAATTTAACTTTAGCATCCTACTTGAAGCCTCAAAAAAGAAGAAACATAGCCAAATGTTGAAAGATATGAGTAAGTAACAAGAGCTGCGACTCGACTAGAAACAAGAGTTGGCTAGCGTAGCAGCACCTGGCTCAGAGCTGGGAGGAATGGGGGCTGTGGTGAGGGCTGTGGAATGAAATATAAATGGAGTGCAATCCAAACAGAGCTGCAGCGGGGCTCCCGGCCCGTGGTGGCAGAGGACTGCTCCACTGCCTCGGCACCATGTGTTTATCAGTCCCATTAATATGTATGGGGTTTGAGAGCAGGGCCCAGGCCCACTGGAATGAGGAGAAGACCAGATGATGGAAGACTTCAGGAGAACTGGTGGTGGTGGTGGGGGGGGTGTTGGTGGGTAGGGGTGAGGATGGGGGGGTTGAGGGGCGTTTTTCGGGAAGAAAAAAGGCCCGCTGGGATCATCCACCTTCGTCCTCACCCACCCTCATACCAATCCACCCAAACCTATATTGACATAGTCCAGCTGCTGTGCAAAATATACAGGAGAGACTGTGTGAGCAGGTGCGAGAGTGTGTGTGCTCCCTGTTGTAGAAAATGTATTTTGTAGAAAATTAGGACCTGTTCTCCAAGCCAAGTAAAAAAAGAAAATGTTTGTTGAGTAGGTGGACTTGTGGCAAATTGTGGTTGTGGTGGTAAATGTGTTGGTGGTGGTGGTCAGGTTTGGGGATGTCCTAGTATCTGAGGATGTTATCTTGTGTGCCTTATCGAGATGTCCGGGGGGAGATTTAGCAGCTGGCCCTTGGTGGAAGTTTGAGTATGAGTGGAAGTGCAGTGTAGACCAGACAGGAGGACATAGGCCCAGTTCAGTGAGGCAGTCTCATTTTGTGGAAAACTCTCCCTCTCTCTCTCTCTCTCTCTCCCTCCCTCTTTCTCTCTCTGTTCCCTCTGCCTCGGGATTCTCAAGCTGTTTTAGGCCCAATCACCGGCCTCTTTCCCATGCTGCTATATGCTTCTGAGCTGTAAACAGATGCAGTCACACACACACACACACACACACACACACACACACACACACACACACACACACAGACCATAAAATAAGAACATCACTCTGCATATGCATACATATATGTCAAGACACAAGACCTGCACAGAATTTTAAAAATGTATGCTGCACAGTTCACCTGAAACCACAAAAATATTTGCACACACACACACACACACACACACACACACAAACAAACACACAGACACACACACATTGCAAATACACCAAAGAATACTATGCTATGACTCAATGTTTCATATAAATAAATAAGAGAGGAAAAATCTTAGCTGGAGGAAATAAACAGTGTGGCTTGTAACACAAATCCCCTTTAATCCAGCAGCCTCCATTCGGACTTGATTTGGTCGTGGGAGCATTAATATTCTATGGGAGAAGGTAAAAGGCCTCACTCACAGAATAACTGATTCCACCTCCCATTCTTCTCAGATTTGCTCGGACATATCACGGCACGGCGGCTGTAGCTGGTTATCTCTCTTTCTCTCTCTCTTAGTGCTTGCAAAAGGCAGACATTTTTCTCAGAGTACGTGCATGAGGAAACACCACACAGCAACACTCAGTGGGAGTACGAAAGCACCAGTGGTAATCAGACAGTGGCCCGGGCCAATCCCCATTCTACCCGTTTTGTCGTTGAAGCATCTTTGAGCAGAGCCTGAGGCCTGTCCTCTCCATGTTGTTGTTCCCGCGTGCCCGGGAACCGCAAGTGGGCTCCACAGCCACTGTGCTGTGTCTCCTCTCCTCTCCTTTCTTCTCCTCTCCTCTCCTCTCTTCTCCTCCCCTCTCCTCTCCTCTCCCTATTGGTTAAGTAAATGTAAGGCATTATCTGCAAAGCGCTTTTGAGTGCCTGCCAGAGAAGAGAGCGAGGCACTATATAAAAAGCGCCGCTCCATCACGCCTCCGGATCTCCAACCTGACTACCAGTCAGCTCTCTCTGGTGGGCAGGAGCGAACACTCTCTCCCACCTCCAAAAGTCACTCAGCCTTCCACACAATCTCTCTCTCTCTCTCTCTTCACTCCCCCGCATCAACACCCTCCTTCCTCAACCTCCCTCCATTTTCCATTCTTTCTATTCTCTCTATCCCTCCATCACTCCCAGCCCCAGAGCACTGTTCACCACTTATCACTTCATTACCAATTAACATCCTATGTGAGAGCAGCCACTCAGACCCAGAGGAGAGGGAGTGGCAGGAGGGAAAGAGGGGAGGAAGAGGAGGGGGAGAAAGAGGAAAACAATTAATCTATTAGTTTATTTTGTCTGTGTTAACCCCCTTCATTCAGTGGCATTCTACTGAAATAAATGTGCCTGCTTATACTGCATGTGTATGTAGGGGCAGGAATCAAGAACTGGGTATCAAGTAGAGCCGATCATTATATCATCAAAAGCCTCTAAACTTATCAACTGCCCTTATCAGTGCCATGTTTTTAAGTTCATGGGCAACTGGTCTTTCTAAACGTAGAACTGAACCAAACAACACAGTTCTACATGGCTTACCTGATTCTATTAAGCCATTATGGCCACCATAGTAATATAGGCTACCCTATATGTTCATATTGAAAACATGTGTAGACTACCTTCCGAACTGTATGGAACTGATAAGAGAACTGATAAAGAATCAGACTTATAAGCTAAGCATAAGATTGACAATACTGTCATCAATATTAATAAAATCCTATCAATTCCCACAGCTACTTGTAGGCCTATGTGTTTTTGTGTATGTGCGTGCATGTACTGTGTGTGTGTGTGTGTCTATGACAATCCCATGATGATTCTGCTCATGGGGTTTTTACGCTGCTCTCAATTTCTCCAGCACTTCCAATCTGCTCCTCCAGAAAAATCAATCACTTTAAGGACAATCAACTTTCCAGCACTGTGCATTATTAAGAGCTTGTTAAAGAACTGGTGGTTTAGGTGTCACCGTGGCGATAGGAGGGGTGTGCCTGAAGGTGCCTCAACCTGATCAATACCAATCACAAACACAAAACACAAAGCTAAATCAACTAAAACAAGTGTGTGTTTGTGTGTGTTTTTTCTCCCCGCCACCGGTGGAACGTGGATGGACTTAACAACCTGGTTGCTTCTTGACAAATGGTGTGGGCGAGGTCGGTGCCAGCTCTGGAGTGACATGCATTGATCCTTTTAAAGCATTTTATGGTGAGGGCCATTGATTATATCAGCACGTCCTTAGAGTGCAGCTGAAGAGGGAGAAGAGCACAAGACGTCTAAAGGAGAAGACCATAAAAAAAAAAAACTCTTGTCCAGTTTGGAGGTCTTAAAAGGGCATTTTGTTTAAATGTGTTGTGTTTGTGTGTGTGTGTGTGTGTGTGTGTGTGTGTGTGTGTGTTTTACCCACTTTCACTTTAATGGTATTGTGTCACACTGCTCTATACCCATTAAAAGGCCTCGCTGTTGTTTGACGGCCTGTCAGGCTCCTCCATCTGTGCTGCTGAATGCATGTGTTTGTGTCTGTCAGTCTTTATGTCGCCACTGCCATAGTTGTTGTTGTTGTTGTTGATGATGTAGCTGCTTTTGAAAATATTTTTTCCTGAAATCTATTTGCTGATAGTGCAGAATAGGAAAATAGTCCCACGGGTGATTTTAAATATTGCACTGTGACAGGTTTAGGGATGATAAGCAATCAGATAGTTGGCTGCGCCTCTATTTTGTGCCTGGAATTATTTTGATGATAAGCAGACAAGAGAGACAGTTCTGCAAAACATAGCAAGCTCTGATAAGCAGCAGAAAAATAATGGCAAATACCCCTAGTCTTTCATTTCAGTCTTTATATTTACTGGCCTGTGGTGGCAGAGCGGCATGTCAAAGCCGCTGTAAAAATTAAATATTAATTAGTCTTGTGTTGTTTTGCATTTGCATTCTTATGTGATGCTTACTGGAGGGTAATCTTTCTCTCTCTCTCTCTCTCTCTTTCTCTTTCTCTCTCTCTCTGTCATTTATTGGTCTGTTAATGGATAATGCAGTAGTACCACAGGCCCTTTTTGTCATAATGAGAGGAACAGACACAGGGGCAGCCATGGGCAGTAGGGCCGTACCAAAAGAAGGTACCCGTCTGATCTCCAAGAGAACATCACAGACACAGGGATCAAAATTAATCTCTGTCTTGTTAACACCCCTGCTTATAAAGACTGAGTCTGTGCATCAGACACTTGGAATACATTGTCAAGACTGACAAAATTCAGCTGTCATCGAATACATCCATCCTCTCCTTCTCACTCTCTGGTTCTCTCTTAGAGTGGTGGAGGTCTGCACAATGTACACAGGCAGGTTTGGACACTCACCAAACTGGCAGATGTATCTGTTGCGTGTTTTGCAACGCTGGTCATTCCAGTTGAAGGCGCTGGCTGCCTGCATCTCTACGCAGTTGCCAAAGCTGTGAACACAGACAGGAGAGGGGGACACCCAGTGGTCAGGACAGGGCACTGCATACAGAAGGGCACAAAAGCACAAGTTCTAGGGAGCAGTGGGCGAACTACAAAGGCCAGATGAAAATCGTGATTTATCTTTGTGTGCCTTTGATCCCAGCTTTGATCTAGAAAACTACTGAAAACTAACTACTAAAAGTGCAAAGAAACTTTTTTTAATCCACATCATGAAAGTGTTTTATTCAACTGTTGGAGTGGCTTGAGATCTGTATGTGTTTGGTACTTTCTATCTTTCTCCTCCCTACCACCACTTTTCTACCACACATACATCAAAACACACACACACACACACACACACACACACACACACACACACACACACACACACCCTAGGTTATCAGGCTGTCCAAAAGCAAAGCTGGTGAATGCAGGACTTTCTCCAGTGTCCCAGCGAAAAGCATCCTTCAGGGTCTTGTATGTAAGTCCTGAAACATAAGACAAAGCCTTCCTGTAAGCCTTGTTTTATAGACTACAGTATTAATAATTTAGCGCTTTGTGTATAAATATTAATACCAAGATTCATAAACAGGTGATTGAAAAGGTGATTTAATATTGCAACTAGACCAAAAGAGACATTGTAAATCACAGAAGTGCTTTAACATGTTCTGCAATAAATAATTAAGACACAAGAATAAAAATACAAATACTACTAAAAAGCACAAAATTATGCCCCATTCAGTTAATGTTAGCTGTTGGTTTTTTTGTTCTTTTTCCTAGACAGCCCTCGGTGACCTAAGACAACAGGACTATGGATTGAATCACTCCGGATTTCTCCTTTAACACCCCTCTAAAGTGTGTGTGTGTGTGTGTGTGTGATTCCTCACCTATCCAGAAATTCCTGGTCTCAAAGTCGGGGTCTGTCACTTCATTGGTGGTCTCCAGCTGGCTGAGGTAGAAGGCCAGGATGTCCTGCACCTTCTGATTGTGGATCTGAGCTAGAACACCCCCTCTCTCCTGGCAGCAGAAGAACATACTAACTTACAAAAGAGCAGGCAATGTGTCATGAGGATTTATTTTTTGCTATAAACCATGTGAAAATATCTGTCTATTTTATTAAAAATAAATATAATAATGGCAATTTATGTACTAATTTAATAGCATAATTCATGGCATAAACTGGATTTCCTAAGAAAATAATCAATGAAAAATGGTCCAATCAGTTCACGTTTTACTGACGATACACCTCTAGATGCTGTCAGGTGAGGGGAGAGCGACATTACCTGACACTGCAGCTTGGCTGTGTAGTAGGTCTCTGCTTCTGGGGACACCATGAAGCATTCACCATCAATCTGCAGATCACAGCTGTGGTAGGGGAACTGCAGCTTCTCTGCACAAAATCCATCACATATGGGCAGTTCCATGGAAAATGATTTATTTTGTCATGTCCACAACTCCAATAAAATAACATGGTATTCTATAAAGTTAATGATTACATGGAACATGAGCATTTGCTACTTTGAGCTATAGAACTGGCATGGAAAAATGCACAACACATTTCATGTTGTCAACCACATCATACAAATAACATGGCATTCCACTGCTGTTATGGATGTGACAAAATGTCATTTTTTCATTGAACTGCCCATATATGAATACACAATAGCAATACAAATATATCTGCGACACATGGCAGTAATATGTATTATGTAAGTAATATGTATAACATATAACATATTTATGCAGCAAATACATAGAATAAAAAAGACTAAAATTAGTAATTATAAAATCTAATAATACAATTCACATGTACTCTATGTTTGCAGATATTTTGCTAACATCTATGAAAATGCCTTAATTGTCTGCTTTGTTTGATTAATGTGCTGCTGTTATAGTGGCCCAAACACATTATGCCTTGAAAAATAGAAGGCACAGCTGGGTGTTCTGACTGGAAGCACATGGAACTGATGTTCCAACAGTTCCAGCCCCCTTTAATTATAGACAGTGCCCTCCGGGAAAGAGAGAATTTTGACATCAAACATCCGAAAGCCTACACAGCTCACTATCCCCCACCCCTTTTCCCAAACTTATACACACACACACACACACACACAGAAATGGGAAAAGTGAGTCATGGCTATGATAGCTATGATACTCACCAGCGCACTGTGCCCCTCCGTAGCCCACATCACACTGGCAGGAACACTCCTCCTCTCGGTAATGCCCATAGACACACTGGACACTACAGCGCACTGCCCAGCCAACAACAATCAATTATTCATCACACACATTCAAGCAGGCCACCAGCACACACACACACACATTCAAGCAGGTCACCAACACAGACACACACATACACACAGACACAGACATATACACACTCAAGCAACCCACTTGTACTCTCCCTCACACTTACACACACAATCAGGCAGGTCACCAGCACAGACACACACACACACAAACAAAAATACTCACCTCAGATGGCAAAACACACTGAGACACACTGTGAGCTTTCGAAAGGCATGACTCTCTCTATTATGTGCCGATACAGAGACACATACACACTCAAGCAATTCACTGGTATTCTCTGTCACACACACACACACACACATTCAAGCAGGTCACCAACACAGACACACACACACAAACAAACAGACACATACACACTCAAGCAAGCCACTGGTACACCCCCCCCCTCTCTTTCTCACACACACACACACACACACACACAAAACACCCCTCAGATGGCACAACACACTGAGACACACTGTGAGCTTTCCAAAGGCATGACTCTCTCTATTATGTGCTGATACTGTTGGTCCAGTTAATGTCTGTGATGCTTCATTAGGGAATGCAGGCGAACAGTTTGGATGCAGGCAGGCAAACTGTCAGGTTCGAGAGGAGGGGAGGGAGGGAGAGAGGATAGGCAGTGGGGTGGTGAGTGCTGGCAGGGTGGCAGCCAGGCTGGCATTTTGGGTGTGGTTTGGGAGTTGGGGACGGGCGTAGGTGTGGGTAGGGGTGGGGGTGAAGTACCCTGACAGAAGCGACCGGTGAAGCCGGGGGAGCAGCGGCACTGGCACAAGGAAACGTTCAGACGGCCATGTTGCCCGCAGCTCATCCGACAAGGGTTGCGGGGAGTCTCTGCAGTCATACACAGACACACACACACACACGCACACACACACGCACACACACACACACACACACACACATACACAGTTACACATATGTTTATATATTTATACAGATTCATGAGCATAATAATGATCATTCCCCCTAATTCACTCAGAAGTAAACAGAGGGTCAAACTCAGTCGCTCAATCAAAGAGAGACAAATAGATAAACACTTTCACAGCACAGATGGTGTCTTTTTTTTATTACTTTGACCTTGATCATTCCTAAGTGTTATTATCACTCCCGGGTCTGCAAAATTAAACACAGGCTTACTCAATTAACTATAAATAACTTAGAAACAAACTTTCCATTTCAAGAAGGGGATGAATAAAAAGCACATGACACCTCATGCCAAAGTGGATAATAGCTCAGAGGAAGGTACAGACAGTCCATAACTAAATACTAACTCATTAAGACCTTGACCTGAGGGTGTGACAGCGCCCCTGCGGTTTTGAGGAAAATGTTTAATAAACATGCTCATCATCACACAGTTCATGGACTGAGCTAGCAACCTTTTTTATGTAAGCCAGGCAAGTTAATATAATCTACCAGTATGTGTAGAAATAAGCAAGGAAACTGAATTGCTGAAACTCATGTACTGCAAGCCCCTTAGATGAACTGCTCTGAATAAATGCACATCATTGTTTGTGGAAAACTTAGGCTTATATATGAACAACAAATATTGATCAGTTTTGAGCATCTCACCACAAAGGCCGCCGACATGGTTCCAGAGCCGAAAGCATCCTGACATGGCAGAGGTGCAGAGGGAGCAGTAGACTCCAGCCTTATACGGCACCACGGGCCTGCCATTCACCTCCCAGTTCCCTCTGTGCAGTACACACACACACACACACACACACACACACACACACACACACACACACACACACACACAAAGTTCCCTTTTACAAGTTTAAGCTTAATTTATGGAGGGGAAACATCCCCAAGAAGTATTATGAGTGATACCATTTCAAACTACATCACACCAACCACCATATCAGAAGCAGTGAAAAAACATTTCTTTTTATATCAACATCCAAATCGCAACCTGCAAACTGAGGACCGTTCTGCTCACCCAGGGGAGTAGGCGCAAACAAAGGCATCCCAGAGGGAACCCCCTCTATGGCACACATTCTGAGCGCAGCCAACGTGTCTGGAGGTGGCCCACACCAGCTGCAATACACACACACACACACACACACAGAGACAGCGACAGGCAGGCGGGCAGAGAAGTAAGCAGTTAGCTCAACTCCTTAACACAGAGCTCAACTCAGGAGGAGGGTTTTAGTCATGGTAATGATGTCTCAGATGCCGGATTAGAAGTGCTCCTGATTGTATTAAGACTTCTATCACAAAGGCCCTAAGATAAAATTGTCTCGGCTACCCACATAGGTAGGTCTACTGGTCTACTTCCACTTTTGGAAATGGATTTGGCTGCATAGCAAGGTATATACATCCTGCAATACACATGAGCCACTTGTTTACACGTCACATCCTCTTATTTACAGATCTTATCATTACCTCAGATTTACTGGAAAAACCTTAGAGCAGACATTGGAGACTTCAGCTCCAAATGCATAGTAAACAGGAAGTGACACAGCTACACAGCTGTCTGATTCAGTGTAATATAGCTCTCTTCCATTACTGGTGCGTTACTCGACAAACTACTCAAACTTGTAAAAGTTTGATTAGATAGCACAAATGTATGTGTACTTTTTTGCAGTGATGACTACAAACATGTTGCCCAAATGATTTTTCATTTGGATATAGACGAAATGCAGTGCAGTGAAGCTGCAACAGCCTGTTATTTAAGGGGTCAGTATGTAGAATTCTATAGAACTGGAGTTGTCTTAGATGCATCATTATGTTTGTGATGCTCTCTTCAGTTGACTTGCATTGTATTGCATTACAAAGCGGCATTATTACAGAGTATGGGGAGTCTGACCAGGGCAAGAAGCTAGCGGTTTAGCATGCTAACGATAAATATTTGAACACAGAACATGAGGTGTTCAAATGTTCAAAATTACATCAAAACATTCGGTTGCTATTTCTAGGTCATTTTTGAATGCTTTGAAGAGCTAGTTAAAAGCAATTGTACAAACTCTTTGAAGCTCAGTGTACCTGTGTGTAATGCCGACAGGTACTGTTCTCTCTGCACTGTCCATTCAGGTAGACGTAGTCCTGTCCTTCAAGGAACCAGGCATCAATGGCCTCAGAGAAGGAGGCTTCCCCCTGTGGAACCAGCTGGATATTCCAGCCCACGTGCTCCCCCAGGCTCTGCTCCTGTGCCACAGCATCCAGCTGGCAGAATGCAGCTCTTTCCTGAGCCAAGAGGGCCAGAGACTCCCTCCAATCCTGGAAGATGTGGGAGGAAAAAGTTACTGTGGGTTAGGTTACTCTCTCTATATATATATACATTTGTACACACAGTCACACCTGATACACGTGAAAAACAAAAACGACACAATGGGAAATGTCCTGGTGGACACAAAAACCTAAAGGGCCAACGTCCTCTCACTGTAACTTGGCCCTTTTTTATTCAGGGGTTCTGTTTTGTTCAAAAGGGTCCACACTAAAACCTCCTCACCTCTCAGAGCCAACTGCTGTAAATCTAGAAGGATCTAGTAGCTAAAGTTACACTTCCCAATGCAAATCTTTGTTTACAAAAAAGTGCTTTAAACACTTGAAAATTCTGCTCCACCACATAAAAAAGAGTTGCTTTTATTGTAGATATATATTTCTGGGAGCTAGAGTTTTTTAGTGCTAAAACTCGAAGGAGGGAAAATACTTCAACTCAATTTCACCCAAAATATTCCCTTAACTCTCTTTAAACCAACTGCATAGCTTTTATGCTAATTAAAGCTGATAAGGGTCCACTGAAAGCTGCAGTCTTGCATTTCGACTGATGAAAGAAGAATCCTCTAATCAGCCTGTGTGTGTAAGGGGCAGTGGACTCAGTCCACAGAGACTCTGAGGGTGTGGCAGCACAAGAATATCTTAAACTACTACTCAAGTAGATTTAGAGAGAGGGAAAGCTGGGCTATATTCACAAGACAACACATGTATAATGATGACCATCTATGACTCTTGTAGATCTAGTAAAGGGGTAGAGGGTTATGCCGGCATATGAAAGCCAACACATGCATGTGTATGAGCACATGTAAAGAAAATCTAAAAAAATAAGCAGTGTATGACCACAAACATTCAGTACATACACTGTACACTGGCATATGGCCTCTCTCACATACACTGAAAGAGCTACTGCATGTGTAATCATTTTAGGTTAAAACATCCACAAATTACCTAGAAACATTAACAGTATGTGAAGAAATAACTGCATTGACAAACTGTTATGTCAAAAAGCCTAAACTCCAAGTTGCCGGATATCCACTGAAGTTAGCTAGCTAATCAACTAGCTTCAGCTCAGATTTCCTATAATATCACATTCTACCATGTGAAGCCACTGTATTATATACTAATGCGACTTAATGCATTAGTATATAATAACACTAAGTGTTAAAAAAAACGACTCAAAACTGAAAGTATTCCACTTTACACATACACAAGAATTACACATACAGAGACAGAGAAAGAGAGAGAGAGAGAGAAAGAGAGAGAGATCTCTGACAGGTTTTGGTTTGAGTGGGTATGTTTCACTGATAATGAGAGTGGTGAGCTGCATTGAGCAGTAGAAGGTCCCAGACAGGCGTCTCTGCCAAGTTATGACTTCACCTTCTGCTGCCCTTCACACACTGGACAAATTATCATCCTTATTTTGGATCTGGCACAGTTCTGGCTGGCAGCACCCAAATAAGTGTCTGCATTAGCAGGGTGCCAAGACACTTGGGAGGCTGCAAGCTGATAGCTGTTGGCTGACGCTCCTGCAAGTCCTGGTTGAGGGGAGGAGAAGGAGGAGAGGAGGGGGAGGAGGTTCAGAGAGATTCCTGGGGGCTGAAGAGGAGCTGATGCCTGGGCTCGGATCTCGGCACCTGCCCCCTCGGTGGCCCCCCGATGGGGCAGAGGGGAGAGGCGAGAGGGGAGGTGACCAGACAGCCTGGTGCTCCTGTCTGACAGGTTCCTTCTTAATAATCTCTGTGAGTGATGGGCTTGTTTGAAAGGATCAGATGAGCCTGTCTCGTTAGCACCCTCTCCTAATGTGGAGATGGCATCACTGCAAGAGAACAGTAACAAATGGCTGTTTGTGTTGTATGCAGGTGTGTGTGTGTGTCTGTGTGTGTGCCTACAGTTGGCTATGTACAGTATAATGACCTACCCCACCAGTACTGCCTTCAAAATGATCTTATCTGATGCATCTGATCTGATTCCCACCATGTGACTATGTTTACACGCATTAATTTATCATTCCACACAAAATGATGAGATGCAGTGTAGAGAGGGAGCACAACAGGGGGGCATTATGGGATAGGTCGACGCATGGCCAGGTGACGGCAGATGACTGTGGAAGTGGTCTTATCGAGTGACAAAGACTGTTAATAGACAATGTAGCTATGGGAGAACTCAACACCTCACTAGAGAAATCTCACAAAAACGTGAGTATCTGATCCCTCAGGAAGAAAAATTACACTTCAGGGCTTTTTATTGGTCTTGTAAGTATTCTTTGAACAGAAGGGTCCATAAGAAACATTCAGTAGTCACTCCTGAGTGTTTCATATCAAATCTCTTCAAAGGAGACTTAGAAGACTACTAACAGTTAAAAGCTACTTAACAAAGGTTTTTTAAACTAGAACACTAAAGCACTGAAGCATTATTGGGAAAATACATAACAGGAAACACTTATTACAATTATGTAATAACTCCTGATGATGTCATAAAAGTCCCCTCATAAATCCCTGAAACATGTAATAAAGTCTGATAATGTAATAACCCCTTGAAAACGTAATGTAATGATCACCATTCCAATAATGTGAGGGTTTTTTTATTATTATTAGGTTAGCTTTACATTTACAGAACCTGATGTAATAATTTACCAATATTGTAATAAATTTGGCTAATGTTGTGGTAGCTGTCCACCAATTACCAGGGTCCAAGTAGTGAAGCAATGAAAGCATCCAGATCACTACCCTGCTGCTTTGCTATTAAGCCATCGGGAGGGAGGATTACTAACATGCCACATGCACAGCTAGGATAGCTGCCATCCATCACACATAGGCCTCCATTGTGCTTTTACAATTTCTTATTCTGATTGTCACAAAACCACAGGCATGTAGGTGTTGCTCAAGTTTTTGTCTTCAGTGTTTTTCCCTCTATGTTTTCCAGTAATTTTCACTACGTGGGCTCAAAAGCACCAGGACACATGTAACTCAGTGGGCATGCAGACCCACTAGAGTTTTAACGTGTAGTAGCTTTTAGTCCCGGGGGTCCTCCCCATGCTGTTATTCCAAAAACTGGAGTACCATAGTGCTAAAGCCAACCACATTTTAGTCCATAGGTGTCAACTGAGGGCAGGAAAGCAAGGTCCAGAGTAAGCACTCCCCATTACATTATTGGGAAATGCACTTTATTACATTATAACATTATCAGGATGTCACATTATTAAGTTTTATTACATATTTCAGGGACTTATGAGGAGATTGTTATTACATTATCCAGAGTTATTACATTATCAGGTTCTACAAGCTTGCTGTGTTGTTTGGCTATGTTCACTTTGGTTTAAGTATAGTTTATTTTGTTAAAGCACATTCATCCAACTCTGCCAGTATTTCACACCAAACACAAAAAGACTGGGAGCCAAATCTCCCACACAGTTCCAGCTACCACTCACAATGACAGGACCAGCAACACCACGACCTGCCCGTTTCACAGAAGTGTGAATTGAGTTTGTCTCCTCGTTTGTCCTGACTCCTCTATCATGATGACAGTGTGAGTAGGGACCCTCTAAGTATGGCAGTGTCTGACACATACGCTAAAGTGTTTGACCCTGTCCTGTCTCCTCGCCGCTGAGAGGCAGCAAAGTGCCTGGCCCCCGGTCATTGCCAGACAGTTCTGGGGTGGCCTGTTGCCATAGAAACACCTGTCACCACTCCAGTAGAGAGTGTGAAATCATGGTGCGGGTGGGAGTTGGTGGTGCTGGTGGGTGTGTGTGTGTGGGATGTGGGGGGGGTGTACTTGGATGGAGGGGGATGTTGTTTCCGCAGATGTGGTTTCACGACGGAGGCCCCCCAAGAGCAGGTCCCATTTCATCAGCCTGGAAGATGAGTCTGGGGAGAGATAGAAGAGGCCAGCAGGAGGAGTCTGTCTGTGTGTGTGTGTGTGTGTAAACGGGGACTGGTAGGGGGGAATGTAGAGTGGTCCTATCCAAAAAAGACATGTTGGCGTGAATCAGTGGTTGAGTGAGCCATCCGACTCCTACCCACTCCACCCACCTTTACCCCCCTAGCCCACACACACACACACCACCAAGACCTCTATCACCACATTGACGACCCTGCGCTCTGTGCACTCTCTCTCACTAGAGAGCCAAGGCCTGCTGCCAAGCCCCCATCACCTAGAGGACTCCTCTCAATGAGGCACTGGGGCCTGTCAGAGCCCCATTCAACTTCCCAGTCCATGCCCGGCTTTCACCCACCACCACCACCCCAACCTCCTCCTGCGCCCCAAAATGAATTTAAACAGCCAAAACACATCAGTGTCAATTTCCCCTTGAGTGACTTCTGATGGATCCACATGAAGGAGGAGAGACAAGGGGATAGAATGGGGTTGAAGAGGAGGAGATGGATGGAAAACTAGAGGGGGGTAGGTGTGTGTGCGTGTGTGTGAGTGTGTGTGGGAAGGGGGGGGGGGAGTTGAAGGGTGTTGAAGGGTGCTGGCCCCCCTTTTCTTATTCTCCAATGAGATGCTGTCCTGCTCACATGGAATTGCAAGGCCCCTTCTGAAGGACACCAGTACAGGCTCTTTTGTTTCCTCTCTTCTTGAGGCTCAATGCTGCAGACGGACATTGACGCATGGATGCATTGTGTGACGAATACACCAATCAAATACAAGCATCACTGTCAGACATCCAAAATCTTTAACAAATAAGCACAACAAAGAAAGGGTCTGTGAGTGGACAATGTATACATAAACATGCACATATTTGTTCAACAAGGAATAGCACAGAATACAAAAACACTGTGAAGGGACCGATGACAAATTAAAGTAGGACGAGTGGCATTTTTTGTGACTCTTTCATGTTGTCTTGTGACGCTGTAAAAAACAAGATGAGACAGAGAGGGGCTGCAGTTTTTCCGTGAGAGATGAGGGGGGAAGCCGTGTCACACCCCTAATGAAACATACACAGCAATCCAATTTCAGGTGTCAATGCTCAGCCGAGCTCAAAATAAAGGGCCTGGAGAAAGAGCTAGCTAAACTGATTCTGAAATATTGAACAAGACAAAACAGACAGAAAAACTGTAACTTTGAAAGAATGCGTGAAAATGCATTTTTTTGTTGACAACTAATTTATTTCAATGTCACTGGAGCGGTGGACATATAACAAGAGCAGTAAGATGCTGAAAAATCACTCTCCTTTTAGAGCGCTTCATAAATACACACACACACACACACACACAGAGTACATACACATAAATATGAACCCACAGGCCTACACAAAATCACACATTCCTTTTCCGTCTTTCATTTCCACACTAAATATATACATCTGAAGATGTGCCTGCACTTTTTATTCAGCGTTTGAAGTTTGAATGAGGGCCACTAATTCAAAGGCCACTTCCCTCCCTTCCCCTCCCCTCCCCTCCCTTCCGTCTCAGCACCACTCCACCAGTTACTGTCGGCTTTCTCTCCAGGAGCCACGGGAGAGGTCAGTGCACCTGGGGGGGGGGTTGGGGGGGGCAAGGAAAGAGCATCATTTGTGAAACTTCATGAAATTAGAGTATCTTATCTCCTACTGAGAGCCACGCTCAGAGCTCCCTGGAGAGTCTGTAATCTTTTCATGGCCACGGAGAATCAGACGGTGCTTATGGATTCTTGTGCAAATATTCTTGAATGATAATCATAAAAGAGAGATGGGGGAAGAGGAGGGGGGCTGCCTGGAGCCCTTTTAAATGTTATCTGTAAAGAAGCACTTTAATATCCCACTTCAACTCTCCAGGAGAGCCACTGTGGGGCTTTGCAGAAATTACCTGAAATGCAGCAGACTTGAATACAAAGTGATGATGATCCTCCCTCATTCTCTCTCTCTCTCTCTCTCTCTTTTTCTCTCTCTCCATCCTTCACTCTCCATTATCTGTCATGTGCAGGTCCCCTCCAGCAATAAGCGTTAGTCCAAAATCAGTTTGGTACACAATTGCATTATGTATTCCATTAAAGACTTGTAAAATGTAATTAGGCCTTTAGACCTGAACTGCATCAGGTCTCAGAGGGAGGAGGGGAATAAAGAAATCACCTGAATGAAAGGCTTGTATCAGCACACTATTTCAAAATGTTTCACCACCTCGCTTAGTGCTCATTACTATCATGGCAAAAAGAGAAAAAACGACTTCGGTGAGATTTTCGACACCTCGTAACAGTTAACACACACACCCAGTATAGCTAACACACCATGGTACAGACCCTGTATAGCACACAGAACTGACCCCTGACACTGGGCTGCTAACAATGACTCAATCGCCACTGGCATTTGTTTGTACAGGGTTTGTGCAGGAAGCCCCTTTAGTCTACATATGGGCCCTCAGAGTTAGAGTGAGTCCCAGCCCCCAGTGTATGAACAGTGGGGATTATCACTCTAGCCTACACTTGTCTTACAGCTTCACTCTAAGAGCCACTGGAGCCAGGGCGACACAGAAAAGCCATGGGACACATATCACTGCTTAGGATAAGTAAGGGATAACGGCCGACGAGGTGACCAGTTTGATGGAAATAATGGCGAGGTGAAAGCAAAGAACTCTGGCGACGCTCAGAACAGAGTTGCTTCTTCTGAGTCATTGTTTCCATCAAACTGGTCACCTTGAAGGCCATTATCCCAGTATTCTCCCATTTAGGATATAATTTTATCTATAACTTTCTTTTTATTCAGGAATGAACTATGCATGAACTACAGAAAATAACCTATTATAGCTACCGTTAAGGGGGGAAAGTACAGCGTGAAATACTTTACTACAGTTGTTATGGTTACCATTCATAAGCGCATTGATGTGGAACGGTGATTCAAATTTTTCGGATCTACTTCAAAGGTAGCCAGTCATACAAAGTTAATTCCCACCTCATCAGCCAATCAGAAAAGAGAATCCCATTGTTAAGGGAGATAATACTCTTTCAATGCAGGATCCTGGATTTATGCATCAGGCCATAGCTGTGTTTGGGACGAGACATAGTGTTGAGAAATAATGGAATAAAAAACACTGAACCAACCAACTGAATGCCCTCCAAATTGTGAGAGACTCAGTGTCACGCGTTAAGAGCTCAACAGTTTGCAGCTTCAGTGTTTGTGTATCAGTCATGGTCCCTCAGCAGATGATTCCATTAGCAAAATCCTACTCTTCTCAGGGTCCCTGGAGGAAATCTGCCCTTCTCTGTTTGGTGGGTGGTAGAGGAGGTGAGGGGTGGGGGGTGGGGTGTCCAATACGGGATGGTGCATTAACCTCAAGGCTCCCCTCATGCCACTCTGGCTTTCTCCCAAAGATGCAGATGGAATGGCACAGACAGAGAGAGGGGGGTAATGAGAGAGAGAGAGAGAGAGAGAGAGATGGAATGAGAGAGGGAGAGGGAGTGAGTGAGTGAGAGAGAGCCTGGGAAAGAGCACCAAGGAGTATTTCAGTCTCGGCTCTATTTCAGGTGACACTGCTGTGTTTGCCCACAGACACGACCCTGAAACTCACTGAACTGTTACGGCAGCCGGGTGGCTGTGTAGTCGCTGGTGACAGCAGAAGCAGACGCTGAGCTTATATGTTATGTCTGGCACAGTAAATCTCCTATCTCCTCTGCTGTCTCTTTGTTCATTTGACATGCCAAGAGCAGAGCAAGCACATGAGATGTTATTACAGGAGTTCTTGTTAAAAGAGTTTCCTATTTTCAGAATGTTTTGAATAATAATTGTGTGTGTGTGTGTGTGTGTGTGTGTGTGTGTGTTTGTGTGTGTGAGTGTGAGTGAGTGAGAGAGACAGCTCTCCAGGAGAGACAGATTTCCAGGAGAATAGGGACAATTTTTTGTCTGTATGCAAATGATCATGATGCTCTGATATTGGGTAAAATCGGTGTCGTGAAAAAAAACAAAACTATTTTCCCCAGCTGCACGGGGCAGAAATGGGCTGAGGTGTGGAGAGTATTAAGGTGAAGGGGTTTGAGGTTACACTGTGGGGTAACAATGCACACAAAACCCAAAGTTCAGATTCACAGACAAGGCCAGTGTTGAATCTTGCACAAAAAGGAGAGAGAGAAATCAATGTAAAACCCAACCACACACTGTCAAACCTCATCAATTTTTAAAAACATTGTAAGAGAAAGTTTTCCCACCTCCTCCCTCTTCTACCTGCTGCTGCTGAAAGTCTAATTCAATGAGCAAAACCCCCAAGCTCCGGAAACCACTTCTAAACCATAGAAAAGCAACACACTTCCCAGCTAGTTGGACCTCTTTGAATTCTTTCTGAATAGAAAGAAAAGGATTAGCGTTCAATTGTTAAAACTGGAATCCTACAAGAGCGTTTTGCAGGTTGAACTAATGCAGTAGTTGTCAAGCAAATGAAAAGACTGTCAGAAACAATCTACATTCTGTGTACAAGAAGCAAAGCTACAAACCATTTTCTGCATGTTCGCGGCCATAGGACTGACCCGACTACGCAGTCTATTGTGCTGTGTAACAATCTGAAAATGCTCCTTCACCCCAAGCCCTAGAATAAAAAGAAAGCGCGCAATTACTTTACCGCTAGGACAAGTCTCCATGGAAACGACAAGCATGTGAAGTTGAAACACAGACAAGGGAGCAAGTAAACTTAATGCAGTGCATTGCTTGTGATACTGTATAGAGCCAAGGCTATATAAAACTTTTAAAGCATATTTTTATATCAACTGTATTACTTTAACTGTGCCATATATCTCACCACGTTCAGCTCTGCCCAAGCTTATGTCAGGATATTGCCATGATTGTCTCCATTTCAGAAGTGCTAGACAAAGTCAATTTCAACCTGTTTTTCAGCGGTATTAAATTTGTTAGCCTCCACTTTCTCTAAATTTCAACACTTTAAGCAAAACAAACCAAAGGCACATATTTTTTTTGGCGTAATGGTGAACTTTTTCAGTATAGTGAGTGAGTTTTGTATGTCTTTCTATGTAAAGTACAAAATGTTAAGTTACTAACAAACTCTCGACCAGCCATCATCGTTTGAGATATTAAACCGATCACCTCGAAATGCAGAAAAAAGCAACTGGCTTACTCATGTCAGGTGGATTCATGTCGTCTCGTCTGTTGTTGGATATCCGCGCTGCTGAAGTATATGAGGTCAGGAAAAGTGTATTAAATAGCAGCAGCAAACACGAAAGTCCACTCACTGACAACATTTCTAGGGCAGAAATTGTGAGCGCAAAGCTGACACTCGTCCACTATCACTCAGTCTGACTCTTCTCCCCTGTTTTCCCCCTCTTTCTCCACAGCGCGCACACACACGTCTGGCTGGACCAGTCATCAAATGATTACTGAGTTGGGCGCTGACAGACTGAAAGGCATCTCAACTCACCATCACCAATAATGGAAGGTATCCCATCACCATCTGGCCCCCTGACCGGACATTATACAGTATGGCGGAACATGTTTAGTCTATCTGCCAATCTTGGTTGGTGGGTGGAGGATAATCTATTAACTCAATCTGTGCGTTTTTCTAACTTTTTTGCGGCTAAGACGCTTCTCTGTGTCACAGCTGGGACATTGAAATCACATGTGAAAATAAAAGTGCTGAAAGAAAAGACTATTTTTTGACTAAAATTCCAGTTGATGGGCCATATTTTTCATGTCACCACAAAAAAGAAAAATTCTTAGTTTTTTGGCAACAGGACCTATTCTGCCACAGGCATCTACTGAAATCAGAACGCGGGTCAACAACACTTACTTGAATTATGCTATTTACAGCCAAGTTTCAAGCCAACACATAAGGAAGGCGGCAACACACAGTGAGCAGCTGTATTTGGTGTGTTTATTACAGGTTAATGTTCAAAAGATTAAATATTTCTGTCTACCAACATCTTATCAGACTAATACAAGCTCAAGGTCAACAAGTTTTTTGTCAGCACAGTCTGCTGACCAATGCCACATTGCCTCTTAGGACTCCATGTCTCTGCATGGGTCACTTCCTTGAGTCAGGGCTTTCTGCTGCTGGATGTTGGGGTGGTCACAAATGCTGAAGCAATTTGAAACCTATTAATCCTTTTGCCATAAATCTGACAGACCATCACCAGTACTGTTATGAGGCCATGTTCTTTCCTATATAGTGAGTGGAAAGTTCATGATGCAATACTATTGCTAGTGCATTATGCTATGTCCAATGCTTGGATGTGATGGTGCTGTAAGAGGGTCAACATTTCTAAAAACCAATAATCCAGGCAATCAACCGATCAATAAATAGGAATAAAAGATATGAATTAAATAAGATATTTAGCAGGGTGTGCCACTGTCATACACTTCAATGTCAACTTCAAGGACATCTGCCTTAATACATTTTTGGCCATCATAAAATGTGTCATCTTTTAGTGCCTGACTTTTTTTTGCTTTCCCTGCCACAGCCTAATGCTGAAATCAGAACGCAGGTGTACAAGACTTACTTGAATTATACTTATTTATATATTTACAGCCAAGTTTCAAGCCAACACATAGGGTCACACACAGTGAGCAGCTGTATTTGGTGTGTTTATTAAAAGTTAATGTTTAAAAGATTAAATATATCTGTCCTCCAACATGTTATCAGACTAATACAAGCTGAAGGTCAACAAGTTTTTTGTCAGCATAGTCTGTCTGCTGACCAATGCCACACCGCCACCATAAAATGTGTCATGTCTTTTGGTGCTTGGCTGTTTATTTTCTGTGTAAATTTCTCTGAAAGGACAATGCCAACTTTCCACTCTGCTTTGTGGCTGTGGCTTATTGTAGGCTTAAGACTAGATGATGATGATGCCACTGGACTAACAATGTAGAAGGAGTCCAAAACTTAAAGATGAAAGGACTACTGAGACCCTTTCATCAACAGAAAACCACAGTAGTTATCATAGTTCCCGGCCAGAACAGTGTGATTGATGACAGCCAGTGAAATAATACCCTGGTTCTTCCATATTTTCCCGAGGCCTATGGTATACCATAGGCAAAAACATGTACATATATGGCATTTCATTATCCATTAGGAACTAATAAGTATGCATCTGATTTAAAATGACAGTCCTCAATCATTTTAGGGGAAAGTATGGCATTCTCAGGCATCTACAATTTCATGAAGAGGCAGAGAAAGCAAGCTGGTTTCCCATGAATTTCAACATGAGCAGATCTCCCTATGGATTCCCAAAGGCCAGGGGACACCAAGCCATACATGCTGCCGAGCTCTGCTTCTTATTAACACAAACTCTCTCTGGACCAGAACCGTCCATGTTACACTGAATGTATGTATGCATAATAATCTCAGAGGTTTCAGGCCAACAATGTTTTCCATCCAGCGAACCATGGCAGTAGTCCAGGGTAAGACACCCATTGGTAATGGGCCATAGCACCATGACTATTGTGCTTGAGAAGTTGAGCCAGTCATCCCAGGAGATGAGAGAGAATCAGGAATTATATCACCCAAAGTCATCCACATGCAGCCGCAAGATTAAGGCTGGGATTTCTATACTTAGTACAGGATGCATGTAGAACAATAAGCATACAGTGTGTTGCTGAATCTTCTGAGATTTGAAAATGTGCTAAATGTTACTGATGTTTTACTGATGAACTTGGGGTATTGTATTAAAGTTGTTATTGCATCTCAAGTCTTTTTTCTGCTTTCTTGTACTGTTTTGCTTGTGCTGCTCAGTGGTAATGATGAATATGCACATATGGTGACTGAACTATTCAGGTAAAATGATATTCTACACACATATCAGATGGAAGCAAAGTTACAGAGTAGGTGCATCTGTTCCCTGCAGAGGGCAGACCTTTGCCATGCCTGTTCTCCTGTCCTCTGACATTCCTGCTCTCTCAGTGGACCAAAGAAGGGGCTCAAGGTCCAAAGAGCAGGCTTGCTGGTATTTATTCTGCCCATAGAAAAACTCTGGCTATACCTATTATTTAAATGCCTGGGGATGATGTAAACAAGGGTTATCTTGTCACAATTGGCCACATTAACACAACAAAAAAGCAGAGGAGTGTATCATAACACTGGCATTTTCTTTGATTTGCAGCCCCACTCCTCAATGTGTATGGTTTTTGAACAGTAACTGTAATTTAGATTTTTCTGAAATGTCTGACGCTTTTGAAATGTCTGACACTTTTCAGTTTGCCCTAGTCTTTTTACATTTCAGTTTAAAATATTATTTAGCCTATATTCTATGCCTTCCAGTTGCAAAGCCCATCATATCATGCATGTTTTATTCAGTTCACAGTTGCAGTTTATTATCCTGTAGCAGTTGTTTCTATAGTTTCGAACTTCTGATCGAGCAAATCTGTTGACTAGAGGATTTTATTTTTCCTCCGAGCTTACAAATGCCACAACTGAGCGGCTTTTTATGAGGAGAGAAATGTGGCATGTGCCTCCCAAAAAAAGGGAAAGAAGGAAAACACGCGCGTACGGACCGAGACCTTATAATGTACCAAACAGATCGTAGCAGTTTCATATTGATGTATACTCAGAGGTGCACCGGAGCTGCCTTCTCAACCTGTCCAAATAGTGCCTGGGGCGCAGTTTAACAAAACAAAATACCGAGGCGCTTTCATCCCTGTGACGGGATATTACTCGAAGCTACATTGAAACAGACGTGAAGTGGCTGGGCAGAAGAGTGAGGGCTGTCATAAAATGACTCGAACACAACTTATCGTGCTGTTAATGAGTGTCCATCAGCTGTCCTTCATGCACGGTCAGGTGAGTTTCAGGAGTTCACGTGACAGGCTGTCTTTCACCATTGTTGCCAGGTAGGGGATGTTTTGCACTTGTAGTCTTGTATCTGTTGCCTAATTGCTAGTAAATTTATATATTTGCTCAAGGTTGTTTGAATGGTAACTATACCCAAATGTGCTCAAAGGTGCACTTCTTAGTAACAGGCCACAACTTCTAAATATATAAATATTTACTATTCTAACGGTTTTGTGTGTAAAATAAATCCATAAAATGTAGCTACGAGATTTACTATTATGTGGGATTTGAGCCATCACTAGATGCAAGAATAAACATGGACTGTTGAGCTGAGTGGAATGGCAGGTTTGAGGTGCTAGATCCCTCACTAGGGTGTTCTAACCACAGATTGTAGTGACAAAGCCATGTGTTTATTCTCACTGACTGAAATTCTCAGCGGTATGAATACTGCCAACATATGCTTCAGCATTGCATTGGCAGGCCAACGTGTAATATGAAAAACATTTATGACACTAGTTAATGCTCCACTGTTATCAAGAGGTGACCAAGTGTCTACACCTCCACCTGTAGGCTACTGAAACTAACGCTGAAACTGAGCTTTCCATGTGAAGGATAGTAAAAAGGTGAAGATGGTACAGCTGTTGCAAGGCTGTGTGTACTGTCAAAAATGGCATTCAGGCTGGTTTTAAAGAAATCCCTGGGTAGCCATGTTTGTTTTGCTACCCTCACATGGCTACTTTAAAGGAAGCACAGCTGCCCATGATGTGACATAACAGATCAGGCCTCAGGGGCTTTTGTGAGAGTGCCCTCATTTCCTCTTGCGCTCCAGCATGAAGCTTGTTCCGGCACAGAGAGCTGTTGTGGTATGAAGTAGTTTTGCCTGTGTGTGCAGCGAAGACAACAGAAGCAATGATCCAAGTAGCTCTGAGTTTGTGAACATGCCTTGTATAAAACTCTCTTCAGAGAAGCATGGGTTGCTTGCGGTCTTACAACACTGGTCCAGTCTTGCGTAAATGAAATCTCGCTGTGAAAGTGCATACTTGTTTGGCACCCAACTGCAATCTCCTGTATGTCCCCCACATGAAAGCAAACATCACCACATGTTTTTGCCATGGCACTCAAAAAAGGCACATTGTCTCGGAGCACCACCATCGATTTCTACAGTGCGTCTCCCTGTTTCATCTGATGTCCCCCCAACAGTCTGCTTCAGTCCAAATTAACCAGGTGTTTTCTCAGGAAGAACCAATATTTGCTCTATTCACATAACACCTTCCAGATGCAAACACTAATTGGCTCTCTCAAAAACATAAGAGAGAACGCAGAAGAGGGAGACGTTTGAAAACCTGTGGAAAAACATGATGACCAGCCCTTCACCTGTAGCTAATGGGGACCAGTGTGCTTCTAATGTAGTAACTAATTGGTTATAACTAGTCGGAATTGTACTTGGATGCGTGACTTGACCCTGTAGGGAACTCGTTTGCGGTCTGTGTGCAATATATAGAGTGGACTGTGTGTGAAGAGAAGGAGTCAATATTTTCGATCACAAAGTTAGTGCTTTTGCTCACTTCTCTGCCACAGGTAGAAAAACAAATATAGAAGAGGAAACATATAGGGAGAAACACAGGCCATCCAAAGGGCACCTTATCTACAGAGCTCAGCTATAGAGCAGGGAAGTATGTCTTTGTGTCTCCACTAGAAGAACTCTTAGGTCTGAGGAGGAGTTTCATAAGACTGAGGATGCTTTCGATTTGAATAATGTTTGGCCCACAGCACAATGAGGCTCTGTAGAGGGGATGGGATAGGATCAAGTCCGCCACCAAATAAGCAAAGTTTCTTACGTAACATTATGTAACAGTAAACCATGTCAAATGGCCTCTTGCAAGCTCACGCCAGAAAGCAGTACCTTCCGAGAACTGAAATAAAAGCAGTGGATAAAGAACCAAGTGGCAAGTGGCATGAGACAGCAGTAGACAGGCGAGTATGGGTAACAGCTCTTTTTGCCTTAATGCCTTTCCAAGCATTGATTCCAAGCAAAGATATGTACAGTCTCATAAAAAACTAAATATTCTCCCCATGATGTGGTACTGTGTGGTTGTGGTAGCTATCACCATTAAAGGCTAGGGAATTCAAGGTTTACTAGTGTATACATAGCACAATGAACTGAACAGGTGGTAAAGTTAATCCATTTAGCATGTCTACCACAGCATGTCTAAATCTCTCTCCATGGGACTTAGATTAATTCAGTGACATTGAACCACTATGCACTCTATCACATTGGGTATGTGTGTATGAGAGCTAATTGGTCCACACATTTTATCTCACCACCTTCATTCGAATATGGGCAAGTATGGGAAATTGTTGATTTCATACTTTGTGCATCAATGTGATACATGACAATGTATATGGGAAGCTTATGGATATTAATTGTCTGGATGTGAAATGTAATAATAAATTATAAAGTTTGATGGTCTGGAAGTAAAGAAATGTCATCCTACTCCTCCCTAGTTATTCACTGACATATTACTAAAGTACATTACTAAGATATTACTGAGATATTCACTGATATATTACTAAGGTACATCAGGTATAGGTAAGCACAATGGCTGTCATTAAACCTTTCCAATATATTGTCTGTAGTCCACATTCTACACTTTTTTCCCATAAAATCATAACATGCCCTTCTGACTTCAGAATTACTGTCTTCACCATCTATCAGCAGCCTTCAGGAACAGCCTGACCTGATGTAAGTGACCTGAGTAATATAAACACCTTGGCGTGCGTGAACTGCCCGCCTCTGCTCTGCTCGTTCAGAGGCCATAGGAGAGTTTCTCCCGTGTGGAGAGAGCATGTGTTAACCCCGCGGTGCACAGGCAGGTCATTCTGCTGCCAAGCACAACCAAAGCTTTCACGGCCATTAGCCTCCCACCTATCCCCCTTGGACCTACAGAACAGCAGCAGCATCTCTTGTGCACAACCAGCCAGGCAAACGTCATGCTACCGTGCAGGGCAGCGTGACGTGATGCAGACACATATAACAGCTCTCTCTGAGCTGAGTACAGCTTTACACACCACCCACCCAAACGCAAACCCACACTCATAATACCCTTCCCCCCTTCCCACCCCAAATGTAAACCACCAGATCCCCACCACCAGACAAGCCAAGACGCCACTCTGAGGCCTCTGGAGAGAGGGATCAGTTCAGGAGAAGGTCGGAAGACCAGGAGAGGACAGGGGCTCAATGGGGGTCATTCAGCACCTCCTGGGAGGAAAGATAAATAATGACTACGACATGCAACCACACATCTGAAAAAAATCTAAAAATCTAAAAAAAACTGTATGGGGCTAGGATGCATATCAAATACCAGCATTCATTGGGTGTCACTTGCTTCAAATGTTTTCAAGCTTTGTGATGTGACAGTGCTTTAAAACTTTTTGCAAACATTCTGGCATATTATCTGACAACAGAAGAGAGGACAATGGCCAATCACATTACGGTCCGGACAAACCAGAAGAATACATTAGAGAACAACTAGCAATGTTTCCTCACAAAATAAGCCACACTGATTTAACTCACAATTTCCCTTTTTCTGGCTCGTTGCACTAAATGCCTCCAGCCTGCGTGTTTAGCTGGCAGTGCCTACAAGAAAAAGTGTTTACAAAGGCGTTTAATTGGGTGCAGTGACCTTGCTGTGTCTTCCTGCAGGAATGCCCGAGCAGACAGGAACTGCAGAGCTCCCTGCGCCAGGTCCACAAGCTGCTCTCTGCCCACGAGACCTCCTACATGCAGAGTCTGCGCACGCTCAGGAAGAAGATCAACCTGCTGCAGACCAGCGTGGGCCGCCAGCCTGTCAAACCTACCAACGGTCTGGAGACTGTTCACTTATTTTCACCAGAACATTACAGTTCTAGACCACAATATTAATATAACATAAATATAGCCTAGACCTTACTAGTAATAATCCAAGTTCAAAATTTGAATGCCAACATAATACAGTATGTTGATGTACATTATATACTACACATATGTTGAACTCATACAACTTTTGTTTTTCTCTGGTGGAAATGTTAACTAACTTAAATGTATCTGTGGCATGCCCAACAATCCAGTCACCTGTCCAAAGTTAGAGGCACCCACCAATGGCAAGAAGATGGGCAAAATTCTACTTCCAGGTCATGAGGTTCACTTCCTGTGTGATCCGGGTTTTGAGCTGGTTGGCTCTGAGACACGTCAGTGTAAAGACACCCTGACCTGGACCGGAACACAGCCAGTCTGCAAGGGTGAGAAGGGGCTAGATTTCTGCTTCAACCCTTTCCTGACACTCAGTTTGAATCTTAAAGGTCTCTTTTAACCTCACCGATTTTCCAGTCAGTCTATTTCAAGTTAAGTTGATTGTAACTTTGTTCTGTTTTAGAATAAGGCAGCTACTGCAACTTTCAGTGAAACATTATGTGCAAAAATCAAACAAAAAAACCCAATTCCATCATAGTACCCATGCCTTCCAGAAGCATGCCTTCCATGTAAAATTGGAGGGGCTTTGGAGGCCCATCCTTATGCAGCGCCGCACCTCTCCTCTCCTCTCCTCTCCTCGTCTCTGCCCCCCCTCGCTTTTGGATTCATCACTCATCTTATTATCAACTCCACCATCTGCCTGCCATTCCTGTCAGCGTCTGTTTTGTTTTTCCTCTTTCTCTCTGTGTCTGTCTGTCTCTGTGAATTTGAGCTGTAGTAGAGCTGACACTATATTACCACTTGGTAACATTCGCTTCCTCCTGAAGATGTCTACAGTTTCATCTGTGTCCCAACCTGATAGAATTTCTCTGCCCCCCCCCCCCCCCGACCCCACCCCTCCCTTTCTCTGAATGGGTAAAGTTATCCAAAGGGGAACATCTTGGTTTGAATGCATTTTGCTGGTTATTCCCTTCCCAACAGCGCACGCATGCAGCAATTTGATTTGGCCTCGCAAAGATTCCATCAACAGCTAAGCAATTCCCTGCCAACAAATCCCTATAGACCTAATAGACACATGAAAACAGGCCTTCTTTAATCTATGGATCACTCGTATCATGTTACACGTTCATTCTTCGCGTTGCATTCTGTGAGCACTCGCCCGGCACAGCGGATCCAGTTGTTTGGCGTCCAACCGCAGATACCTTTCTGTCTGGACTGTGTCCCCTTTCTTCTTTCAGATGTTAACGAGCGTGCCTCCTCCTCCTCTTCTTCTTCTTTCAGACATAAACGAGTGTGCCTCTTCTCCGTGCATGAATGGGGGGACCTGTGAGAATGAGGTGAATGGATTTGCCTGTTTATGTGCCAAAGGATGGAGTGGTGCCACTTGCCAGTCACCTGTGCCGACATGTAAGCCCATCTCACCCCTGGCCACAATGCATAGGAATTAGAAAGGGAATAGATGGTACTCAACTGCAATTACCAGTTCAGTATAATGTGCTTTTCGGACACAGTTGTAAATAAACACTGAGCTGCCAGAGTTTCTTTGGTATCTTAATCAGGATTTATTCTGGGCTAAGGTCAAGAATTGCAGTCTTACAACCACAGACACAAACACGCACGCACAGACACACACACACACACACACACACACCCACACACACACACAGACAGCACTGTTGGAGTCCAATCATCCCCAGCCATCCAGGTTATGGACCACTGAGCAAGTTTTCTCACACACAGAGTGCTAGTAAAATAAATGCAGGCTCCGTTTTGTTTTTAGGCACAAGCTGCGGTAGGTAGGTAAGTGAACACACACACACACACACACACACACATACACAACAGACACACACATACACAACAGACACACAGCACAACACACACACACACATACACAACAGGCATATGCATATGCACACTAACACACAAAAATACATACGCATGCACACACACACGCACACACACACACACACACACACACACACACATGGGGGTTTAAATGCAGCTCAACCATGACATGTTTGTTTCCAGCCAGTGACTTGAACACTGCAGTGACTGTCCTTGCTCTCATTATTTACTCGGTCTGACAGGCCAAAGTCCTTCATAAAACTGCCATAAGCCCACTGCTGTGTGCAGAGCAGCATCAGTGTACAGTTACAGCTCCTGAAACATTCGATTGGCAGAATATGAAAAAACATCAGGCCAGATTATGCAGCCCACTGATGAATGGCTTATATGCAGTAGAACAGGCAGTGAGTTGGCTGAGCTGGTTTGCATTAATGGCCTGCATAATATCCATTCATACTTACACCAAATATTGGAAGTAGGGGGAAGCCATTACGTAGCAGTTGTATCAGCATCCCATACCATGGGGAATACCACCTGAGGTAATTTCCTGAGTCCATTCCTCCATTGCTCTTCCCTCATTTCCTGTCTGATCTATACAATCCTATCAATAAAAAAACTCTTAAAATATTTTAAAATGTTATAATAATATAATGTAATAATTTGAGTTTAGCGGACACTATAATCCAAAGTAATATGCTCTTGTCCTGGATTCTGAGGTCTGTCTGACTGTTTCTTAGGTGGTGTTTATAACATTGATCCACAATGCCCCCAACATCTGATGCACAGTCATTGAAGTCATTGAAGTGGCAGCATGGAAGACAGGAAAACAATAAATTAAGATCTCTTTTCCAAAACACTGTAAAGGCCGTTTAAATTCAATTTTCCTAAATCTTGATTTTCAGGTAACATCGGGATAGTTGCAGTTGGGTTAATGTTAACTGATTTGTCCTTGCTCAAGTACAACAACAAAACTGTGATTTTATTGAGAAGCACAATAAAGACACATAATTTTTTTATATTTTTGAAAATGGAGAAATAGTGTTTTGAAAAAGAGCTCTTCAAAGACAGCTCTTAAAATTTTCACCCTCAAACTCTTCCTTTTTCCCTCTGCAGTCTTCATCACAATAACCAACACCTCTGCAGCCACGGCAGTTGGAGCTGCTGGAGCAGCGGGTACAGCGGGTACAGCAAGTACAGCGGGCGCCTCGGTGTCTCCGCCAGCGACCTCCAGTCCGTTTGTGCGCCCATCCCACTGCACCCAGACACAGGGCACTACTCACTGCACCTGTGAGGCCGGCTACACCATCTCAGGACGTGACACCAGTGTCTGCACAGGTGAGACTGAACAGGATACAACAAACAGTTCAAACTCCAGAACATCTTACTATTACAGCACATCAGAGGTCCATTTAGATAACATTGAATTATGCTACACGTAGTGTGTGTAATAAGTTGCATTGAAAGGAAACAATTTTTTAACCAAGACCCTATTTTCGACAGTCTTTTCGATTACAGTTTTTTACTAAGGATGTGACAAAAACAATTGAGCTTGTTTTTCCTTGCAAATTTCTAATGGTAGGAAGTTTGCAGTTTGCAGTTTTCTTTTTGCAGTTGGTTATAGTTTACAGTGAGATGAACAGACAAAGGCATAGCTCAGTAGGGATCCACTCCAATAAATGAATGCTTTCCCTCTATGATTGCATTATGGAGCCATTTTGCCATTAATTGTAATAGTGTTCTAATTTGACCCAACTGACTTTATGTGTGTAGATGATATATACATGTCCACCAAGTTTGTGCACTATCCTGAACCTCATTGAGATTAACAATGTCACTTTTAAAGCAGTACCGTGTGTTGACAGAGTAATATGGAGAATGACAGATTAATTGGCAGCCTAGCTCAAGGTTTGAACAGCAGTAGATGTCTGTCCAAACTTTTATCACATCTTTTGATTGGTCACCTACGTAGCAATTGTGTCAGCATCCCATACCATGGGGAAATCCACAGTACCACAATACCACACTGACACCACACCACAGACTCTATCACCACAGAGTCACCATGTACTGCTTCAGCCCCCATACGTCTCAGCATACCAAGACAAAATAAAGCAAAGGCAATCAGACTTGCAGCAGGAGAGATGAAACTGCTGTGATTGTTTGTGTTGTTTACCTGTCTCTCCAGATATTGACGAGTGCGAGCTCTTCCACATGGGCCAGGGGGGCCGTCTCTGTCTGCACACCTGCGTGAACACCCCTGGGGGCTACCGCTGCGCCTGCCCGGCCGGCTACAACCTGACCCGTGACGGACGCAACTGCAAAGGTCAAACAGGACTCACGTCAGTGGGGAGCATAAACAAACCAATACATTCAGACAAGGCCATAGACCTTAGCTGCCTGTGTGTGATACTTTCTCAGCGTGGGAAAAACAACTCAAATCAAGTCTAGCTTGTCAAAATTAAGAAGCATTTACTGTCGGATGCAAACAGTAAGATCCAATCTTTTCTGTGTGTAGAAAAGTAACACTAAATAGTTAAAGGAGAACATTGAATAAACTCTATGTCTAGGAAAAAAAAAACACTAAATAGTTAAGTCATTGTTTATGAACATGAAAATGAACTATATGAAATATGTCATATGTAGGATTAACTAATAATCAATTATCCCTCTGCCTGTCTCTTTGTTTTGTGATTAGACATTGATGAGTGTGCCAATAGACAGCATGACTGCACCCGTGACCAGCTTTGCATCAACACCTATGGAGGTTTCCAATGTGTCAAAGTAGACTGCCCACGCATCCGCAATGCCACCTATGTGAAAACCTCGCCTCTGTGAGTGGGCAGCATCCTCAGCCCTCCCCTCTCTGCCATAAGACCCATTCTAGCGTTACTTTATTGCCTCTCTGGGATGTCTGCACAGTTAGGGGAATGTAATAACGATTCTTTTATTGCACATAAGTGCTCCACAAGATCTTGCCAAAATAGCTCTCCATGATTGCTTTTCTAACAACAAAAACAAGTATCCCCATGAAGCCAAATGTAGAGAGATTTAGTACACTCTTATACTGCCCCACGGGCAACTTACTCTATAAGTGCAGGTGAAACTTCTTGGGAATGTAGGAGTCTATTTATTCTATATTCAGAAGTTCTTACTTCCTTATCTTTTTCATTATCATTTGTCTTCCACCTCTACGGTTTAGTCTAGTTTACATGTATTCTTCTTCTTCTTCTCATCATAAATACTACTACTACTACTACTACTACTACTAATAATAATAATAATAATATATGATTGTTATGTCAATACTCTCTCTTCTCTACTCAGGCGCTGTGAGAGGAACCCGTGCCCTGTGGACAACAGGGCATGCTCCCAGGCCCCCAACTCAGTGTCCTACCACTACCTATCAGTGGTATCCAACCTGTCGGCCCCGCGCGTGATGTTTCGTGTGTCTGCCATGCGTATGATTGGTGACACACTGCGCTTCTCGCTGCTGGGTGGTGGGAGGGCCCGGCGTCACTTCACCGTGCAGCGTTCGGACCGGCAGACAGGCCAGCTGATGCTGGTGAGCCCTGTGCAGGGCCCCGCCACCCTGGAAGCCGAGGTGGAGATGAGCGAGCTGGAGAAGAGGGTGCTGCTCGGACGCTATATCACCAGGGTTACCATCTTCGTCTCACCCTACGAGTTCTAGACGGACGTCTGAACAGGTGAATCTGAGGACTGACAGTGTTTGCTGGGGCGTTTCAGGGTGAATGTGGGTTACTGCAGGGTTACTTATGGGGTCAAAAAAAGTTTTTAAAAATGTTGAAAATAATCCACATACAAGGATTTGCATAGTTATATTAAGACTGACCTAAAAATATTCTGCACAAATCATGTGAAATCTATAACATTTTAAGAAGGCAAAAGAATACATGTTAGTTTTAAGTTGCCTTTGCTTTGTATTACTCTCAGAGAGACCAATGTACACTTTGCACTGGTATATAAGGTTGGTAAATGACAGCACTAAAAAAAGGCTTGGCTGTACATGTGTACACCACACACACAGTTGCTTTTTATATCAACTGATTGCTCGACAGAAATGTCCCTTTAACTGCCCTGAAGATTGATACTTATTGATATATAAAAGTATAAATATACTGACAACCTTTTTTATGTCTACTGTCTATTTAAGTCTGCTGTGCGAACATGATCAGGTATGCTCTCTCTCTGCTCCTGCTTTTATAGTGTTTGGAGAGAGAGATTGAAGTGGTAATAGCTGTTAAAGAGTTTATTCCACTTGAGTGGGATTGCTCTGCTGTTTAAAAGGTATAACTACATAAGACATCCCAAGGATATTGTACCTATCTGCCTTATCATGGTCAGGTCCAAGGCCTACTGTGCCATTGTGTCTATTTTTAATACTTGTGAATTGCCTATAAACAGCATTTCAAATCAATAAATCTGCTTTTCTATAAAGTCGTGCTATGAGTATTTCATGAATCATGACAAAGGTGAATGGATAGGAAAGGTCACAAATGATTCAACTCATCTGTGGTAACTTTTGGTAACTACTGACTGTATTTACATGACCTCTATCAGTTGGGCTGGCCCCTTGAGCTGTGGAACTCCACAAGGGAGTTGTTCTTGTTAATATTGGTAAAGCACCACAAGACAATTCTATTGTAAATGGTGCTGTATAAATATAATAGAATTTACTCTTTAGTCCATTTCAATGAACAGATATCTGAAATAGGCTACATACAAATGCACAAAGCAGGCATCTCCTGGACTGAAATCTTGAAAATAAGCTGTTTGGGAACATTTTTATGTGAAGCAGAGAGGTGAAGGAAGGTTCTGGGCAAGACATTAGTATGGAGATACAAAGCTGCGCTTTTGAGTAGCAGGGCAAGTGAGCTCCAGAGGCCTGCACTGCACTGAAAGAAGCCCCTGTACTCAGGCAGGTCAGCTATGCAGGTATATTTACATATGGAGCAGACCAAAAACAGGCAGCCTCTCTCTCTCCCTCTCTCTTTACTAATCCAATGGGATGTGATAAATTTGAGTGGAATTCATATATTTATCCAGCAGCTCTCTGATCATTCAGAGGGAGGGAATGTTCGGAACTAAATGTGGAGGAGGAGCAGCAGTCTAGATCCACTCCTGTGGCAGAGACGGTGTTTCTGTGGGAGACTGTTTAAATACTTCACCCACATGTAAGACTAATTTACAGGCTCAAATAGCTACACACATCTAAGGAGAAGTTTTACAGAGTTCACACACACACACACACAAACACATAAATAACAGACCAAGCCTGAGGGGCAAGAGAACAAATAAGGTCCCAACCTTATGCTCTTTTAGATTACCCCAGTGTCAGATAGACCAGTGGAACACACACACACTCGCATGCACACACACACACACACGCACACAGCTTCAGTAATCAGCAGGAGCCAGGTCTTGTACAAACTGTCCAAGTCTGCCTGAGAGAGTGCAACAGTATGCCTAAAAGCATCAGTGTGCTACTGAGGAGCTCTGCCTGTGTGTGTGTGTGTGTGTGTGTGTGTGTGTGTGTGTGTGTGTCAGTGACTCTGTGTATGCAGTTAGGGTGAACTAGCAAGCCATGCAGGGGTGACACAGAAGATGGCAGTGTGCTCCACTGAAGACAGACAAGTGCTAATTTGATGCTCCCTCTGTCATCTCAAGCCACCACTGCGAGTCACTGCACAGGGACAGGACCGTCATGAGCTACCCCCGGACTGACACATCCTTCCGGGGGAGAGGGATGAATGGGGTAGGGGCGCAGCCAAGGAGAGAGATCCAGAGTGCTCTCAAAAGAGATGGACGGCAGGAAAAAAAGATAGTGTGGGAGATGAAGATGGCCTTGATAGCTTCATTTGAATGTGGTGGATTGCAAGATGAATGGTTTGTATTGAGTCATACTGGTAAATTGCAAAATGGTTTAAAAAATGATTGCAGAGAGACTTTTTTGATGTCATCTTTAAACATACTTCCCATTCACACTGTCTGTGTTGCCTACAAAGAGGTCGGAAGCAGCCAAGTCAGTTAAATACCAGACAGTCTCAACACCTCCCGTTCCCAGATGATTCACAGAAATCTCCATGATTGTGAGTCATTGCTAAACACAACGACCATCTTTGTGACCATGCCAGTCTGATGAAACAGACAGACCGTGTTGCTGACGGCAAAACCATTCACACAGAAACCGAGTGTACACACACACACACACTAAATATTCCCCCATCCACCCTACCAGCACACCCCTGCTGTCACTCATCCAGAGATCAGAGCAGGACAAGAGGAAAGGCATCTCCGGAGGCCTATCCCAAAGACTTGCTGAATCTGATAGTAACCCAACACCCATCAATCTCCACCACATCAAGGCATCAAGGACGGTGCCAAGCTCCACTGCACCCAAACCCAAGCCCACCCTGCTGCCCAGCCATTCAGCCACCCACCCTCCCGCCCACCCGCCTGCCTGCCTGCCTGCCTGCCTGCAAGCTTCGAGTCCTCTGAGATTTGATCCACTCAGCCTTATGCTCGCTCTCTGCACAGGCCTGGATCAGGTTTAAAGGGAAGACGAACCTGCCTGCTGGTCTGCACCAGTCTCAGTTGTCAGGGGGTCCACAGTCCCTCACTTCTAATGATGCAGTCCTCCCCTCCAGCCAGAGTTAAGAGGGCTACTGCTGGGGTGGGCTAGTAAGTAAGGCCCTCTGAATTTTGTAATGGATCTCCTTGAGCTGGCTCGCTTCCCCATAGCGATAAAGAGGTAACATTCAGGGCAGCATGTTCTGGCTACATGATGGCACATCCCCTCAGTCCAGGCCTGTGGTTATTAAAATGAACTTTCCCCAAGTTTCTGGCTCTGCATCAAGCTAGAATCTGTAGTGTACAGTTACCAGAGAATTGGGGACTCTCCATGAGTTATTTTTTTCCCCTTGCAACATTGCAACTCTCCTTTATAACCCTGCCTTTTGTCTCACTCTCTCCTCAATACTTTTCAATAATGGCAGGAGTAGGGGGGGGGGGTTCAGCACTGCAGGTCGCACAGGACAGTGAGAGGCGAGGCCATCATTGGAGTGCCCTTGTCTTGAGTGCTGTGTCACACGGGACAGGCGGTGGCCTGGCACGGGCTAGACTCTGACGGGGAGACGGAAGGCACGGCATGGCAGCCGTACTGCTCAGACCGCACCGTGCCACAAAGGCAGGCTTGTGAGACGCAGGGCTAACACCACAAAGCTCTGATTGTGCCCACCTGCTCCTTTGGTGTGGCCAGGTACCCCTTCCATGTTCAGTAAACAGAATGTGCACACAGGTTAAGGGGGTGGTAGGAATCTGACCCTGTGAATAGATCTATGCTTGATTAGGGTGGTTTAGCCCTAGAAGGAAAATAAGCTTATATTTACCTTAAAGCATACTAATTACAGACAGACTAATTATGTGTGTGATTTTCTGTAAAAAGTCAGTGAAAAAAAAATTTATAAGAAAATGGAGTTGACTAAAAGCAATTTAAGACACAAGAACACACGGCAAATTTGCTTTTTATTTCATCTCACCTGAAGAGCTAGACAAGAGTCCTGCTGCCTTTTTGCGTAGCCGGGAGTTAAGTGCAGAGACTCTGCTCTGTGCAGTAGATGAACAGCACCTTCTGGTGGCTACATAGAGAACTGCAGCCATTCAGAGAACCTGGGACTCATGCAGCAGTGCCACTGAAAAATCATCCAAACTGAAAGACTATAGCAAAACCACACATCACTCTCATTTTGATTTTTATTTGTAGTAAAACACATACAGCCAAAAACCAATTCATCATATAAATACAAGGTGCATAACAGGAGGAGAAACTTTTCTTTAACTTTACTGGCTTGCTGCCTCAAACCAAATGAGAATATTTTACAAACAAACCAAAAACACATGTTCACACATACAAACATACATAAAACACGCACACACATGCAGACATTACTTCAACACATTACAAACAACAACAGAAACAACCTTAGTGGACGATAACTTATGAAATGTTGCTAATATTTTTTCACAAAATGATAAACAACAGAAATATGAGCAGAGGACCAGGAGACGGCTTTTCTCTCTAGTATGAACGCTATTAATAAGGGATACCTCTAACAGCACAGGAGAAAGCAACAAATCCAATACAACAGTCAAGAGTACCACTTCCAAACTTGGCTGAAGCCCCTCGTCAAATTACCAAGGCACAAGTCAATGTAAAGTGCGACCCATCTGTTTTCTTTAAGTGCTATCTTGTGTAAATAACTATCTAATGACGTAGACCTGTACTGGTAGAAAATTGGAAGGAGTATGGATTAGCAATAATCCTAATTCCCAAGAATGAAGTTCCCATACTGCTCTGGAATCACAGTAAGGTATCAGGCATGAAATCCCTTAATGAAAAATGTCACATGCAAGGAAGGAGTGTTGCTTACTGTATGTGCATACTGTGTATGAAAAGATACAGAACTTATTCCACATGGTGCAAAAAAGTTTTTGTTGCTGAAAACATTTCAATCGTGTAATTCCATAGCTGACTGAAAAGAAACCATTTCCTTCAATTATTTGCAGTGGATCTATCTTGCATCCTTACCATGACATTTTTTTTAGACCATATGTGCATTTATGGGTCAGAAAAATATTAAACAATGCCTATGAAATACAGAAACAGACTTGATAGGGTGCTCTTAAATATTGAGAAACATTCTGTTTTTATCACATATGGAATTAGTTAACATAATAACTACAAATATTAATGGTTTAAACACCACCATCAAAATAAAAATACATTGCACCTTGGGAACGTTTTCATAATGTTTTCATAACACCATGGAGGAAACTTTTTGTGATTATTTCCCTCATCAGAGTGTGCACACACACACGCAACAACTCACATACACACAGCCAAATTTAAGAAACTGGGAAAGGTAAGACGGTAAATGTTTTGGATATTATGTTAGCTCCTTTGAGGAGGGTAGGTATTACCCGATCAACAATCACTACCAACATTGTTGTGTGGAAATAAAGTGTTATCTTATCAAATAACATTTGATAGTCAAGACAGTTGCCTCATTTAAAGGCATATCACTTTCCTAAATAATTATGCAGGTTTCATATTAGGTTTTCCAATTAAAAGAACAGTTCTTAGCACTGGCCCACAGCCAAGACTTCCTTAAATAGTTCAATATTAGTAAAGAAGCAGTAGTAGAGTTCCTAATGAGAAAGTGCAAAGATTAGTTATAAAGAACCCATACAAATGTTGTTACAATAGTGATGATTATGTACAAAAATGAACAAAGAGAGAAAAGAAAATGGACAAAAAGCCTATAGTGCCTTTGGTTTGTATAATATGCACCAAAACAAACAAAAGCCTGAAACTGGGCGATGCAGCTAGCACATGCATCTTCATCCATATACTTCATGATCACAAGCAACACAGTAGTCAGAGAGCTTACAGACTATGTTCTACTGTTCCATTAGAACACACTGAGACGTCACTCCCCATCACTACTGACCCCAATTCATGGCTGCTACACTGTGGTATACCAGCATAAGAAGGAAAGAACAACCTGTAAGGGCCAGTGTCTCATACATGGATTATGCTTAGTCCAAAACGAAAAGAAAACGAAAGAAAATGAGAGGCACCCCTGCCACAGACAACCTGTGGCGACTACACACTTTCACGTTCAGTGTGAAGGAAACCGAGGAACGTCACTTTGCTGAAGCCTCTGCCAGCCTGATGCATCAGTCGCTTTCACATTTTGGTGGAGCCAAAAGAAGCTGAGTGGAAGCACTAGGCGGGGCTAGCCTGACTACTACCTAGGGGGCATGTGTGACATTCTTTCTTTACAAAAAAATAAAGGAAAGTTTGTGAACTTTAAATGTGTGATTAATCGTGATTAACTTAAACAATGTAGTAGACAATGTAGTTTAGGACAGGGCTAATATGCAGGAAACATGCAGCACATGGACAAAATGGGGAATCCACACTTCCTGTTGGAAGCACATGGCCCCTCCCCCCACCAATCTAAAGGCAGCCCAGTGATACGATCACTCTAATAACCTATACTGTATCAGTTTCCAGTGACCACTAAGTAAATGTGTCACATCTTCACAAATGAACACACAATCAGCAAGTCCTCTGAGCTCAGCTGGGAACACAGTCTCAGCACAAACAATCTCAGACTCAGACCAAACGCAATGAATGCATCTCCATAGATCACCAACTCCCTTCATAAGACATAAGCCACTAAAATACACATTTGCCTGACTATGGTACAAATTCAATCACATCTGAGAGTGATCTTCACAATTTATCTTGCAATTGAGAAACTTGGACAGTGGACGTACACGTATGTGTTTACATGCGTTTGCTGGATGGTGGGCACCAGAGCATACTACATAGGCCTATCTATCTGATATATGGTACATGATCAAACCTTTAGGAGTTTCTGTACATAGATTATCCAAACATACACCCCATGTCAAATGCATCTCAAAGCGTACTCCATGCTGCTGAGTTTTCAAACGCCAATGGAAAACACACACATGATTGACACTATACACTCTTTTACAACAAGGCAGCTGACTGGACAAGAGGTCTACAGTGACTACACCCAGGCATAAACGATGACAGGTAGGATGCCACGCCCATCTCCCATCTTTACAGGCAAAAAAAAAAAATTCTTGCCCTCTCCCCACACAACACCGAACCTGCTGCTCCTCATCTGAAGAACGCCCTGTCAAGCAAAGACTCTTCTCACTCTGTCTGTCATAGAATACTACACCTACACTCAGCCAACACTCAGCACAAAATACAAAAGGCAAGCTGGTTAGCAGTAGTTTCTGTGGTCTCTGACGACAAACATTTATTCAGAGATGGAGACCCAAAAAAAAAAGGGGGGGGGGGGGGGCAAGAGAGAGAAAACACTCTACATCAAACATCTACAAATAAACATCTACAAATGACCCATCCATTCAATAGTGACAGCGTGAGCCGTCATCTCTCTGGCAAGGGGAGGACAGCCAACAAGAGAAACAGTTGTTTTGCTTTGTTTTCATTTGATTTTTCACAAGCAGAGAAGAGAAGGGCAAAGAAAGAGCTCATCAGTGCACAGCTGTGTAGTGATCACCACTGACAAGTTGAGTTTCCTCTCTGCGCCAGAGAGACGCGGGGCCGCTCCCGCCTCCTTTGTGTTTGGTTATTCTTGCACTTCCTCGCAGCAGGGGGACCCCTCAGCTGGAGTGGGAGTAGGGAGGGCTGTGTGCAGAGACAGTTCATCAGAGCGAACGAAGAGGAGAGTCTGAACATCAGACGGATTTTGTGCGGCAGAATGGGGCAGCCGTGTCTTTTGGCGTCCAGGTGTTGATATTGTTCCTCTCCAAGGGCAGAGAAAGAGAGAAGAAGAAGACAGAGGGATTTGATTGTGCAGCTGCAGAGTACCTGGAGAGGAACCACATGGCCGGGCAGAGACTCAGTCAAACCACCTGTTTCTTGTTTCTTGTGTTCAGGGCTGGCACCCTTCTCTTCTGATTCTTCCAGGCCTGGCCTAAACCTTGAAACCTCTTGGCTGGCCAGGCCCCTCCTTTTTCCAGAGCGCGGTCACTTGCCCTGGAAGTTGCTGAGCTCCATGTCGTCCTTGCGCCGGCGCTGCTGGGCGAACAGGGAGCTAAAGGGGTAGAGCTTGGCCTTGGCCGGGTAGCGCTGGCCAGCGATGTCCACCTCGTAGTCGCCGCGGTTGATGAAGTCGGGCGTGATGACAGCGGGCGTGCCGTCAGGGTTGGGCGGAGGGCTGACGAAGCCCAGGCAGACGTGGCGCTCCAGCGTGTAGCTGTAGGCGCTGCTGGTGGTGACGCCGGCCAGCTGGCCGTTGCAGTAGACAGGCTCACCCCACCAGGGCCACAGGTCCAGCTCCGTGTCGTGATCCTCCAGCACCAGCATGACGAAGCGCCGCCTCACGCCGGCCTGACGCTGCTGCATCAGAGCCTCGCGCCCCAGGAAGTCCGTGTCCTGCAGAGGGGGAAGGAGAGCAAAAACTGAAGGAGAGAAAGTGACACAGAAAATCACTAAGGGAAATTAAGTGGATAAATAGAAAGCTTCACTTTCACTGGAAAGCATTGTTTAAAAACGTACTTGCTTTTGCGTTTGTCAAAGTTAGTCTAAAGCCATTTGTTCAGAAACTATGAAACTGGAAAAATGTGTTTTGGGATAAATGTAAAATTGGATAAATATGCAAAAGTGAGCAATTGTGTTTTTAAATGGCAGCGAGTAGAATTATAATGAATGCTCCATATATTACCAAAATTAGCTTTGGGTAACATCTGTTTCAGTCAACCTCTAATTAATGAAGCAGCAAGGGCCCGGTCATGTGCAGAGACAGCAGGGCTTTGTTACAAGCACCGGGCCTGGCCACCTGACCGACCTTGTCAAATTTGACCCTGAACTCGCGGCCGCACTCCAATGGCGTGGTGAAGGAGTCCAGGTCCTGTCCCCAGAAAGCAAAGAACTTCTCGATGCGCAGGCTGCGCAGGGCGTAGTAGCCGGCGTTGCGGATGCCATACTTCTGTCCCACCGACATCACCTCGTTATACACGTGCAGTGCATACTAGAGTTGCAGAGAGAGAGAGAGAGAGACGGGGGAGGGAGAGAGAGGCGGGGGGAAAGAGAGGCATAAGGCAAAGTGATGACAGCAGAAAAAACAGGGATGGAAAGTGATTTTGATTCAGCCAAGTACAGTAAATCATGCAATGATTTGAAGACTGATCAGATGAGATGCCTGAGTCTGAGAGGGTGGGTAGGCGTGACATTTACCTCTATCGGGATGTAGAGCATAAAGCCTGGCTCCCCAGTGTGAGTCATGCTCATAACTCTGATGCCATTGGCATAGCCCACACTCATTTCCTGTGGGAGAAACACACTGTCACTGTCCAATACATAAATTGCCATCATCACATTATCAGAACTACAGACAGAACAAGCTGTATACCTATGTCAATGATGCCTATTAGAAAGGATACTAATTATTTGCTTGTCAGACAGAATAGGAGACAATAACAGTGGACAATTGAATCGGACCAGTGGCGTCATCACAGAACGTATGATGTCCTACCTTACAGAAGAGGGAAGGAAAGTGTTCTGGTGTCATGGAGACGTAGGAGAGTTCAGAGAGCACATCCATTGCGCGAGGCCCAATCAGATTGAGAGCTGAAATGTTGGGACAACCCATGTGCATTGGCATTAGTGCTGAAGTGTGCATTGGCATTAGTGACTGAGGCAGAAAGTGACAAAAATAAAACAAACAAAAAAATATAAAAACATTCGGTTCACATACAAGATCTCCAGCCTGGCATTGCATTTCTTAGGTATGTGGAAGGAGATTTTTCTGAAAAGATTTCTGGAGGCCACAGCAGAGCCCTCAGCTCTTAGGGGAGTCATCTGGTTATCCATCTCTTATCTTCTGCGTTGGCATAGACTGACATTTGCGAGAGGACAAAGCAGTCCAGGGAAAAGGCAACACACTGCCTGTAAGGCCTTGACATCTGGCCAGAGGAGACACTGACCCCAGACCTGCCACAGTTGGTATTAGATAATAATTATACTGACTCGGCGTGAAGTGGTTTCCTTTCGGACACCAGCCAAGTAGCACCACGTGGGAGATACTACAGCTTGTTGACAGCTGTGTAACATAACGAATGTAAACATGTCGTATCCTACAGTAACATGAGCACAGCATCGGAAGTGCAGTAGAGCGATAGAGCACCCTCACCGGTGTACTTCCAGCTGACATCCTCTAGGTGGAGCTGTGGGTCATTGGGCATGTGCTTCTTTATCCAGGACCAGCAGTGGACCTGCTGATCCGTGGGCGAGATGATGAAGAAGCTATGGACACAGAGAGATTAGTTTAACCTCAGTCTGTAACACGCCAATGGGATTGGTTGTAGAGCAGCTCTGGCAGTTATTATTACTATTATTATTATTGTCATTATTATTATTAACAATAATATTAATAAACACATTAGAGAGAGAAAGCTATGGTTAAAGCGAGAGTCAAGTCAAGTCAGCTTTAAGTCAAGTCAATTTGAACAACAGATGCACAACAGATAGGATAATTTCTAACACTAAAGTAAAAAAGCATATCAGATAAGGGCACTTTCCTAACACTAAAAAAGACAAGATCATAAGACAAAAAAAAAATCACAAGACAAGAACACAAGAATGTCACAAGCAGCAAAACTTCATGCATGATGTGTTGTGATAGTGCACAATGATGTGCAAAAATGTAATTATATAAAAGGTGTTGTAATAGTGTACAAAGAAATGCTATATACAAAAATAGCAGTAACTTCAGAGTCTAGAACTGTTCAACTTTCAAAGAAAAGCCTAAGTCTAACTCTTCCAAAGTTGATGCAGAAGCTGATTCAAACAACCGCCATTCCTTGGCCACTTAGTTGATTTGCACCGTCACAGCCCTGTCATTATTGTGCTAAGGCCACCCAATAACTCTTTACAAAGATAGAGCCTTGTGATTGGTCTTACCAAGCCTGTGTAAGACCAATGGTAGACCTACTACAATGGTGCGAGTGAGTGTGAGTCTAGATTTCTAGGTTAAAGTTCTCTTCTTCTTCTTATCAACAGCATTTGGTCAACTCAAACAGGGCTTTGCTTTATGGCTTTAAGTGCAGCAAAGAAGCAGAGGACCATGTCAAAGGTAGAAACTGTTTCTGTAACTGGCAAATAATCTACCACACATTATGCAGATCAATCAAAGCAGGACAAAAATGTATGCATGAGAACTTGGTGGGAATTGGTAACTACAGAGACAACTAAATAACAACAATGGAACCTGTAGCCTGTCCAATAATCTCTACTCTGGCTCTAGTCTTCTTCAAGAATGATGCCTTATATTTACAAAGAGTCTGCTGAGACAGATGTATGACAAGATTCTACCATTGGTAGCATGTGATTATGTGGGTTTGAGTAAAAGCAAAAGGAGGTTTCCACCACAGCACGGAAAGAAGGACTAAAGCCTTTTCTAACCAACACTCCTCTCCAAGGTGGACAGTTTTTTTTTCAATTTATTTCCTACTACCCTTTTTTGGCCTCAAAGTTCCAGAAGTGTCTGTCTGTTTCTATGTCTACTGTCTAGATGCCAGCTGTATTTGTATCCATCTAAATAAGCACTGCCAGGGAACCTGTTCTACACCAGCCTTTCCTCTTCTGTCTTTCTTTCGCTCACCTGTTCTTGCTGAGGCGAACCACACTGCAGTCGTTCTCATACCCGCCCCTTTTGTTTAGCATGCCCGTGTGGACGATGTGCCCGACTGGCACGTCCAGGTCGTTGGCACACAGGTGCTGCAGCAGCTCCAGAGCCTGGCCCCCAGTGGACTAGAGAGGGAACACATGGGAAACCAGTATAAACAAAGACACAGGGGCGTTTTGGGAACATGCCAGTATTCAGTATCCAAAGAATGGTCTGGCTTTTGATGTGCTAATAACCAAAGACCATTATCAAGATCTGACCAGTTCAGATCAGGTGCCTTTCATGTTTATTTCAAGCAGCATTTTCCAGAAAAGAGTATAATATTTCTCCCAGAAAGGGGGCATCGCTCACCGTGAGCTCAAATTTGGTGAAGGAGGACATGTCGATGACACATACGGCCTCTTTGCAGCACTTCACCTCAGCGCCTACAATATCAAACCAGTCGGGCTTGTAGAAGGTCTTACTCTGGTCCAGGGACAGCAGGTCTAAGACAGAGAGATGCACACAAACATTACAAGAGAGAGAAGGTCAGATGACAAAGATTGGTCTTGTGAGAGACATGAACATGTTGAGACAAAGAGACTAATTGGTCCCACGGCCCACGGCCCTAGTGCCACAAGGAGAAGAGACGATGGAGTCGCTCACCCTTCCCTGGAGGGACGAAGTACTTGGCTCGCTCAAAGCCATGCTTCTCCATCCAACGGCCCCCCTGTGTGTCCAGGCGGTCGTACAGAGGGCTGGTGCGCAGCTGCCTGCCTGTCTGAAAGTCCCACCGAGGAACCTTCAGCTCATACAGCAAGGCTGTGGACAGGGACACACACAGGGACACACACACACACAAACATGACACATTAACACAAATTGAATGTGTTAATATGACAGTGGAACTGAAGTGACTGGTATGATACCTGGCAGGTGCAGCAGGTTGTCTCTAAAAAGCATCTCTAATTAAACAATGTTAATTCAAATGAAGACATAACATTTTAGTCACAGTGCATATAAACTTGCAAATGGCGATAAGCAGTGTTAGTAAGTGCTACATTTGTAAGCGCCTCACTAAAATGAGCCATGCAACAACACTCATCAACATCCCCCACATCAGCTATGTTCAGTGATCTGTTCCACCCTCAATGCTTCACGTATATGCAAAGCAGTATTTGCCAAGACTAACTGTTGATGAGTGCAAGTGTATGAGTATGTGTGTGTGTGTGTGTGTGTGTGTGTGTGCACGTTCAATGCTCTACTCACGCATGACCTCCATGACCCGGTGGCGCAGGAAGGTGCGGCTGCTCTGCAGGTTTCCGAAGCGCTTAATGTCCAGAGGCCAGACGTTAGCCGTGGGGTAGCCGTACGTCATCCACTCTGCCAGATACCTATGAGAGCAAAAACATGCAGGGGGAGTTTTAATTTAAGTCTGATAATTCTTGCTGCAAATTTCTTACACACTGGGAAACATAAAATTAAGACTTGTTGAAGATTTTCCCTAGAAATTCAGTTTTATCAAGAGAATGTTGCTTGGAGTAAAGGACTCAAATGCAGCTGACGAAAGCAAGCCCTAGCTTACTTTCCGGCTCCTCCAGCAAAGGAGAGCCCGGAGGAGTTCATGCCGGCGAGGACGTAGTAGCCATGCACGCCCGGTGTCTCCCCCATCAGGCAACGCATGTCTGGGGTAAAGGACTCGGGGCAGTTCACCAACTGGTGGATCTCACATGACTCCAGTGCCGGCATTCGCCTCAGCAGGGCACTCAGCATGGGCTCTGTGGGATGAGAGGGGATGAGAGGGGATGAGAGGGGAGAAGAGGGGAGAAGAGGGGAGGGAAGGAGTGAGTAAGGAGGTCACAGGGGGGACAAATTGAACAAATTTTTCTGATTTTTGCTTTTTTCATTGCAATTTGTTCGCGTACATTGATCACTGAACATAGCACCAAGCAAAATAACACGACAAGTATGCAGAATTGTGTGCAGTAGTCATCAACTACGGACTGATTAAGCATAATTGATTATTGATCAATTTATATTTTGGGCACTGAGTAATGTGCACAGGAAAAATATTCAATATTGAATTGTTTCATTATTTTTGGATTATTTTCTGGTTTAGTCAACTATTCAACTATAAGTATTCCTCTCTATTCCTCTAAGTGTGAAAAAAAGCACACTGGAGGGGTCATGTGGGCTTTTGGAAACTACGACCAGCAGTTTTTTCATCATTGGCTTACATTTTATTGGATCAAACAACAAATTAAATAAACAAGATATTTGATAATCAAAAGATTCATCGGCTAAGAAAACAATCATTTGATGCAGCCCTAATGTGCTAATAAAAAAGTGATCATACCAAGTGCATAACCAAATGTAGGGAAGCTTTGAGGTAACACTGTATTGACAGAGTAAAATGTGAGCTGACGTGTTTGAGGGCGTTAAAACTGTGGGCCTGGGGGCATCAGTAAAGGCCAACTTCATTGACATACAATAAAAGGGCAAGCATACTGACCCAGTAGACATGTTTAAATGCACACCTGTCAAGGACAATAGCCTTCCACGCGTCATCACCTTTCGTTTCAAACGCATGTAGGCCACATACTCACACTACAGCTGAAGCAAAGTTAGCATTCAGATTATAAAATTGTTTTGGGTAAAATGGCTACTACTTATATAGTGGTGGATCTGTACACAACACAAAAGTTGAAAATACAAAACAGTTTGACTAAAATTCTATGAGCTGAAACTGATAAGAAAATATAAGTGTGCTGAAGTCCAAGTCAAGTCCAAGTAAACCAAGTCCCTGCGTCTAATTAAGGAATGAACGAAAAAAACAAAACAAAACAACAAAAAAAAAAACACTCAAGCATTAACCCTCTTAGTTTATTTGAGGCGTGTCACTAAACCAACATTCCCTGCTCTTTTGTCTTCTTCAGTGTCTTACATTACCACTGAAGGTAATCTCCAGTAAAGGCATTACACAATCATACAGCTCCACTGCTTACCTACACGCATGCACCACACATACACACACACACGGACAGAATCTGTCACGCCACCTGAGAGTGGTAACAGATATCACAGGCCTGACCTCTTTCACAGGACGACAGGCACCCAGCCAAGAGATGAGGGCCCCTTAAATCTGAGCCGCTGACTGTGTTTGTTCTCACTGAGCACCCTGCTCACGCTATGGCTGGCAGCACAGGGATCAGAACAACTACACGTTTCCGCCTCAAGGCTTGCAATCAGCCTGCATTGATCTTTAATGACGCCCTTCTCTGAGCGTTTAGCTGGTAGGAGAGTTTCCCTCTCAAGCGCCATCAGAGAAGGCTGAAGTAGAGCTTTTGGCATCAGTCTTTGCTGGTGTTTTATTACACTGGCCTGAGCTACTTCGGCAGCAGTAGTACAAAGCACTCCACTGTGCTCTAACAGTTCATGTGTTCCATTAGTACACGGGCTGTATTGAGTGTAAATAACACAGTGCAGATGGCTGACATTTACTTGCAAGCCAAGATCACGCTCGCAAAGGGGTCATTGTGACATTAGCTCACATCACGATAGGAATGTCTTGTAGGTCATCAATTATTAAAACGGGTTACTGATAACATACCAATATTGTCCTGTAACAAAAGATAGGATCATAATTGTACTGTCAACATTTTTATGTAGAGGAGGTGGGTCTGGCGCAACTTCATCCACTCACAAGGACATTGGTTTCTTTAACCTTCATTTGACTGTCTTTTAATGGAAAAAGCTAAATACTTTAACCTGCATACATCAATCATCAACTAACTACAACACTAGTCTGAACACTCAAAAAAAGAAAAGCATGACACATGCAAACAACCACTCAATCTAACCACAAAAGACCAGCTAATCACCAAAGTTTAACAAACAAATAACACTCACCAAAGTGGTCCCAGTCTTCCTGCATGTTCTGCACCTCCAGCTGGTTGCGTCCCTCTGTGAAGATGGGCTTAGGATTCTTTTCAAAGCCCCCTGAAAGGATGCCCCCCTGGGACGCCCTCACATAGATTCTCCCATCCATGTCCATGACCACTGTAACAAGACAGAAATGGGGCATAATCAATTCACCACACACACACTGGTTTACGCAAGGCCAATTACAGATTGATATTACGGAACAACTGAGGAGCCCATCTGGCTTTCAAACTGTGATGTGAACATCTGCAATAAATTATACCCATGCTTCTTCTGCTCAGCCCTGTTTCCACACACAGAGTGGTGTAATGATGTGAATACAGGGAGAGGGCATATTTAATACACATGAACAGTCACTCTGCCATATGCAGCTCTCTTAAGGGCACTGGTCAGTACGCGATTTCTCGATGTTCTGAGGAGTTACCACTGGTCTCTAACAAAATACTGCACCAGGAATCTATTACTTCAAAAGTTAAGTTTTAAACCAGGGTAAATATGGGGCAGAAAAAAAATCCTTCACTCCCACCTGCAGCGTTAGGCGAGTGTGAGTTTGGGTGAGTGTACCTGGCGTGTCTGGTGAGAGCGGTTGCTCCAATGGCTTGGTGAGGAGGTAGAAATGTTCGCAACCATGCAGAGGAACAGACACTTTGGTCTCACTGGCTTGGCCAAGCTCATATGCCCACTACAAACACAAGAAAACACCAAAACACAAGGGGCCCAGGTGGTCTGCTGTAAAATGGTGTTTACGCCAAAAAATGCTGTCGATTGTGCTAATACTTGCTAATGCTTGGGAAGCTCCTGTGAGAGAGGTGCTTCTGACCTGTCCGGCACAGTTGACAAAGTACTCGCACTCAATGGGGCCTCTGTCTGTCTCCACTCCTGTCACATGGCCTTTCTCCAGCAAGATATGGTTGACAGTGGTACGCTCATGGATTTGTACTCCTTAATTCATTTGTAGTCATTTGCAGGCAAGGGGAAAAAAACAGCATCCCAATGGGAAATACAAATAAATAGAACAGAGAAAAGCACAACATGACAGACCAGTTAGAAACTAACAGAATATTAGTAGCAAGTTAAAATATAACTTGTAATATTTCTTTGTGTCTGTAAATGCTGGCGGCCCACCGTGGCTGGCAGCAGCAACAGCCAGAGCATGGTTAACATCTGGGGGCGAGACCACTGCATCTCCAGGCAAGTGGAGAGCCCCAACTAGGTCATGAATGTTAACTAGTGGGTGCAGCTTGGCCACTTCTTTGGGTTTGATGACATTACAGCTGATGCCCATAACCCTTAAAGGCAGCAAACACAAAAGTGGAGTTAAACAGAAATCCTGCAAGACCGGTTAATCATAACCAATAAAACCACCTCTAGTTCAACCAATCTGAAGTGACTGTTGCTAAATTAAATATTTAAAATAAATTATGAGGCCTTCTGAGTCATGGTGTATTTTATGGTCTAAAAGCAACAAGTGACATTGCACTTGCAGTAAAAAATGAACCTAGTTTAACACATAATGGTTTGTTTCAAAATATGTTTTTCCCCCTGACACAAGAGACCACTACTGAAGACCTGGGTCAATGATCAACCCCTGTAGATAAGACAACCATCAGGTTGTCCCCAACCATCAGTTTGTGTTTCTCTGAGGCCATTTTAAAGAGCCTTCCTGAGGGGAAAGGTCTGCTGGAGTAGAGAAATACCTCAAATGTTTATGGAGCAGAGGCCAGAGTGAGAGCAGGGAGTGAGTGAGAGAGGAAACACTTACTTCAACCTGGATGCCAGGCGCTTCAGTGAGAGGAAACGGTCCTGATTCTGAGCCAGGCACAGAGAACCAGTCCTAACAAAACCTGTGCATGCACACCAATGCAGACAGACAGACACGCACACGCGCACACACACACACACAGAGTAAATAATTTAAAATCCACATAACTTAATTCAACAGAAAATTATCTAACTCTAAAAAATATTCTTTTTTTCTCTAAAAAATAAATGCTGAAAGGGAAAGAGCAAAGTGGATACACCACCTGTTTTAACCCCTGTTTCTTCTTCCAAACGCTCATACAGTGTACTAGAATAGTCAGCCATTCTGCTTTCTATAAAGATGGGCTTGGCAACACTGACGATTCCCGCACACATACGTGTGGTGCCAGCTCCCAACCTGTCACAAGGAGATACAAAACAGACCTTATGATACAGCAACAGAGGCTTGTAAACAATTGTGGTTATTCAAGCTCAGCCAGAAACAGGGGAACATTGGTTGGTACTATACCTTCCTTGCTCAAGAAGTACAATCTCCGTCCATCCTAACTTTGCCAGGTGATAAGCCACTGAAGTGCCCACTATGCCCCCACCACAGATCACCACCCTGGCCTGACTGGGTAATGGTGTCTGCTGGTTGGCGTCCCCTCCCGAACACAAGTTTCGAGGGGCACTCCATAGGCCGCGGCAAGCGGGTTGAGTCCCCCAGCAGCCAGCATCTGACAGCAGTCGGGGGAACAGGGCTGGGGACAGAGCCCTGGAACTCCGCACGCAGCTGCGCATGGCTGTCCCGCCTATAAAACATACATGAACGTTAGGCAGAAAAAGAGCAAGATATTACATAGAATGCTTTACAGTTATCGTATACACTGAATAAGGAGACGTCTCTGGCTTTTAATGTGACTTTAATATTGTACAATGATAGAAAAAGGCAAATATCTAAGCTAGTTAACGTTATGCCAAAACGGACTAACACTTGGCGTTAGACGTTAGTAACGTTCACTGGGTCTGCTAGCAGATAGGAATTTGATAGTAAATTGTCACAAGCATTACCACGTCTGTCTGACTAGTAAGAATAGACATGTCTAATGGCTTGTTCATACTTTTAAAGCGATTAGCAGTAACGGTAAAGTTATAGTGGGCTAGCTAACGCCAAGGGGCAGCCTACACTGACCACTGTTTGACAGCGCCATCTGATCGCTAGCTATCCCTTACAGGTATTTAGCAGCATAACTGTCAGTGTAATCACCGAGATGGTTAATATCTTTCCAACGTCTTTTACTTGGCTTGGTGTGACATTGCTGTACAAAAAGAAAAAAACAATATTGTTTTCAAGCTATAACGTTAGGTTATGCTACCTTACTGAATTAGCAAACAAGCTAGCTTTACGTACTCTTCTTAAGCTTTTTTTAAAAAATTAACTTTGGTTAAATGACAGCCTGCAAGGGTTCTGTTTTTTGTATTTCTATGGTCATGAATCCTTAACTTCATCAGCAAGATAACTTGGCATGGGAACAACTCCACCCGTGCAACTTAGGCTAGCACTTACGTTCCTGTTGAGCTCTATCTGCACAGCTAGCTAGCCTGCTAACGCCAACTCCCCAAGGTTAGCTAACATTGTTTAAACAACTGACCGCTAGTCAGTGTCAACATTTGCCCAGTTCTCAAACTTAAGGGGTTGCAACCATCTACTCACCAATTAAATACAGTTCTGTTTAGAAGCCGGAGAAAGGGGTCCGGCAACAGTGCTCAGATGAAATTATAACTGAAGAGCACAATTCCTTAACCCTGTCAAACTATTTCTCCCGTAGACATCGTGCGTCAGACTGCATGAAGAACTACAACTTTACGTGCCTACATCATTATACTTTGCCATGACTGCCTCCCACCCCATCCAGTACCGCATTTTCCCAGTAGATGTCAGCATACGAATTTCAATTAATGCTCCCAAAGCTTCATATGAGGGTATTTTACCAGACTTCTGATAATTCAATCTACGAATTTAACGATTAACTGAACCAATTATTCAATTAATAATACAAGGAAACGAGGGTATGAAAATCTGCAGACAATTTTATTAAATTGACAAATTTTCCATCTGTACAGGAAAAATAAAATCAACAGAAAAATGCACGAATTTAAACCTCTTACATCTCAATATTACATGGCATAACTGGAGAACAGAGAATAGTACAGCCATACATTTTCACACAAATAAAAATTACAAAATTGGTTATCTTTATTTATTCTTTTTTGAGGACAGTTCTTTGTACAAAAAAAATGCGAGAAATTCTGCGTAATGGGTGCCATTTGATTAGGGGCTGCTGTGGTGGAATCAGAAATCAGTTCAAGCACTAGAAGACAGCAGTTTCTGTACCTTACTCCAGTTATTACATGTATACAATGGGAGCATCTTAAATGCATGACTGTAGAACATCCAACCTTGTATAACCTTGTGAAACACTCATTTAATTAGTCTTCTGTAGGACTCTTTAAAAGAATCTTCTCCTCTTTAAATGTAAATGTACCTCATCTTTCCAAATGACACCTTTTTAGAGTGTGGAGCATCTGTCATTTGGCCTCACATGACTATTACAAGGGTGAAACAACCAGTTTAAACCAAAGATTCAAGAACGCTACGCTCTAGAATCTTTGGATTAAACAGTCTTTTCAGAGTTTAATCTGTTGATGTTGCAGATGTTATTAATTGTAATCTATGTCATCTGATACCTGGTCACCTATCAGCACAACAGTATGTCTTTCACAGCGGCAGAGGTACCTTCAAGACAAAGCAAATATGAAAAAAGTGAAATCCCGAATGCCACACCATGACATTTTATGATAATGGATAATGACACTCGAGTGCGAACTGTAGCATGGGCAGATTTTGTGTTGAAAAGGTTGTGTCATCATTAAAAGAGCAACAGCTAAACAAGATTTAAATGTCAGCCAGGTGGATCAAACTCCTAGTGACAGCTGTAGATGAAACTTGGAAAAAAAATGTTAAAAATGTAATAAATTGTGTTCCGCCTATACATACATCAGTTCAGAAAAGAGATCTATATTTGCATTAAACATTCATTGTTCTTAAATGATACTGTATTTCATATAGCATTTGAAAATAATTACTAAAGAATCTTCTGCCATTTGCGTAAATTGCAGCATTTCCTTGTTGCACATACTTCACACTTCCACAAGTTCCATCAAACCCCCAATGTCCAGCATCAGCCTGCTTGTACACAGGATGATGTCACCATTTGTAAATAAATCACTACCTATTTACAAAATCATGATGCTTTGTGTTGAAATGCAATTTTCCCTTAGTACTTTTACATGAGGCATTACTGTCAGGTCTTAGATCTCTGTTTAAATACAATGAACTGCAACAGATGTATTTTCTTGGACTAGGCTTCGCTATAGACAATGGCTGAATCCCAGTGTCCCCCCCTACACCCTAACCCCTCAAAAGCTTCACTGGCATGAATCAGCTACCCAGGAAGTCCATTCATGGCTGAGGGTTCAGGGGTTTGGGGAGAGGACATTGGAATGCAGCCAACATGTTCCTAGTAAAGGAAGGTAAAGAGCATTAGGGGTTGGGTTGGGGGGGGGGGGGGTAATGGGTGCTTCATATGTTTTCACGTGGCTCAGAGGAGCTCCACCAGCCTCTGTTAATGAGCTGGTGCCCTTGTCTTTGATATCCAGCTCTCCTTAACGGTGAACTCTCCACTATGAGTGAAAGAGCGGCTAAGGATTTGTTGGATTTGTTCTGTATTTATCTGTGGACACAACAATATCATTGGTCGCTCTTCTTAAAGTAGATTTACAAGTATACAAAGCTATGGCCCTCTTCCCACGAACCCCCTGGTGAACGATATAAAAACTTCTCTCTAGCCTGAGGCCCCTTTAGTTTAGGTAGAGCAGTCAGGGACATTTACAGGCATCTACGAGAGAAAAGGCAACGAGAGAGAACATTTACATGTGACACTTCAGAAAAAAAGGAAACGAAACAAAACAAAAAAACAATCAACCCAATTAGTTTGTAAACAATAAATAAGGCTATGGTCAAACAAACATACATAGATCACAAAAATGTGCAATGATTCAGTTAGCAATTCAAAGTACATCTTACTTAAAAAAATAAGAAAACAAAAATCACACACATACAGTCCAAATGCGCCCTAATATGGTGTGCATTTTTTTTTTGTTCATTTTATTTTTTGTTTCTTAATATTTTCTGCTCTTTGACAAATGCCTTGGCCCTAAACAACAAATCCAACCCTCATCAAAAGCGTTGTGCACAAGAAGGCAAGCAGACCCCTACCTAAGCCACCCATCTCTCCCCCACTGTCCGTGCCCCTTCCCGCCCGGTCTTGCTAGCCAAGCAAACCTGGCCATGCTCTCCTCTGCACCTGTTCCCATGGCACAGCCCCTAGCCCAGTGACAGCTCCCTCCGATCACTCCAAGTCAGCACTCGCGACTATGCTCCCAGCTTCAGTGGTTCCAACTGTGCCGCCATCAGATCAGACCTTTCCTCAGAGTTCCACTCCAGTTTTAACAGAGGTTCATGTGACCGACATTGCATGAATACGCTTCCAACACTATGTTCATCTTTTTTTTTTTTTTTTTTTTTTTAAAGGAGAGAGAAAGGGGAGAAAAGAAAAATACCAAGCAGTGGCTCCTTGATGGCGACTGCACCATGACTCCATCCATCAGTCTTTTAAATGTCGTACTTTCATCCCCCCCTTTCACAATCAGGCAGTCCTGCGGCTATAGGGTGAAAAACATCTGCGCGCCCTCTCACTCAATGGTGAACAGTAGATATTAAAAAGAAAGAAAAAACAAAACAAAAAAAAAACGTTAAGAGCACACCCGGAAGAAGAAAAAAAAATAAACAGCATAGAATTGACCCTCACTCTTGGGTGAAATGACTCCAAATAAACAGTCCACCTCTCCCCCCTCCTCCCCCAGAGCAGAGCGGACTGTGACGCACAACTGAGGACTGAGGAGGACTGAGGAGTTCCATGGTGTAAGAAGTCGATCTAATCCCCAGAATATACCTCATATCCTAAAGGGAGACCTCACGTCAGAAAAATACATCTGGCTCAAGGATGCAGCTGGAATCGGATTAGAATAAGGCAAGCCAGTTTTAAAAACAAAAGGAAATTAAATGGGGGGTGGGGGGCGGAGTTGCGTAACAGCTTGTGTAGCAACAGTCATCCTCACATGACAGCGATGACGACAACAAAAGCCAAGGCAGAAGTTCAGTGAGGGCCTTTGTGGTACTGGAGCAGAAATGCCGTTGTGATGCTGCTTCTCGACCTTTGAGGGGACAGAAAAGCTTGGGGGAAGGGAAGGGTGGGGTGGGGGGGGTCTGGGTTTTTTTTTTTTTTTTAAGAAGGACAGCAGTAGTAGACCATGAGAGGACAGAGCAGAACATGCCTGTCTGGGGCCCACGTTACACTGTAGGCCTCCGCATGAAGTCTGAAGACAGTGTGTGATGGTGGGGGCAGGGGTCTTTGGAGCCATGCCAGCATTAAAAAAAGGAGGGAGTGTGTGTGTGTGTGTATGTAAGAGAGAGGAAAAGAGAGTCACAAGAGGAGTGGATGGAGGACTGAGAGAGAGGCAGGGCTGGGATGAGAGTCTGGGCCTTTCAGTGAGAGCAAGAACAAGAGAAAAAGCGAGAGAGCGAGAGAGAGGGAGGGAGGGAGGAAGGAAGGGTTTGTGATGGAGAGGTGGAGCAAGTCTTTCACGTATCAGGGTGGCCCCCCTCGGCACCTATCTCGCTCTACCTGTCCTTCAGCTCCCTGGTGACGCGCTTGGTGATGCGGCCGCACAGCAGGCCTATGAGGAAGAGCACGCAGACGGCAAGGGCGATCACAAGCAGGATGTAGTTCTTGGAGGGAGAGATCAAGACTTGCCGGGCCAGGTCTGAGAAGCCCTCAGCTGGGGCCACCTGAGAGACACAGACCATGGGACCAACATCAGCTTCACTGTGTTCTTCATGCACTCGAGCATCCCCACTGCCTTCTGTCTAACATTTGTGATCATTTACTCATTTGATGTGCAAGAAGGCTCTAATTGGATGACTGAACAGATTTCTTCAGGCAGTGTGATCACACTCTCAAAGACAGTAAAAGGATGCACCTACCTTGGCTGCAAACGTCCACATGTCGATGCGGTCCTGCAGTCTTTTCTTACACTCTGGCTGCAGACGCACACGCTTGTCCTCCAGAGCCTCGAGCAGACAAGACATCTCTGGGGTTGGTGGTGGGTGGAGGGAGAGGAGAATGAGAGAGATAAAGTAAAGCAGACAGAAAAACAACAACAACAACCACAACAACAAAAACAACACCACTGCCACCAATGATTTCCTTCCTTCCCACCCCAAAGACCACCAAAGCAGACACCAAATCCCATCAACCCCCACCCATGTTCATAGAACTAAATACCAGATGACCCCATTGCTGTGCAGTCATACCAAAAGCTGTTAAAGCGACGAGCAAGAGAAGTAGTTCATTTTCATAACTGACAGGAGCGATAAGAGCGACAAAGGTGGCGAGTGGCAATGCTTCAGCGACTATAGCAGCAAAAATGAGCTAGGAAACATTTCGGCTGTAAACAACAGACAGGGTTCATGTCATGAGCAACTTGGACACAAATATTTTGACAGCGACGCTTTGAGTGTCTAGCAATTTTGCAGCTTCAGTAGCCCCTGATGTGAACATGCAGCTCATACGGATTGAGAATGATTCTCCATCCCTTGTATTGAATGTGTTGCAAGGTGCACTACGTCTGCTGTATGGGCTAAACCTCGAAAAGGAAGGTGGAGGAGACTTAGGGCCTGTAGGATATTGCTGACTGTTACTCACGTCTGCCATGTCCTGGAGGGATGGCCGCACAGTGGTGTTTCAAGTCCAGGGCACAGGCCGTATGCAGAACCGGGTCCACAAAGATGTCAGCCTTGCTCTCCTTCAGCATGTTAAGGACCTCCTGCAGAGAGAAGTAGAGAGGGAGATTGTGAATAAGCCCCAAATTAAAGGAGTTGTATCAGATGCAGCAAAGTCTGTGCTCTTTAAATTTGCCCTTCACATACAAATGCAGCCTGAAGCTTGATATTTAAAAATGTTGGGAGAGATGGTAGTCTGATACACACTGAACAATGTCACTCTACTAAACTAAACTCTTAAACATGGTAGAAAGACTTCCCATAGTAATATCAATATAGATTCAAAATACACCTATTTTTTATTGTTTTTCATTAAGTCTGTTAATGCAGTTAGGTCAGTAAAATACACACAACAACAGCAACAGCTGAAGCAGTGCAGAAGGCAAGCACTGCGAGGTGAAGACATTACCTTTTTACAAGCCTCCTGTTTGATCTTGAGCAGGTTGCCCTTCAAACACTCTTCCACCTGCCCCGTCTGTTCCTGAGCTGCCGCCTCCTCTGCACACAGCCGCGTGATCTACACACAAACACACACATACACAAACACACGGGTTAATAAAGACAGTGCACAGGGGGCTACGTTTATGAACAATACACAAGCCACTTCCTGCGTTATTAATGCATCAATTCCCAGTGATGCCACAAAGGGAAGACACAATTACCCACTGGGCCAGTTGTGCCTTGGCAGTGAAGCCCTACTACTCCAAGTGCTCATCACATACACTCCTGCCAGCCTCCCTTAACGGCACATAAAGCCAACGCCTCATCATTTACAGCTTTGATTACTCCTCTGAGGGCCACAGGCTCTGAAGCTCCATAAATATGAAGGCCCCTGCGGAAAGGTTTGTCCTCGTAGAGCAGCCCCCTCCGTCTCTCTCTCTCCCCCCTCCCTCTTTCCCCTCTTCTTCCAGCCGGCCCAGGGCAGCGTGCCCCAGACTCACTTAATGCAAATGGTGGTGGGCTGGAGGCCCTCCACAGTCCGGGCAGCAGTAATTACAGCCGCCAAGGACTCTGCCTCACATGCACACACGCACGCATTAGTGCTAACTCTTATAGGGGTGACTAGGGCAGGGATAGCGGGATGAGAGAACAGAAAGGAAAAAGAGTGAGGGTGAGACACGTGGGGAAAAAAGATACTGGACAAAAAGTCCAGGAGGGGTGATTTGTATATGATTCAGGTGTGTGTGTGTGTGTGTGTGTGTGTGTGAGTGAGTGAGTTTGTTTATTTAATTTATTGCCATTTTTGCATCTATGGCTATTTTATGGCCAGAGGAGGTGGAAATACATATCACAGAATAAAAAAAAAGCATTAAACGAATACATTAATTAAATAAGTGCTTTAAAGGTGGGACCTTACAGAAAATGTTTATGGCAGTATTTTTATAAAAAAGTTGTCTTTTAATTCTCAGGGCTGGGCACGACGATAAGATTGCAAAAATGACGATGAAGATCATCTCCAGTTAACAAATATGCATGTGTTAATCTTGAATGTCCCATTCTACACTACTTGAGAGAGAGAGGCAGAGGGAAGACATCAAGCAAATGAAAGGGACCAGAAATTTAGATGTCATGGGACTTGATATGCGTGTGTGTGTGTGTGTGCTGAAAACGTGCATGAGAGGGACTCAGAGGTATTAATGTGCTGCGATGTGTGAGGACATGAGACAGAACATGAAGCTGTGAAGGAGAAGTGTGAAGCAGACAGACACACACAGAGCAAACACCACCCCCTTCTGACACTGGATCTGACAGTGACGACTGTGTCACACTCCTGCAAGTAAAGGTCGCAGGTGCACCATTTCCAATGCTCTGATCTCTGGATGTCTCCAAACAGCTACCAAACAGGAGTGGGGGTGGGAGAGTGGAAGGGATGCATTTTTTGGTTGATGTTTTTTAAAAATATTTAATTACATTTTTTTTGAGGTATTACAAGAGCTCTTTGATCACACAGTGAGTGACATCACTCCCAACAACCCCACCCCTTTTCCCTTTCTGAGGAGGCATAATGGATTAGCCTGTGAGGATGTCTGCGGGACCCAGATTCCATTAAACGGCCGCCCAAAGCTGTTCTTTATCACTGGGGACACAGTCTCTGAGCTATCTGCTTCTTAGCACCACTCACTCTGTCAACAATATCATTTGAGTGGCGGGTTTATTCGTGTTCCACTCAACACCGCTTCAATGGGCAAAGGCAAGAAGAGTGATGGCTTGAGTGCATGTGCGTATGTGTGTGTGTGTGTGTGTGTGTGAGTCAACACATCTTGAGGAGCAAGCAGGTAGTGTAGGCTCACCTCTTCACTGCAGTGCATCTGCAACTGAGGATCCAGTCTATAGTCCAGAGCAGACTCCTGCAGAATCACTTGGATTTGGTCTTCACAGTCAGGAGAGAGACGCTACACAGATACAAACAAAGAATATTGCTTTCTTGTCAGACGTTGGACATATATCTGTACTACCTTCACAGCTGTGGTATTGTTTCAATACATTTTCTATGTTTATTACAACTGGACTTCTTCATTTTACTGAGTGTCATTTTGCTTCTCCTGATGTACAGCTGTTAATTCTCTAACAATAATAACAATTTATTTATTTATGTATAACAATAATACATTTCATTTATAACACACATAACAATAAGACATGGATACAGCTAAAAACACAAATACAGGCTAAAAACACAGATAAAGGCTATGAACACAGATACAAGCAAGAGGGAATGGAATGGAGCAGAGCAATCAGAGTGAGTAAGCAATCTGGAACAGGTGAGTTTGGGGTCGGGGAGCAGAGTGGCTGAAGGCTCTGCTCCCCATAGCACTGAGGCGGGCGGAAGGGAACAGAGAGGTGAATGGAAAGTCTGAGGGAGCAGCAATGTGGAGAAGATCAGACGGATAAAAAGGGACGAGGTTATGAGTGGCTTTGAGGATGTGAAGAAGGATTTTGAAATCAATTCTGAATTTGACAGGGAGCCAGTGGAGATGCTGAAGAGGGTGGCAAAAGAGGAGAGTTGCAGTAGTAGATACGGGTGGTGACAAGGTTGTTAACAAGGCTAGAAATGGTGTGTGTGTGATTAATATTGCAAAGATGGAAAAATGCAGACCTGGTAAGATGGCCTGGTATAGTTGTCCAATACAACAGACAAGACTGAAAGCAGCATTCTTTATTTGTGTACATCACTCTTACATCACACTCACCTGGTCAGCATATTTGAGTTTGAGACAAGAGATGACCTGGCCCTCAAGTTCAGTGTCTTCACTGGCTTTGCGCAGGATGTCCTGACAGAATTTAGGGATGTCTGCCTTACAGGCTTTCCTCAGCACTGGGTTTAGCCTGAAGTCTGGACAGAGTCACACAAAGCATAGTCTTCCTCTGCAGCACAAAGCCTCGCTCGGAGAAGGTCCAAGTAACCCAACACAATTATAGCACTTGCACAATCCCTTTATACCTTTCTGTGAGCAACAGCTTACCCAATTTAGCATACAAGCTAGTTTTCACTACCCACAGAGCAACAGAATACTTACAGAATATTACGACAACCTTCTTTATACACATGCTGAACATAATCGCATGCATATGGTATTATGTTAATATAATATACTATGTTATATATCGATGGGCAGTCCTGCAGTGTGTTTCTGTAGCGTCAGTCTCATACTGGCATGGGTACCTGTATTCTGGGTGATCTGTCTCTTAGTGATCATTTGTTTGCACTTGGGGTCCATCAGCTCGCTGTTCTTGTTCTGCTTCAGACAGCTGAGCATGTTCTTGGCATCGGACTCTGTGCAGAAACGCTGAGGTGGCGAGTCAGGGAGGGAGGGACAGACAGGAGGAAGAGAGAGATAAATGACATTACGACAGAGGACAGATGATGACAGGGGACAGGGGAGGGTCGGGGTGGAAGGTGGACTGTACAGTCGATGACCCGACCCATCCCATGCAGTAGGTACATGATGTGAATATAAATGATTCAGGACTTAAGACTACTGTACCCCCACTCTGCCCAGCTGACATCTTTACTATGACAATATGCATTAATCGGTCGGCACGGTCTGCCACAAAGTACTTTATGTGTCCAATCAAGTGGAAAATCCCATGTGGTGACTGAAACTGAACTGCACTCCTGGTATGATTAATTAACTAACCAATTAGCTAACAAACACCTATGTGTCCCGTCGAGGGTCACAACACCTTTGGGAACAGTCAGTCAGTCTCTCGACTACTTATCTGACAGACTTACAAGGCGGCTGTTGATTAAACCCTTAAGTCTTTCCCCCTCCCACAGCAACAGGACAGGAGCGACGAGTTTGCCACCCCTTTCGCTCACCTTGATCATCTGCTTGCAGACGCGCATGAGCTGGTAGTCCAGCTCAGGGTCCATCATCTCTGTCTCCTGCAGCTTGAAGATCTTCTGGTGGCACTGCTGGGAGAGCTGCTTCTTGCTCTCCTTCAGACACTCGATCACCTGACAGGGAGGGTGAGAAGCTTAAGGCGCTGAAGCACAGCAGATTATCTCAAAATAGAAATGATTATTTCATATACACACACACCCATATGCAGACACATGCACGCACACACGCACGCACACACACACACACACACACACACACACACACACACACACAAACTGCAGAGCTGAAGGTGTGCAGTGGAAACTATGCACTCACAAAGTGCGTAGATTTCTTTCTGTGGGCTTTGAACTTATTCTGTTATTTCTGGTTTCTCTGAATCAGTGTGTTGGTTCTATTCAGTCTGTGTTTCTCTGAACTAAAAAGTTGGCTTTATGTTGCAGGTGTCAACACCATCATGAATACTGAGATAAACTCACAGGAGTAGCACAAATATGCCATCTTACCTGGGCATTGCCAAACTCCACTGCAGAGCAATGCTTTCTTATGTCAACCCTGCAGGCTTCATGAAGCTCTGGCTCCAGCCTGATGTCCTCCGACTGAGACAGGAGGGAGGGAGAGAGAGAGAGAGAGAGAGAGAGAGAGAGAGAGAGAATGAGTGTGAGTTAAAGGCGCTGTATTATTATTCTCCTGCTAATAAAGCCGCTTTCAATTTGAACTTGAGCGGCAAGGGGAGGGAAAAGAGATAGTGAAAATTCTGAAAGAAAAAAAAAACATCAGCAGCTCTCTGCCAACAGCAGGCACAAAACAATTCTCCACGCAGTGGGCTGCAGCAAGAGGGCTGCCTATCCACCATTCGTACCCACACGCAAGGCATAGCGGGGGACCACGAGTGGGCTCAAAGCCCCTTGTCTGAGCGCAAGAAGACACCTCCAGCTGCAGCACAGCGATGTGGGGGGAGAGGGAGAGGGAGAGAGAGAGAGAGAGAGAGAGAGAGAGAGAGAGAGAGAGAGAGAGAGAGAGAGTGAGAGTGAGAGTGAGAGTGAGAGAGAGGCTATTTTTACATAGCAGACTACTGGCCAGAGTACAAGTCTCCTTTGCCAGGGCATCACACATGAGAGTGTGGGGTCAAGTACAGGCAGGCGGCACCATTTGACCTCCTCCTCCCCCCAAATTGTTCTTTTGCCTTCGGAATGAGAAGAGCTAGCTCTCTACATTCCCATTTCAAAGGTCAATCCACTAAGGCATCAAAAACGCTCATAAAACGACATGAGGATGTATAGCAGGGCTTAGATTGCAAGAAGGGGCTTAGGGAAGGAGACATGTGAGAAGGCGGAGAGGGGGGTGGGGTGGGGTGGTGGTGTGTGTGTGTGTGTGTGTGTGTGTGTGTGTGTGTGTGTGAGAGAGAGACAGAGAGGAGAGGAGGGATCGAGCTGGGACTCACCATCTCCAGTTCCTCCACCCGCAGCTGCTTGCGGCACTTCAGAGAGACACGCTGCTCCTTTACGTCCTGCAGTGTGTCGTTTCTCACTGTGGTGCTGAGGCACACCACCACATCCACCCTAAGGGGAGATGGGGAGACAGACAGAGACAGAGACATATTTAAAATCTCTTTGTTAGACCATCATGCACAGCATAAAAGGGAGTGATTAAGCAGAAATGAAAATGACTGCCAACCTACAAGATCTCCATGCATTACATGCTTAGCTTCAAAACAAGAGAACCAGACTGCACTCCAGCCTTTCTCTCCCTCCTTCACACACAGGCAGTGTGTGAGAGAGTGATAATAGAGATGGGAGACGGGGACACACAGAGAGATAAAGAGATGGAGATAAACAGCAAGCTTGTAAACAGGCTGACAGAGAAAGGCAGAGAAAGAGCTGGATTCATGTGTCGAGCATGAATGAAAAACAAAAGGCAAGAGGTCACTGTGAGCAAAGGGGGGGTCGGGTGGGGGGCAGTCGGGATGACTGACGAGGCCTAAGAAGGGAGCCGTCATGCAAGGCGATGAGTCACCCCCTCGGCTCACACTGCACAGCACAACACAAAAGCCCTGGCATGTTAGTGTTCCTCCCCACCCGAGAGTCTTGGCAGGAGAGAAGATATGACACCACCGCGCAACTCGATATTCCACAAGGGTGAGTCACAACAGATTGTTTGCAACATTAAGTAAATCAGACCGGGCAAGTTGACTGTAAACCTTCCCTCCCCTCTCTCCCTCTCTTCCAAGTGTAGCATGTTTTCAATTCGCACTCACTTTTTCTTGATATTGGGACATAGTTTGAGGACGTCCTCCTTGCAGGCCATTTTAAACTTGTAGGAGAAGCGGAAGTCCTTCATCTGGACCTGTCAGGCCAAAGCAGAGGTGAATGATGAGAGGATGAAATAACCTTGCAAAATACCTCACAACTCAGTGCTTGGTATTCCTTAGATATACAGTTTATGGAACAAATCTCAGACTGAAAATAAATAATAATAGGGACCCACACAAATAACACACACACACACACAGACACACACACACTCACTCTTCCTTCTGGCTAAATCTATCAAATCCATCACATCAATTCAACCAACTCGGTCTGAATCCCATCACTTCAGATTAGGCTAAAGAAAACGACTCTCATGCAAGGGGTCACCCTCCCAGAAGACAACTGCTGCAGTCTGTGGAGTGTGTGTGATCAACCCTGCACTTGCTTCTTTGTGCTAATGCACTGTGGGTACATGAGTGCACTTCACTTATGTCCAGTCCAGTTGCATACAGATTGTGTGAATAAGCACACGTGTCTCACACACAGGTCTTTTGGAGGTCAGCAGGGGCCTGCATTGCTCCACTGTAGCAGAATTGCCTTGTCATCTTACCAGCTGGAAGTGTGTGACGCCCACGGCACATTTGTCATTCATCTCCCTCTGATGCTTGTTCCGCACCAGGCACTCCATCAGATCTCCTGTGTCAATCTGATTATCAGCCACGTCCTGACAGAGGGAGGGAGAGAGGGAGAATGAGTCAGAGATGGAGGGGGGGGGTGAAAATAACGTTGAAGAGACTGATACAAATATGACATTGGGAAGTTATAGTATAGGAAAGGCGTTTGTTTCAGGGCCAAATCTGAAACTAAATTCATGAAAAGACCTGCCACTGTTTACTCCGAGAATCTGTGGAGCGTTAAGGACAAGATATTGCCAAAGAGTGCTGACGTAAACAGACAGACAGACAGAGGCTAAGATGGGGTGCGGTGCTGTTCTGTTGCCATTACTCACGTGGCAGTGGGTTTGGATGACGGGCTCACAGGCTCGGATGAGCAGGGCCTCAATCTGGATGTCCTAAGGGAGAGGAAAAACACACAGTGAGGCGAAAGCGAGAAACACAATGATGAGGAAAAACTAGTGAAAATTGTGTTCTACAAGGGAAGGGACTGGAGGAGGTGGAGAAAAAGAGGGCGAGGCACAAAGAAACAAAATGACACAATCAAGGAAGGGGCTAGAAAGTTAGAAAGTCCCTGGCAAGCCCAGTGCCACATTTCATTGTCATCTGGAGTTGTTCAAAGGAGTGTTTTGCCTGAAACACAGCATCATTGAGCAGGGATATAAGCATTCATGCAGCGCACACACTTGTTTACACTGTCTGCATCCAGAGCAGATGAAGCTTTAGAAACTCACAGGTGAGACAGATATGCCACACATTAAGGCTCACTCATGCATGCTGAATGAGTGTTACACTGTGCACCATCCATACACCGTGTTCATCTTTTGTAAATGCTCTGAAATCTTCTGGATGGAACAAAGTAAGGTTTTACATGTTGCTCTGAACAGACCTACGCTTATACAAAAATGGAGCATAAATCAGGCTTTGATGCAATTCTGTGATTTAAATATGCTCCTACTAAAACATCCTAATTTTGTAAGTCAGCTGAAAAGATGGTGCCTGCTGATGTGTATATACTACAGCCTCCCCATCCCCCACTGAAGGTCAGTGCTCATCCTGAACATTGCCCACCCAGATGTCAGATTTTCTGTAGTCTGCAGTGGCGTGATAAGGCAGTCAGAATTACATTAGCGACAGAGACATGTCAGCAAGTCTTCAGAAGCTGACCATGACTGGCAGAGATTTCCGGCTGTTTCCTAGAGAGCAGCCAGGGTCAACTGTAGTTTAGTTCAATTGGCTTGATTTGATGGATTGAGAACATCAGTTCTTAATTTGAGACCCAGAGGACATTGTGATTCTCTCCTACCTCTGATTCCAGCTCTGTGAGGTTTCCCACAACATCTCTGCAATCTACTACCAAGTCCTCAAGATGGTCCTGTAGACACTCCAGCTCCTAAGGGTACACACAATCAGATGGAAAGAAAATACACAGATAATCAGAAAGAAAATCACCCACTTCTTGGGAGTTCCCACACTTATTAGGCACAGAAAATCCTGTTGGAAAAACACTGATGCTGGCAGGGACATAATGATCCCCATCACACACTTTGATATGGACATAATGCTACACAGGGGCAGCTTGGAGCAGTTGATAAAATGGTCATGATTCTGAGAACTGGCACGGACAAAAAGTCAAAGTGCGCTCTTATGCTTTTAGACAGCTGTGCTTGGTCACCCAAGCTATCTTTTCTAAATGCTAACATGTCTAAGACAGGTCACTTTCTCTGACCTCTCGTGGCAGTTTTCCACTGAATGGTATCAGCTCAACTCTGCTCAGTTTGGTTTTGGATGTTTCGTTTTCCACTGCATAAAAGTACTGTTTAATTAAACTGGTTGCTATAGCTCTAACTATCTGTGGTATCAGTTCAGTTCGCTGTGGTATCTCGTTCAAAGGTGGTACCGCAGGTATCTGGTTTTAGTTGGAACCTCTGAGCAAAGACCGAGTGGTACCAAGAATGGTACCAGGTATCTGGTTTTAGTAATGGAAAAGCAAAAAAGAGCAAGTAGAGCTGAGCCAAACCGAGCTGGTACCAGGCAGTGGAAAAAGGCCATAAGACAGTCCCACACCACTCTACTCACCTGTCCGGTCTCGATGCGGTCACTGCACCACTTGCCCAGGTCAGTCATGCAGCGTTTTTGCAACTCAGGGTCCAGCTTCACATCTAGAGCCCTCTGGTGCAAAATGCGCTGGACCTCCACCTTACAGTCCCGTGACAGCTGGCAATACAAAACACACAAAACACATGTCGAGACACACACACACACACATATGCACAGACCAGACAGAGAGAGAGAGAGAGAGAGACAGAGACATAAAGAAGGAGAGAGAGTCACCCAATTCTGCATATTGAAGCACACCCAATCATAAATGTCATCATATTAAAGACCCAATTACAATGGACAATATAACTGGTGATTGTTCTCATAAACCATTTGAATATCAAAGTCTGTTTTTTTTTTTCAGATTTATAATCAACAGTAATTAAGGGCAATTACCTCATTTTAGGGCCTGATGTTGCAGATCTGACTGAATTATCAGTAATTTGCTAAGCTTAGTCATTCATTATCATAGTTCACGCAAGCCCAAAATGATGATTATATTGTAACCATGATTGACATGACAAAACCCCACACCACTGCTGCACTTCACACTTACATTCTCATCAGGATCACTCTGTTAAATTCAAAACATCAGCAGTTAAGTTCATCCGGCTTTAAAAACAATTTACCCTTACATAGTCATTGTTAATGGAAAAAACAAGGTAAATACCGTTAACATGGACATCTTAATTAGGATGACTTAACTGACCAACAATTGACAACACTTAAATTCTCTGATCCGGTAAATCTATCCAAAGGGTAGTTGTAAGCAGTGTTATAATTATTTCACGAAACTACTATCACTATCACACTAACACTATCACACATACCTACACATTATATATATAAAAAACTCATTGATTGCTGATAATGTGAAGATGTAGGATGCAAATCATACAACAAAAAGACATTTTGGAAAAGGCTGTCATTTTATCATTTTAGCCATCTAAGTCTCTGTCCCTTCATGCACTGATTATGAGTTATCTTCTAATCTAGCCAATAAACAGGCTATGACATTCCATTTGAGACATGCAATCGTCGCCTTAACTTCCCTAGAATATTCACACAGTGTCAGTAAGGCTCTGGAAAATGTTTGGAAGGTTTCACAATTCCTATACGATTCCCATTATATATAGTATAGTATTCTTATAGTAGTAGGCTTGATTTTTTATAATTATTACATATATTTAATTTTTATATAATTGCACGGTAAGAGTGTACAAAAATGGTCAGCAAACAGTGATTTAAGCATATGAGCACTGTGCAGAATGGCGTTTCAAATGGGACCAATAATTAGACGGACCAGGATCAGAACCAGCCAAAACGTCTGAAATCTCCATTTATTTATTAGCTGAAGCTGCTAACTACAGAATGAGAGATAGAGTTAAATGAATGTCTGCATAACTGTTTGCAAACTGTTTGAAGTTTGAGAAGAAATTATTTTGATGGTACTGTAAACTTGCATGTTGTATGCATGTGAACTTTACTGGTGCAGATGGTAACTTTGCAAACTTTGGTCTTAGTAGCTGAGTGATATGCATGTCGCTAACGATATTGTAGCTAAGAAGCAGTAGATGCAATGAATTTAAGAGGAATGCTTAGTGGGTCTATGGAAAGGCCTGTGTAGGGGAATACATGAATACATTAAAAGCCTGAAGCCAATACTGTTGAGAACACAGTAAAACACTCAAGTCCGAGTTCAAGCCTGAGTCATCAGTAAGCATGTCCGGGTCAAGTCACAAGTCCGTTAAAATTAAGGAACAAATCAGACTCGAGTGGAGTCCTCTATGCCTGTTGTAGGAGACCAAAGGCCATAGTATCAGTGGCTGTGAGGGCCTCTGCATGGACAGGGGGTGATGTGAGTGCCATCTTACCCGTCTGCCCTGCTCCTCAGTGCGGTAGGCGTGACGATAGAGGCAGGAGAAGACGGCGCCAGGGGGCATGTGCTCACTTGTCTCGTTCCAGCCATGGGTGTGGCAGAGTCGGGCTGCGTCACTCTGGCACTTCTTGTAAAGGATGGGGTCCAGTCTGAGAGGAGTCAGGGGTCAAATAAGGTCAATCAAAGCTTTCCTTACACCCTCAAGAAACACAGAAAGAGCTGACTGCAGCTGTCATTCATATACACTTATATGTACTGATATATGTCCTCCTATTTGTAAGGTCATAAGCATCAAGTGACAAAGTTAATTAAGAGTTTCTAAATGTACACATACGATTTATACTCCAAGAAAAGCCATGGAAAGATGTTTTTAGAATAAGTCTAAAACCAGTCAGCAAGCTGAAAAGTATTCTCAATTTGTGCCATGAAAACACACACACATTTTGCCGGGCTCCCGAGCACATTGGCTTGCTCGCTCGCACGGTAAACGCTGTCGCCTGGACTAGCACACGACGGCTGCACCGAGGGGCTCTGGCGTCTCCAGCCACACTAACAGTTCAGCTCTGACACTGACTAGAAACTCAGAGCATCACATCACATCACACATAAAGACAGAGTGAGTGAGTGAGTGAGTGAGTGAGACTGAGAGGCAGAAAGAGACAGAGAGAGAGAGAGAGAGACTCAAAGGCAGCAGTCAAACTACCAATTAAGAGAGAGAATGAGTGCCGTCAGTCATAATGGGCAATTACACCCAACTGCTGCTCCAGAGCTGGCCTATTAAAAACTACTTAAAAGTAATGGGCTGTAAATGACATGGGCGGCCGAGGGGCATTAGTGTTAGTGGCCGTACAGCGGAGTGAAGCTAACTCACACTCTCTCAAAAGTGAGGAGGAGAGAGCGCCTGCTGGGAAATGGGAGAGGTGGATGTGTGTGGCAATGTGTGTGCGTATGGGGGGGGGGGGTTGAAGGGGTGGGGTCAGGGCCAATTGGTCACCTCACTCTACAGCCCTCTGCAGATAAGGCCCGCTGCCAATTAAGCACTTGACACTCATTTACAGCACAGCTCGTTTGAGGCATTTACAAAAGATTTGATGAGGAGCTGGTTGGGGAGGCAGCGCTCACTCACTTCCAGTCCCTGGAGATGAAGTACTGAAGCTCAAGCAGCCGATGTTCACAGTCCTCCACCATCTTCTCTGTGTAAAGGTGCTCCATCAGGCACGACAGGATCCTGGGCAAAAACAGCAACACACACACAGGAACCCTTAGCAAACATGTATATACACACACAGACACACATATAGCAAAGGTGTGGTCAGTCAAAGAGTCACACACTCTCATACAAAGACACACAGACAGATACAGTAAGGGTACAATCAAACATGTGTGTACACACACACACACACACACACACACACACACACAGAGAGCAAGGGTGTGGTCAGTCATACAGTCACACACTCTCTCACACTCTCAAGTTTCATTACCGAAATACAGAGCAAAGACGTTCCATTCCTTCTGTTATTGGAGAGAGGAATTCCCACAATGGCCGATCAACAAATCTATCAAGGCCAATGACCAGCATAGTAGCTGGCCAGTGCCACCTTGTGCGCCACGCAATTTCTCATTTAGCTCCACCACTGCGTCAGGGACCTGTCCATAGGCTTACGTTTCAACCGGCTCTGAGCTATGCGGACACAGCTTGATACAACACAGTTCCTCTAGGTTGGAATCATTTAGGAACAGGTTCTACAACAAAATACCAGCAACCGAGCCTACTACACCAGAAATACAACAACTAGTTTACACAAATCTTGAAAACCGGAGATGTGGTGGGTATATATTTAGTGGGAGTATGACTTGATAATGCAATGCTATGTACGCCTCATATTAACACAGTGAGAAATACTATTTTCTGCTCCAGGAATTGGGGGGACGCCATACCCCTGTGTCCAACGTCCACTACACCCCTGTTAAAAACCAACTGAGGTTACCACATAGTATGCGAGTGCTTCAGCAATAACCATTGGTTTGCCTTTTCAGCATCCTCAGACAACTCCAGCACCCTTTATCGACTGCCCGCGAAAACCAAAATCTGTGAAAAGAGAAATTTGATGGCAAAGATCAGTATAAATCCTGGTGACAAAAAAAATAGATAGAGTTGACTGAGTTGACAATGTTACGGCTTGCTTTGATGCAAAGCCAATTAGAAATAACACATACATGGCTCCTCTTAAGACCCTGGAGACTCTGTGCACTGCAGTCTTTCACTGCTTTGCTCTCATTCCTCTCAACTGTGACAAGCTCTTTAGCGAACGCAGCGCAAATACATCTCCATGCAGGGTTCCTCATTATCCACTCTGCATGTGTACACGCGACAACACACACACACACACACACACACACACACACACACACACACAGACCAGACATCCCACACACAGAGGCACGTGCCCCTACACACACACACACACACACATTCGCATTTGTAATCTGCTGATAGTGACAGCTTGGTCTGTCTCTCTGTCTCCTCAGGCCCAGATCATTAAGAATGCCGGTCACAGAGGCCCCTTCAGCTCAGCGGGGAGTTTTGTGAAAAGTTCACAGATGCCTGATGTCCGAGTCAATTGAATTCCGTTTCAGTTCTCCCTCTCTCTCTCCCCGCCCCAATCCCCCCCCCAAAAAAAACCCAAACAATATGTATTCATGGGAGAGGGTTGTCTTTAAAAAGAAAGCCCAAATAGTTGGATACAGTCCAGCGCATTAATGAGAGAACAAAGCCAAGTTGGGGATTCAGAGTCGAATCAGGAGTGTGATACGGCAATTTGAGACCACTGGTTAATTTAAAGGCATGAGTCTTTAATCAACACACACACGGCACCGATTCAAAATAGTTATCCTCACCGAGAAGAAATAGCATTCATTTCACTCCTCATTTACACCCGCAAAAACGCTCTCAAGATACACATGCCCACAAAAAAACTCCCCATTACGCTCTCGCATTAAAAACACCAATATGATTCAAGCATGATTTGGAAAAACACCGGAAGGGATGTTCTGTGTGCAGCATCATTCATACCAAGTCAACAAAAATGCCTCCTTCAGCACAATACTTTCTTTTTTACTACAGACAAACAACAAGTGACCATGAGATTTCATCCCATAAGCGATGCTTTCTGTCTCCCGTCTTCTAACACAGAAGACATTAGACGTACAGAAATACTCACATGGGGTCTCCGTTGCGAATGTGCTTGCAGGCAGTCTGGATGACCGACTCGCAGGCCTCGTTGAGCGCCCGGTCGATGCGGTAGTCCGCTCCGGGGTCGGCCGACTGGATCAATGTCTGGAGCTGCAGGGCACAAGACACACCAGCACAGGGGCTTCAGTCCACACACACACATGCACGTACAATGCAATCCCAGCTTGACAGCGTGTGACTTAGCACTGCCAACTGACTGACAGCAAGACTGCCCACGGCTACAGCTGGCTGACTTGAGGTTTAAGCTTAGGGTTCAATGAGTTGGTGGTGTTGGAGAATACCAAGTCAGACATGTTAAAGGCATTATCTCGACCCTGTGATGACCCTGAACTCTGAACACAAAAGTGAATGGTCATTTTTCTCTAATAAACACTTGCATTCCCCCACACGTGTGATGACCAACAGTGGCAAATGAAACAGCCTGAACAACAAGGAACAGACTTTTAGAAAATGGAATGGAGGAGGAAACACAAAGCGCATGGAAAGTGTGTTTGAGCATGTGTGTGTGTGTTTGAGCATGTGTGTGTGTGTGTTTGAGCATGTGTGTGTGTGTGTTTGAGCATGTGTGTGTGTGTTTGAGCATGTGTGTGTGTGTGTTTATGTTATTTGTGCAGGAGACCAGAGCGTCGTAGTACTTCTGTTTCTGCTCCACTGAGATCCGGCTTATTTAACTCATTAGTCCGGAAACTGGGCCAACTTGCAAATCCAGATGGCTGACAAAACAGTATAAAGGAAGGACCGCTACTTTCATTTTTTGTCTTTCTTGTAATGATGACCTCTATTTTGGAAAGGTGAACCGTAACTCCTGGTGTGTGTGTGTGTGTGTGTGTGTGTGTGTGTGTGTGTGTGTGTGTGTGTGTGTGTGTGTGTGTGTGTGTGTGTGCGCGCGCATGAGAGAAAAGGAGAGAAAGAGACATGGCCTGATGTCTACGTTATTACTGTGAGCGTGAGAAGGTGAGAAGAGGGTGCCTTCGCTTTTCAACTGTCTAAGAGTGAAACATATGAATACTTACTAGTCTTCAAGGCTCTAACCACAGTATGTGCTACCATTCAAAATTTGTTTAGATCAATGCATGCTGTACATCTATCCTGATATCTTAATATCTTAACAGCATTTTAGCTCATTCACAGGGAAAATTTTTCAAATCATCAAGTGAACAAAAAATGTTTTTTTAGATACAGAAATATCCATTTAAAAAATTATATATCTGGACACATATACATAGCTTAGGTGCAGCTTGCTTGGATCTAAACAAAATTCTATTTCCTGATGGGTGAAGCGCGTAACATACTTCACAACCAAGCAGTAGCAATTGGTTATAGCAGAAAGTATCTGTCCACCGGGCAGCAAACGTATCCCACTACATAGGTTTCAGACGCTTTGCACAAAGTGAAATGTGATGTGAAAGCGTTTGATGCATCAGGCTGCCAGTGTATAGCATCACACAAGATTTAACAATAGGATTTGCTTGTGGCAGCTGCAAATGGATATTACATATTTTTAATAGGTGAAGCCTATACTCTCAACTGAGGTTTGATGTACAGGAAACCAAATCTCCAGGGCCGCAGACCTCAGACTGTCACCAATTGTTCCAACAAAGGAGGCGACAGGAGGAGGAAGAGGAGAAGCACAACAGAAAGCAAACAATCATTCCCCAAAGGGAAACGACATCATTTGGTTTTGGACTATCAACCACAGACTCCAAAACCCCAAGCCAGAGACCACCGTGTAAAGACACTGCGGCCCGTAGAGAGCGGAGTGAGGGTGAGAGAGTGGGAGTGAGACGCTCGGTGCTCACCGCGCTCTGGCACATGCCGTCCATGGCAGCGCCCTTCTCGCCACGGCCCACGCGCATGAGGCAGTGCAGGGTACGGCCCTTGCGGTGCAGGCCGGAGCAGTGGGCCTCGATCTCGCCGCGGCAGTGCAGCACAATCTCAGGGCTCAGCGAGAAGTCCTCCATCAACATGCGGCGGTAGTCCAGCATCTCACCCTGGCACTCGCCGCTCACCGTGCGCCCTGTGAGGGTATTACTATACATCAGTCCAGTCAGGACTCAAAAACACACACACATACATAGAGCAGACACTGATTACTTTGCTTATTACAAGGGCCTTCATTTCTCATAGGGTAATCTTAGATAGAAACTAGACAATGACAATCACAGAAATCACCGTACCAATGAGGAAAAACATTAGGGTTAGGGTTACACTCAGCAAACAAACACACACACACATACACACACACCTCTGTGTACAGCAGCCTCCAGACAGAGGAGCAGGTAGGAGAGACGAGCCTCACGGGCCCGGGGCATGTTGGTGTCCAGGTTGCAGCGGTACTTGCGCAGGTCTGTCTTGCAGGCCTTGGCCAGCGAGTAGCTGACCTTGTAGTCCTGAGCGATAAGCTTCTGCCTGGTGGTGAGGGCGTCTCTGCACTTCAGAGAAAGACCGCAGGCATGTTTACTGACAGGCTTTCCCCATCCAGACACAATGCACATGCACATGCGCACACACACACACACACACACACACACACACACACACACACAAGTCTAGCATGCAAACACCCAGGCCTGATGCCAGTGACATTCCTGTGGGTTTTTATAATAGATGTGTGGCTATGCAGTAAACTGAGACATTCCCTTTCTCCCAACTTCATTTTTGTGTAGGCTGCCGGAAGTCCAACAAGTAGCAGGCATATGATCTCAGCGTTCAACCGCACCACTCCGCTCGATAAGAATGCAAAGTGTTTGTGTGGGCCCTGACATCCCGGGCATTAATGAGTGATCACACAGAGCCCAGAGAGGCAGGCAGGGACAAATATATATATATACATACATACATACATACCCTCTCTGACATGGCCTCCTCAAATTTGTGGTTGAACAAGCACTTGTACACTCGTCCCTCTCCAACTTGAGTCTGCAAGAGAGCAGGCAACTCCCCATCAGTATTGCTGCATGCACACAAACACAAACAAAAACACGCACACACAAACACACACACTCTCTCTTTCAACACTGCTACATACTCTTCCATTCTCTTACAGAACACAAGTTTTGCAACTGCAAGTTGTATTGTTTATTTTTTAATGATTTTTAATGCTATTGAGCGTGTCCCTTGTGAATGTATGTGAGAAGTGTGTGTCTCTGAGTGAATGTGTGTGTCTCTGAGTGAATGTGTGTGTCTCTGAGTCTCTGCGTGTGTACGTGAGTCAATGCGTGTGTACGTGAGTCAATGCGTGTGTACGTGAGTCAATGCGTGTGTACGCGAGTCAATGAGTGTGCACACATGTGCGGATGCGTGTGTGCACATGTGTGTGTGAGCGAGCTCGCTGCGATTCCATTGACACAACTTGAGAGGAGGCCTGATTGCTTCCTTTGCTCCAGGCACTGAGAATATTCCATCTGTGCATAAGAGTCCTCTCTTCAACTAGCGCAAAGCAGAAAGTGCTCAGACAAGTGGGTGTTCAAAATTATGACCATCAGTGCTCAACCAGAAGGCTATTCAGTCAAATAAGCAAAACACTGGCCTCAGGTCTGTAGTAAAATACTTAATCACGTCCTCATTACATGGACTCAAGACTATTTCTCATGCATGTGCAGTATGGGGAAGTTGAATAGGGAAAGCACTAGGAAGCCGTGGTCATACTGCAGTAAGCTCACCAGGCTGGTGTGTTTTAAATGAAAAGTGACATCCCTATGAATGAAATATTCAGGTCAAAGTTCAAACTGAGGCTAAGATCAATGGGCCTCATTCACTGACTGTTCTTGTGTAAAAATTTGCGCAGATTTCAAAAGAGTTTGCATTCACCACTGTTTTCTTATCTGGTATTTGTTCATAGTTAAAAACTAAATCTACGCACACTCAAGAACACTGTAACTTTTGAGTAGTAACTGCAAAATAACTGATTATCAGTTCATCAGTTCTGCAAAATAACAGAATTTCTATATTTTAAACAGGAACAATTTTCAGAAAATTCTTAGGAAGAGTGTGGTAAATGTCCCAATGATCAGATCAATATGTGACCTTAAAAAGTGTCATATGAACAGACATGTGCCTAACATATTCTGACTATGGCATCAACACATGGCAATCACATTCCGATCAGTGTTGACATCAAGAAATTATCAATAAGGCTCCACAAAACAAACAGTTGTCCTTCACCACAACAAAGCCATCTGGGAAGGATAAAACTGTGGCTCTTCTAAAATTAAATCCATGAAAGGATGTAACCATGCCAACATGGCCAAATCCACATTGTATCTCCACTAGCAAATATTTCACCAATGGACATCCACATGCGAGACTGGGGACCACTGTGTCTAACATCGACATCCACCCACGAGGACATTTCTTAAAGGTCAATTCGGGACACATGCTGTACTGTTAAGTGCTGTGTTTGAGACACGTCTCTGCCGACTCAGTGCAGCGGATATAAATTGCAGACTGTAGAAAGGCAAATGCCAAACAGCCCACAAGGCACTGCTCAAGTCTCTCTGCTACAATACGGAGTCGGGGCTGTTTGTTTGAGATGGGGGTCATTGAGCCAGATGTCACTATGTGATTGCAAATGGCCTATTTCTGTCTATCACCCCAGAACCCCAACCTGCGTAAACAAGCTTTGCTTTTGTTTGATTTCAGTGATCATTAAGCTCTATGTGTATGTGTGATCCTGTATCTGTCTGTCTCTTGCTTTCTTCCCCTCTCCTTCTCCCTATCTCTGTGTGTGTGTGTGTGTGTGTGTGTGTGTGTGTGCGTGCGTGTGTGATCTGAGGAGCATGTGTGTGAGACCCTGGAGGACATGTCCACATATTCACACCAGACACACTGCAGCTGAGGCTCCAGCTACTCCTGCTGCCCTGCTGCCACTAGGCCTCATCTCTGGGGAACAGCTGTCAACCCCCACCCCCCATCCATACACACACACAAGCCTCTAGTCTACACAGAAGCTCCTGGTAAAAGGGACCCACAGCTGTGAGATGGGTGAGGAAATGTCAGTCTCCAGAATAAACAGCCATGGAAATGAGGCATGTCATGACCAAGTGATGGCTTTGAAAAGATGAGCAGGATTCCAAACAAATCCACTGGCAGGGGCACCAATTAAGTTATTATCAATCTAGAAGGGCAATGAGTGTATAGACCTCCACACTCAGGGGTAATGCCACAATCAGTGAGGTAATGCTGTGAGGTAATGCCGAAAAAAATGAATTTTTAGTAGCTCTCCAACTTGACACCTACAACCTGAATTTACCTTCCACACCCCAACGTACCCTTCTAAACCGCTCTTCCAAAACGGCTTCCATAAATGCGTTATGACAGATAAGCTCCAATATAATCTTGTCTCGTTAAAATACAAAGGAAGTAAATCCTGTCAGTAGATCACGGTGCTAATGATACTGAGGCAGGGCTGACGTACGTCTTCACAGAAGCGCTCACGGTCTTCGCGGCAGGCGAAGTAGAGGTGGCGGTCCAGGTGGAAATCGTCGGCCGAGAGCTCGGCCACACGCATGATGGCCTTCTTGCAGCCGTCCTGGATGGAGTGGGCCTGCTCCTGCTGCTGATCCTGCTGCTCCGCCTCCCGCACCAGAGCCTTCTCCAGGCACGCAATCACCTCGCCCTGAGAATGCAGGTCCTGAGGAGGGGGAAAGAGAGGGAGAGAGGGAGAGAGAGAGAGAGAGAGAGAAGGAAGGAGGGGGTCAATAGAGAAAGACTTTTAAAATACTTTTAATGGGTCATTTCTTTCTTCTGTCTCAACATACATAAACATTCATGGAAAGTGTGTGCAGACCAAAAAACAATAATAGATAAAAGCACATTGAAACACATTGTACATTGACAACAAGACGAGAGAAAATGAGAAAGATAAGACGAGACAAGAGAGATAGAGAGATGGACAGTATGCAAAACAATCAAAGTACAGACAGACAAAGAGATAGAGAGACAGACAGACAGACAGACAGACAGAGAGAGACAGATAGAGAAAGAGAGACAGACAGACAGACAGAGAGAGAGAGAGAGAGGGAGAGGGAGATGGAGCGGGCGAGCAAGAGGGAAAGGGAGAGGGAGGGAGAGAAAGAGAGAGAGAGGGGGAGAGACACCGTGTTAAACAATTTAAATAAAAAGCCAGAGGGGAAGTTGGTCAGAGATGTGAAACTGGGTTAGTAATGTAGATGTGTTTTCAGTTGTTTTCCGCACATCAGGAGAGCTGCTGTCTGTACAGAGAACACAAAAAGCTCCAAGAACTTCCACATGAAGCGGGAACACAGCAATAAAAAAATAACATAAAAAAATAATCACACACTTCAAAATCAGGCCCTGGGGCTAAGACCAGAGGCGGCGCTCAGCTCAGAACAGTTGGAGTTCACGTTCAGGAACACAAAACCAATTTTCTGGCACTGAGTTACAAAACCACGTTGCTGCAAAGGGAAGAAGAAAAAAAAAATTCGGGACACGAATGGGACAGGCAGGAATTTGGAACCACCCTGTCTGTGAAAACACTAAACCCCTCCAACATCAGATTGTGGTCTGCTCCGAGACAGACAGAGGCATAAACCACAATGATCTGCAGCATGACTAAAGATAACTGAACTGGGGATTAGAGGAGAGGAGACCCCACAGGTGAAAACTGCCTGGAAGACAAACCACACACTGGCAAGAGACATCACTGATATGTACTGCATGCACCGACATGCAGAGATCTGCACACTCACAGAGTCATAAACTAAGCCTGCTGCAGACATGCAAGTGTGTAGTAGGTATACAGGACGGGTCAAATGTTACAAGTTCGCTCAGTGCTGATAGCAGAGACAACACAAAGACAAAATCGTAGACACAGAACCAGATACACATTCACACATGGAGAGAGCGAGAGAGACGGACTGAAGAGATGAAATGAAGAACAAACCAGAAACACTGAGTGGAGGGAAAGCGAGAGCGAGAGCGAGAGAGAGTGAGCATGAGAGAGAGAAAAAGAGAGAGAGAGAGCGAAAGAAAGAGTGTGCGCAAGTGAGAGAGAGAGGGGGGGGGGGAGCATGAGAGAGTGCGAGTGAGATAGAGACCAAGAGAGCGAGAGCCAGCTTCCGGTCTACTGAACACCAGGCTAGCTAACCACACTTGAACACTAAAATATGAAACCTCTCTCAGCCACACTGTCATGAAAGGATGTTAAATTGAGAGGAAGAAGAAGAGAGGCAACAGCCAAGCAACCGTCTATATCACACAGCAAATTCAACCGTTAACAGCTAAGCTACATAACCTGCAGATACCTGCACACTAAACCTGAGCCAGCTTGCCAACCTGCAGAAACAGAAACCCAATGCATGAAATCACAGGACAGAAATGTGCAGCCTAGCCTGGGAATGAGCTCTGTGGACAACTATAGATAACCATCGACCCAACCAAAGCCAAAGCAAGTACAGTTTGCCCGTAGCCATTCTTTCCGGAAGATTCTCACACATGACTCATGAGGCCTCAGGTGTGACGCACACCAGCTCAGTGGTTTTGTCTGCAGGGGTCAAAGGGTCAACAATAAACACGTCTGATGGAACAGGATAAATATCCAGGCTCTGATCCTCCCGGGGGCTCATTAGCAATGCCAAAATAAAATAATGGCACAGTTTCTGTCCAAAGCACACTTCTGCGCCCATCAGTGGCTTCAGGCCCGCAGAATAACGGAATAACTGCCTCCAATGGTCCACAAGGGACACAAGACATTCTATATGCTTACAGCATTTCATGAATATTCAAAAACATTAACAAAAGGATCTCTGGCTCTCTCCTAGACTACTTCAATATTATGATAGTGTCGTGTGTGTGTGTGTGTGTGTGTGTGAGGCTAAGGCCATAGTCCCATGGAAATGAAAGCCTGAAAGCCTACCTTCTCTCCCGTGCTGATGCTACCACAGTGCAGCATGTTGATGTCCTCACGACACTTGTCCATGAACCCACAGATGAGCCGGAAGTCACTGAAGATGATTGTGGCCATTTTGGTGACGTACTGGTGGCACTGCCGCTCGCTGATGTTACTACGGTGATCCACCAGGCAGGACACAAGATAGCCCTTACCCTTCTCCTCCTCTGCACATTCTTTGATCTGTGGAATAGGGCCATTAAAAAACAGTGTTTAAGAACTTTGGCAGTTTATACAGTAAAAACAAAACAAAACAAAAACCTATAAAGCATAGCCTCTAGCCCTACTGCCTATATTCAGGATTACTACCCATTTTCACAGACAAAAATATCCAAAATTTCCATCAACCTCAGTCGAAGAGTCCTTACTTATTCCTGTTTGTATACTCACTCCTCTGTTTCTATACTCTTGCTCCACTGTTGCAAAGAAGACCGCCAACTCATAAAAAAGGCCAAAGACACGTGGCGTAAGCTAGCGAACACTGTAAAAGACTGTAGTAGCAATGACAGCGATAAACAACAAAACAGCACTCTCTCTTTCTCTCTCATTCTCTCTTTCAAAACACGACACTAAGGGGGCTGCTGTACCTTCAATGGGTATCCAATTGATGTGTGTTGAAACATAAGTTTGTGTTAAATCACGTGTGTTCTCATCCACCATTACCATCATTCTATGTGTATGTGTAGCAACAACAATTTTTAAGCCAAGGGATAGGGAATGACCAAATTCTGTGGCAAAATAAAAGCATAGCTTCCAATAACATAAACCATATGCAAGCACGTCTCCCATCTGGACGACAAAATCAAACTGATTTTCCAAAACTTCTAATGAATTTACTACTCCTCCTTTCCAGGACTTTCACGACTATGGGACCAGTGCAATATAGCAACATCAACCACAATGGATGTAGCTTTGAAAGAACTACTCATCAAAACACACTATTTTTAAAACAATACAATATAAAGTTGCCTTCTACCTCCTCCATATCAGCAGGCTTTTAAAAGTAAAGCAATTAAGTGACTGAAAGCGCTGGCTTTGTTGTCACCCACTCACGCGGCAGGACAGCCACATGCAAAAAGCAAACATCAGTTGATCAAGTAATGGTCCTCCCCTCAAGGACTTCAAGGTCAGTTTTTTCCCCCTGGACTCGATCCAACCAGTCTGAGTTCAGTGGGAGTCCAGCACTAAAAGAGTCATTAGCCAAACACCAGTGTGTTCATTACAAAGGCCCCGTTAAGAGGATCACAACGGCCTGCACCAGTGCTGCTCTGTGCTCCGACGCCCAAGCGCAGCGATTAAGAGATGGCCCCCATTGTTGGGGACACCCACACCAGCATCTGTGTGCGCTCTTTGATCAGCGCGGCTTTCTGTCGGCACTACAAAGCACCACCGCAGCAGCACCTAACAGACCATTATATTTCCGTTAAGCGGATCAGTGTCTGTTCAGCAGATATAATGTCTGTTCCTTGAGTGATCTCCGTTTTGTGACGTGTTTATGCATGTTTGCATGCATATTAGCTGATCTCTCTCTCATGTATGTGTGTGTGTGTGTGTGTGTGTGTGCGAAAAGCCTTCAAGTACATAGTCATGTCAACTGACAAGAGGTAGACATCCATCCTGGGTTTAGAAAATAAAAGTCCTCCTGCTAAATATTTTTACAAACCTTTAGTGCACCAGCTGATGAGAATTAGCACAACTCTTCCTCCAGGTTACATCAGATAATAACTGAGAACACATGTGTTAAGTGCAAAGGCAGGAAATACATGGTGAGATTTTTCCTTCTGAAGCCAGCGCTGTCCACATCTTTGACTGTACACAATACGCAATTATCTACAATTCACTCCTCAGCAAGACCCTTCCACTCACAGAGAATAATAAACAACATAACATAGCCCTAAACGATTTAAGACATCATGAAGAGGAACTGTCAAAAATACTAAAGAGATGGATAACAAAAAAAGTTCAAAACCAGTTAAAATCTCTGACCATACTAAATAACACACCGGAGTCCAGCTGTTCATGCACCCAAATCATTGGGAGCAGTTGTGGTATAAATATGTCCAATTAGCTGGTAGTGCTGGACTGAACATGACAACCTACTATAATCAGAAGCCCTAAGGATGAGCTAATATTGGACTGTGTATCTGTATGTGTGTGTGTGTGTGTGTGTGCGTGCGTGCGTGCGTGTGCGTGTGTGTTACTCACCTCACCAATGGTGGTTTTGCACACTTCCCCAGCAACTGACTCAAATTTGGGATCTGTGGTCAGATTCAGCTTGTAGTTCCACAGCAGCTGTGAAACAGAGAGAGAGAGAGAGAGAGAGAGAGAGAGAGAGAAAGAGAGGGGGGGGGTGCAGAGATGAGTGTAGCGGCAGTTGACAGAGGGGGAGAGAAGCACAGGAGGGATAAGCGGTTGTTGTTGTGGTGCAATCAGAGAGGGAAACAGCGGGACAGTGATTCTGCTCAGCCTGTGTTTACTGCACTGCGCTGAAAACAGAGCTGCTACTTTTAACGAGTCTGACAGGACGTGGCAGAGCAGCGTCTCTGCTCCGTGGGGGAAGCTGTGGGCAGCCTGTGGAACCATGACCTGTTTGTTTCTCCCCGACCAGCAGCACAGAAGACAGCGCCATGCTACACACAAAGAAGTTATAATAAGGCCGTGGAAAACTCAAAACATCCAGAGCCCTGGGGGAATTTTGTAAAATCCCCCTGTTTCAAATCTCTTGCGCAGTGGGGTCATTAGAGATCAAAGTGCGCAGTTTTAAAAGCTAATCAACAAACATCAAGGTTATTTTGCATTCTTTCCCCTCCAGGGCCAGTGCTGGAGAGTTTGTTGACCAGACCACAAATTCATCCCTGACAAATCCACTCCAGTGACTGGCATGCAAACTCAAGGAGGCCGCTTTTGTAGGTCAATAAGCCGCGGCTACAAAAGAACGTCTATATTTATCTTCCGATACCGCCACTGTTCACTTAACCCCCCTTCTTTGGAGTGATGGTCGCACAACGTGCCATGGGTGTTTTTATAACCGAAGGCCAATAAAATCCTTCATGCTGCAGAATACTGTGGAAAGTTACTGAAGAATTATTTCCCACAGCCTGTCCTGTGTACTCCAGTCATAGTTCCATCATAGTGAAGGAAAACTAGTTAATTACATAGGAATGGACTGAGGTTGGATTTACACCTGAGGGACAAAGGCTTGAAGCCTTGTGCTGTAACACAATTACAAGGACTAATAATTAGGTCCTAGACCATGGCCATTTAGACATAATCCAAAATGTTAAGACAACCCTGTGGGGGCACTGTGGCGTATAGGCAAACAACATACTGACCACACGCACAGGGTCTCCAAGGACAACCATTTCCCTCTCCCGCTGGCTTTCCATTACTTTCAGTTGTAAACATAAATGCCTTTCAATACATAGAAAATTTCAGCTCCTTAGCTACTGTACAACTGAACATCTGGGGACCACATTCTACCTCTGTGTTCCCCTATCTGTTGTCAGAGAAGTGCCCCTGTCTCCCTTTTGTCCTGAATAATCCCAGGGTGTTTTTTTTTTTTGCACCACTTCTTTTTGCACAACTCTGTATTTGTCAAATAAGGTGTAGCATCTTGAGCCAGGTTCTTATTATTATATGCCCCAGCTAGCACAGCACCACAGTGATCCATCATCACCAGTTCCAAAAAAAAAAAATCCTCTCCACCCCTCTGCGGCTGTTAACATCCGTTAAGGGCAGCCGAGCAGCTCCATGAGATGAGAGGGCTTTTTCAAGAGGATGAATCACGTCCTATTGTCCTTCAGACTCCTACGGTCACCACTAGTGCTGAAGCAGCCTGCTGTTGGACTAGAGCTCTTGATGCGGCAGTTTCTCAGCGTTGTTTTTCTGCAGCAGTACACTGCCTCATTTGAATGGTGATCACTGACACACACAATAAAATGTTGTTGTTGGCCACTAAGTGATTCAGCACTTCAGTGAATGTGGCTCAAACCCTTCTGCTAACCCTAGCTTATTTGTTCCATTTTTGTTTATTTGTTCCACCTCTGTAAAAGACTTGGCAAATGCATCTTCATAAAGCCCTTTCTACATTAATGAAAATGATTTGGCAAATAAACAACAAACAAAAAAGAAAACAAACAACAAAAAACCTTCCCCATGACGAGTATTTCTTTACAGTTAAATAAAATGATTGATTCTCTGAGTGGGCAAAAGGCGCAAAATGCATCAAGTGAATATGGTGTCATAAAAAGTTCAAAAAAGACAGATGCAGCCAAACTGTAGAAGGGTTTAGCTGGAATCTCTCCTAGGGGGGAAGAAATAGTAACTCCTTCTGTCTTCTGCTGGTTTTGAGCTTATGGTAAGTCTGACATTGGGAAACAAGGGAGCTTTAACACTACTGGAGAAATGGCACTGACAATGTGATTAACCACAGGTAAGGTAAGGGAATTAGAGATTTGAGCACTTACATGGTTGCAGTCTGTTGCAATTTCTGTGTCCTGGAAAAAGAGAGAGAGAGAGATGTGTTAAGATGTGACAAGACATCAAGGCTTCTAATGATCACTCAAGAGCCAAGATGAAAATGGCAAAAGTCTCTCCAGAGGACAAGCCCCCTCATCCCAGACTGACAAGAGATAAGGGAGGGATGGGGATAACCTGAAAAAAGGCAGCGAAGCACAAGTGGGCGGACACACACACACACACACACACACACAGAGGGAAGTGAAGAGAGAGAGAGCGAGGGAGAGAAGGAGAGAGGAAGGAAGAGGTAGAGTGAGACACCCATAAACACAGACTCCGACATAAAATAGCACACCCCCAAAAGCCCTTTATTTTACAATTGTCAGTATATCACATAAAACTGGAATGCATGTAACACCACAGCACTGACATTCAGAAACTGAGCTCTAATGGACAGGTCTTTGCGCTTCACAGATTACAGCAGGGCTCTTAATCCTCGTACAGAAGACTGAATTACTTCAGTTTACTACTCACACAGTGTGCCACTGCACAATGAGGCTTACTGATACACAACTATACGCGACACAGCAATCATTAGAGACCCTGTTATCATATACCCACATCACCGTGGTATTACACAAACCTCACAAAGCATGCACATGCAATACTCATATGTTGTAATAGAATAGAGGTAGAGTGATTTCAGGGAAGCAAACTTATGTGAGGCCTGGCTGTGTGATGACCAGTACGTAAGTGTGCCTCCATTTCATCCATCAGCTGCTAATGGACTGCAAACCCCCACCCTCACCCCCTCCCTCCCTCCCTCAACTACTCCACCCTAAGCCCAGATCCTCATTTCCAATCACACAATGAGCACCTAGCCAGCGAGGTTACATCATCATTACGCGTCCATTACGCAAGTGCTGCATGAGTCATTCGAAGCGCGCAGGGTGTGGGGGTCTGAGGGACTGGGGGTGAGGGCTGTTTTGGACAAGGCACAGACCACATCGACATAAAGTCAGATACAGTCTTGGGTCACCTTCATCCAGCAGTGTATGCCCAAACACAGCTGAGACATAAAAATGAGAGGACAAGGCTAAGGCTATCTTTATCAACTCATTATGCTGAAACACTCAATCATAAAACAGATGCTCCTTCACACTGCGGTCCACAACCAACAACAACTGGAAGACTGTGACCATGAACAAAATCGACAAATATATTTGAGTTTAATTTGATTTGACTGACATGTCAAACGATGGCTTAATCATCAACACCCCCAGCCTTCTTCTCACATGCTAATATATATGCATTTTGGTTTGGTTTTGCCACCCACGCCCACCCCCTGCTCCTACCCAATCAGACACCTGCAAAGACCCGGATGACGCAAACAATACCCAAGACAAGAGTCAAATTATCCTCTAAACGTGAGTAATTGATCTCCTCTCTGCAATTACCGCAGAGAATGAGACAGCTGGGAAGCAACTCGTATAGCCTGTGTATGCCGACACACGTGCAGTTCAGTAATGGAAGAAGAAAGTCAATGAGCTACAGTCTAGCTTGATCGCTCCAAATCAGCCTGAAGACTGTGTGTATTTATCCACATTCACATGAGAGTGAGGAAATTCTATTTTGGAAAAAACTAATTCAGGTTCCCACAAAACAATGTGTACGTATAGGAGTGGAAACATCTGAAACACTAGATGCTGACATCTTATCATATATCGTACTGTATCACAGTCTCATCTCACCCAAGGAATACAACAAACGGTTGTTACACTGGAGAAGGTAAAAGATGCCTTCCTTCTGAAAAGGGGGTCAAGCGGAGTCTGTTCAAACATGAAAGAAACCCAAGCATCCGTGCAGGACAAGTGTACACAGTAGCGTGCAAAGTGCATAACACGGACGCACAATAGCTTTGCTGGTATTTATGGTAACATTTCACTTTCAGCAATCACTACATTGCTTTATTCATTAATTACTTGTTTTTTTTTCCATAATTTCCATTTACTTACCCTATTCTAGTTATATGTAGCCTATACTAACACAGCAACAGCAGGAAGCAGTCCTCAATCTCCACTTGCATGGCAGTGTTTCCAACCGCGACATGAGGAGGTATGTTGTGAGCAGGGCTGGCCTAATTCTACATGGCTCTCTACACGGCCTAGGGGTCTGTGAGTGGGCCGAACACCAGCACATGGCTGGAAATGAAAACAGCCCAGGGGGTGTTTACTTGGAAGCCTCAGTGAGCGGGGGTTTGCTGAGCACCAGGATAAAAATCAGACCTTGACTACCACTACCCACTACTCTTCATCACTGCCAGACAACAGCCACACCAAGCAAAGCTCTTCACACATTCACACACACACACACACACACACTATGAACAAACACACACACACACATTCTCAAAATGTCACCGGGCTTAGCTCCCATCATGCAAATGAGATGGCGTTTGCTTCCCAAGCCCATCTGTTGTGGAATCATGCATACTGCCGTCTCTCCCCCGCTGTCCTTCCCTCTCTCTCTCCCCCTCACACATTACCCCTCTCTTGTTCCCTCTCCTCTTCTCTGCCCTCTTCCTTATTATCAGTGTTAGATCAGCTGTAATCAAGCAAACTCATGCTGGTGTCAATCCTTTTCCTTCAGCTTATCACAAGCTACGTTCACCACATTCGAGGCATACTGTACAAATCATCACCTAATCAACAGAACACTGCAAGTCAACAGCAGTCAAAGATCAAAAACTTCCACTATGTAATATAATAGGGACGTGTTTGCCACCATTAGGATATGTAGGGTATTTTCATGCATACTGATGCAGCTCCAAGAAAATTCAGTCATGGATTCTGTGGTCATGAAGACTGATTAAAGCACTTGTCGCCTGACTGGACTAATTGCCTATTCCTTATGAATGAATACCCAGAACAATACCCTGACCAGGTCAAAGCTGCAAGAGCACCCAAGTCCACCGGGCAGTTTGACAAGTAAGATGATCCAAAGTGAATGACCACACTTGGGCAAGCACATGCTACTGATGGCAAACAAGCTCTATTTGCGCAAGCAAACACTAGTGAAATGCCACACTGGCTGTCCAGTAGGGTTTAACCACACACAGCTGTTAGCAAACAGGCAGTGCTCAGAGCTGAAGCCCCCCCACAATACCCTAATCCTGGCAGTGCTCTGGAGAAATCTTGGGGGCTTCAGACCTTCCTGCCCAAACTCACTCGTCCTCTGTCAGACGTGTGGAAGGGGTACAAAAGCTTCAGCACAGGGACACTATCCACTAGGGAGCCGGTGCAGAAAGGTCACTCACACAACCATTTCCATTTCTAAAAACAAAATTCTCTTCATCCAGCTTTTTTCTATGACTTTTAAGGGCTGTTTGATTTCTTTCTTTTTTTTTTTTTTTTTTTTAAAAAGCGGTGCAGACAGGCTGTGAAATTACCCCACAGTGCTCCCCATGACGCTCCAAACACTGAGCAGGGATTTGTCAAGCAAGTTAAGATGGCTCAGCTCCTCGTCAGCAGCCTGTTGCTCATGCTGGACGCTTGAGCTCATCTAGCCAGAAACCCCTGGAGATACACAGCTGTACTCCGAGAGCCGGCGAACCGTGAGGATTTAGAGACCGCAGAACTAAACATAGCCCCCCCCCACTACAATGGGAAAGACCAATTCGGCCATCCCCAAAAGATATGCTGCTCGGATGTTTCCTTTAGGTGAATAACAGGATATCGGTGTCTTGGTGGGGGATGGTGGGTGGGTGCACAGGAAATCACAGCTTAGCTTGCTGCAAAGTGGAAAATTACTGCTGCTGGGGACCATATTTTGTGGGCTGATCTCAAGTCTGATCAGGTCTTTGAGCATGGACACAACATGGTAAATGGACGGCATCTGTATAGCGCTTTTCTACTCCTGCGAGCAATCAAAGCGCTTTAAAATGTATGCCCCACATTCACCCAGAGGCTGCCATGCAAGGTGGCAACCTGCTCACCAGGAGCAATTTGGGGTTTAGTATTCTGCTTAAGGACATTTTGATGGGGTCAGGCAGAGCGGGGCTCAAACCTGCAACCCTCCAGTCACCAAACAGCACCTCTACCACCTTCGCCCCACAATACAACCACTGTCTGCAGATGAACATAAATTCTACAATGTCATTATTATAGAGGCTGATTTCTACTCCAATATTATACCAATATTACTACTAATACCAATATTATACCAATATTAGTAGCCCAATTACGCTAGATTTGGTTATGGGATTGGGATTTGGTCATGAGTTTAGAATTTGCAGAGGACATCTGAAGAACATTCAACATGCAGCTCTCCACTCACGCAGAAGAAGAGACCACAGAGAGCTAAAACGCCACGTGTATTTCCAACACTTTCGCTCCCATGTGCACAACACCCTCCTCCCGTCATACAGTTATGCGTCCACACCATCTGCTTAAGAGGTAGGGAGAGCTTTAGGCGGATTGTGCCAAGGCTGCTTCCTTTCCCCCAGGATGGAGGGATTCCACAGAAGGGAAAGGATCTGGGACACACCCTGATGAGCCAGATGAGACAGGAAGAATACAAGGAGGGGGAACACACCTCAAATAATGGTTGTGGGGGATGCCTTGCCTAAAGGATGTAGATATGGACTCTGTGAGAGTCTTCAGATGTTACTCTTGGCCACTGACAGACATTTCATTCACTTCAATACAGACATCATGCATTAGGCATTATACAGACATATCCATTTTTTTACGGCAAAGGAGCATAAACTAAGCTTAAGACATCATCCAGGTCCACAGGCAAGCACTGATGGCTAATCACCAACCTCTACAGGTGGTGAGGACAGAAAAAGGACTTGCAATAGAGTATCCCAGGAGGTGTAGCCAAGGGTGCAAGCCAGCTGTTTGATTATTAAACCATGCACTGCTTCACCTTTAACGTGCAGGATTCTTTGTCCATAAACTAGGCTGCCCTACAGAAAACGGCAAGTCATCATTCAGGCTGTTTATTAGGAGCAATTATTCACTTATTCTCCACTTCATTAGTCGAGTCCCTCAAGGGTTCAATGTGCCACCTCGGAAAAACTTCAATTACTTTCCTTTAGCAACACAGTTGAGAACATGGGAGTGTGGGAGTTGGCTTTTAGAATGCTGTAACATTACTTGAACCGCCACACCCATGGAGATGGGTCAGAGTTGTGGAAACAAAGCAGTGTTCAGGCCCAAATTCCCCAGTCTTTCAGTAGTGCTTCATTCCAGGAGTTAAGTAGAGACCATGAAAGAAAAGACTGATAGAAAAAAACATGAACTGAAAAAAAGAAAAGCAGGAAAACTTGCCACAGAGAAATGTACACTGAACACCCTTTTGGAGCTCATTTTTTTGCAGATGTCTGCAGAACAACAAAAGTTATCAAGCCTTTTCAGGATCTGGTCTAATATTTGTGCTGTTTATTTTGGTTGCACAGAGCCAAAGCCTTGGGGCTGCTTACAAAGGGGAAGTAGCACAGCTCTGCACAGCTTTCCTAAATCAAGCAAAAAGAATGCAAGCACAGCACTCTGCCACAACAAGTGAACCTGTCTGAACCATCCCTCTGGAGTGTTTTGTCTGAATCCTCCACAACTGAACAAAGAACCAACAAGACTGGGTTTGGGTGAGAGGTTCGGGGCCCTCTCTTTTAAAACTAAGAAACGAACATTTCATTAGCGATTATGTGGTCAGACGGTAAGATTAAAAGGGCAAGGGGTGGGAGCCTACACTGAAATTGGACTCCCGTTTGGAAGGGTAATATGTGCAAGATGAGCACAGGAAATTCACTTTTGCCTCAGAGAGCAATTAATAGGCTGGAATCGTTGCATGTCAGGAAAGGTTTTATCTGACCATACCAATAAAGGCTTAAAGTGTGAGGAGAGACTCTGGAGCATCTAGAGCAAGACCCGGGTCTGGAAAGCTGGAAGCTGGGGTACATAGCAAACACACACACACACATATACACACACACACACACACACACACAGTAACAGCAAAAATTTAATTAGCAGTAGGGATGGGAAAGCAAATGAGAGTCTAAACACGGAAGTTAGGAGGCACAACTCTTCATGGGTGAGGAGCGTTGCTCTAGTCCTGCAGTATCCAGTAAAGTCCATACCACAGCATCAATAAAGCTGGCCAGAGGCCAAGAAGTGGGTGTCTGGCTTCTCTATAAGAGAAATGGCAGGGCTGACCTCCAAAATGAAATCTCAGTCTCAACATTTCACGTGATAACTGGAGACTAACAAAAGACAAAAAAGGTCTCAAACTTGCTGGGAGAAAAAAAGAAAATACCATGTCAAACACGCTTGTGGATAATTGCCTAAGACTTGACACTGACACATTCCAAGGTATACTTCATCACTGGTCTGCAGCAACATTTATTTTAACCCTTTAAATGCCAACTACAGTAGTGTTGTAAAGCCAATCATCAACCAATCTCTAGTTTTGCCTGCTTACTCCTTTGGTCCTGTCCTTTGTTATAAAATGTGAGGAGGTACACAATAGTTGTCGGCTCCAATTCGGACTTTATTGGACTGAGACTTTTTCTGTATCGAGACTGAGATGGATCCCTGGCAGCCTGTGTTGAGTGGGAGGCCTTATCTGGCTCGGCCCCACAAAACCATCAATCCTCATGTGCGACAGAGAGCACTGCGACCGCAAGATAACACAGAAATATCACAACGCAGACAACTGCATCTTTATCCTGAATTGCCCTTTCAGCAAGGGCTGAATATATTACTAGCCTAGTTCTCTAGCACTATGAGTTTCTGATTACAGGCCAACTACTCCTGCTGGCAACTCCAAAAGGTTTATTTAGACTAGAAGCTGTGGTATAGCACTTACATATGCATTTATATGTATGTATTGAAATTCACAAGTTAGTTTTAAACTACATCTTAATATAGCCTACTTCACCATTTTAACAGCCTACTTTTGTACAAAGAGGTTGTCACTCTAAGAGACTACTTATAGTGAAGTGAAATAATGGAACATGAAATATTTAATTAAATAAAATGAAATTTAATAATACTCTTGACCTGAAAAATGTTGGCATAAACTTTGATTGACAGAGCCCCCCAATCAGTGCTGAAAGACCAGCACTGCCAAATCTCAATTTTCTCCAATGTGATTAAATACCATATTACATTTCAAAGAGCAACTGCAAAGCCATAGCCTAACGTCATTTCACACCTACACAAGCCGCTGAGAATCCGTAATCATGCACACAGGCATGGTGGCGGAATTTGCACATGTTAAGCTGGTTCAACTAGGTTGCAAAGGCTTTGCAGTCAAGTCAGCCGTTGCGTATTGCTCGAGCAAAAGAGAGAGATAATAAAAGCATCATGGTCCTTTTCCATCTTGCTTTAGGTTTTGTGGCTGCCACACATCGTTAGTCAGATCAAGGTCCCAAGGTCCCTAGTCACTCAAGTTTGCAGGCTGTGATCAAAAAGCAAAGTGGAAATCACTGAGCAAAACATTTATGAATCATTCAGAGAGATCCGCCTTTTACACCTGTTCCTCATCAGCGGAACATGGGAAGAGTCAACTGAAAGAGCTGTGGCACAATTAAAAATTTGCATCCTCACTCTGCATTTGGAGATTTTTTTCCCCCTCTAATGAAGCCTACCTGCTGGTCTGCCAAGAACTGATGAAATCAGAAACCGCCCCCCCACTTCACCCTCTCACCCCAATCTCACACTCACATAAGCTGTCGACAAAAAGAAAAAAATCTTGCAAAAGTATTTCCCCGAAATCACAGCAGCAGATGAAAGCCAAGAGATGCTAGTCATGTTGACACATCGGCATGTTGTACCATGAGCACAGGCCCCATTACAGGAGCTCAAAAGCCAAGGAGGCTCTGGCCAACCGCAGACAGCTCTAAGTGAAGCCTCTCTACTCTGTTCTGCAGTGCTTTTGGAAACGCGTTTCTGCAGGCAAGGTGACGTGGCCAGGGTAAAAGGATTACAGAGCTATGGCAGGTGATAACAACAACAGGACCTCTTTTCTGATTGAGATCAAACTGCTATCAGGAAAACGAGATTGAGGGGGGGGGGGTGCGGTTCACAAAGAAATGCTTTTATGGGAGTCGGTTTGCTCTGCCCCATCTGTGCCAATCTGTGACCAATTTCTATGCCTGCAGTTTGTCAAGTACTTACAGGTACTAGTAAACACAGACAGATCTGTTATTCAGACATAATAGAGAGACTGCACACAGTAAACCAAAGCTAATCTGCTGTGGCTGATAATTTCTTACCCCTCATGAATATTTCCTTTGAATCCTTTCTCCCTTACGTGCTAAACCCTGCTCCCCCACCCAGCTCATCCCACCACTCTGTCGGAACAGCATCACATCAGTCACGGTCCTCATCTGGGTGACGACAACCCCGTGACAACTACTAGTCCACTGAGGGCACCTGCTTAAAATGCAAATGGAAAGATGGAGAGGGTTGCCCTGCTGCCAGACACTGACACAGCCCAGCTGCGTCTCAAGCTGCCCGTCTCCCTCCACTAAAATTACCCCTGGCCAGAGAGAGGCCAATCTACAGGCTCCCGCCTGGAGGGTAAAGAAAAAAAGAGAGGGAGAAAAAAAGGAGAGAGAGACAGAGAAAGAGAGAGATTTATAGATGCCATTTCCCTCTTCAGAAGGCCACAGCTGTTCCAGAGTTGTGCTAAAGTAATTATTCTAATCATTAGAGCTTTCCTCAAAGCCCAAATCACAAGAGTCCCTCCCAATTTAAATAAATGGCTAACTTCCAAAGGCAATGGCTTAATAATTAAAACAGAAGACTGAAAAAACAGGGAAAAAACAGACTGAAACACCTGCTGAAAAAAGTTTATCTGTTCAGTAGCCGTCAAAAATGTGCCTGTAGAAAAACCTTGCAGTTCACAAACACCAAAATCCCCAAAATGAGTTCTAAAAAAAGAAACCACTGTAGAATCTAGCAGGATGATCTGCCAATGAGTGCCAATCAAATGTCTTTGTGACTTGATGGTTACATTCCCTCCTGGCAGTTCTGTTTGAAATTAACTCACTACAGAGACATGCGGTTCACACTGCGCGCATGATAGACACAATAACCAGAGACTCAATACACTTCATCTGGCAGCCCTCTCAATACAAGACAGGAGACACAGACATTGGGATCATGAGGGGTAATTTTGCAGAGATGAAAAGAGTACATCCAACTACACAAGAGACAAGATACAAGAGAGGGAGAGGCGAGAGGCTGGACTTACTAAATGGGTCATGAGGCTTATCAGTGCTCATAATAGGCCTCTTTTCTGACAGAGCTGTCCGAATTGTCCCTAAGGTGCATGATATTAGCCATTCAGGGAGAGAGGAGCTTGTAATGAGAGGCATACACCGTTGCATTACCAAGTCAGAGTGACAGAGGGATGCAGTGTGTGACCACTGTGTGGACGCAGGCGGCCTGCAGGCCACGTGAATTGACCTTATGACTGGAGGCCGGGCAGTGTGAAGGGGATTAACCATTGACTCCAACCAGCAACCTCTGTTTCAGAAATAAGAGGCACTTGATAACCAAGGCTCACTCAAAAACGTAATAGTCAAATAGTACAAGGCTAACCCTGAGAAAGCAATTACAGTCAAATAATGAGCAAGAAGTCAAACAAGACCAATCGCCAACATTTAAATTGGGCAATGATGATCAACAGCCTTTCTAAATTTAATCACTAAAACAAAACTAGAAGGCACAAACTGGATTTTCAAGAGAGAAATAACATGGATTTTCCTATATAATCATAATCAAATCAAACTTTAACGTACTGTAGGTAGATTGTAATTTCTCAGTTGACAGCCAGTCAAAGAAACGCATGATGAACAGCTGTCACACCAGGTGCTATATTATTCACTACAGACGGTTTAACATAAATGGCTGCAGTCCTACGAGCTTGGGTCCGAGGTTGTAATTTTGTATGCCTACATCCCAGATAGAGCCGTGCAGATATATGCAGCTTGACCAGCTAAGGTTGGTTAAACTGTGTGAGCATCTCTGTTTATAATCTTAAGGTATGTTTTCATACCTTATTTCGTAAGGTTTAAAACATGTCAAGCACAAAACATCTAGCCTCTAGTTTTCAGCCGTTTTGTCTTGTACTAAATGTTTAAGCAGGGGCTACACAATCAGCTGTAGGTTCGCTCCTTGCACAACCCACGATGCTCAAAACTCGTCAAGGGCTAGTGGTAGCGATAACGTTAACATGCGGGCTGTCACAAATCATACTATTTGCATTCGGAAAATCAACACCATGAACATTCGTAATTTACCTTATGATACGCTGTGAGTAATAAAGTAACATTTGACTTGAACGTTATGGTTTGCGAGCACCCCTGACTGAAGTTGTTGCAAGTTGTCGTTAACGTTAACTGTAATACCGTCGTCGTCCCAATGTTAAGGTCAGTTAACGTTACAACCTTAAATAGATCGCTGTAAAACAAAAACTAACGCCGCAACATCCGTCATACTTTCAACCCGAATTATGGTCAACAAACCGCTGAACTTCACAACACTAACGTTACTTGAAGAATTGTGTTTACCTGAGGATGACTTTGTTGTCGCATTAAGTTAACCAAGCTCCCCAAGTTGACCAAGCCAGCATCGCACTGGCAAGTTCTTGGGTAGCATGTACGTGTGATGTGTTCACAAACCTCAACATAAGAAAGTACTTCCATGAAAGCTGGTAATGAAATATTGTGTTAAAAAAAAACAAGGCAAGGAATGCGTTTCTAATTCGACAAGTTACCAAAGCAGCAAGCTAGCGCGCTAGTTAGCTTCTTGACTTATCGAGTAACCGATCCGCTTGCTACGTACGCTAATATTAACTTAGCTAGCTAGTTATTTTCTGTCATCCACGATGGACGTTGGCACACCCATTATTTTCAATAGACATGGAACAGATACACCAATTCTGTCTTACCTCTTTCCTATCCTGTAGACACTCCAACACAGCCAAATTATTGGGCCAGTGTTTTTTCGGACAAAGCCGGGTAACGTCCTCCCGGCAGGCCTCTTCATCGGCCAGCTTCCAACTGGTGCCCCTGCGAAGCTGTGAGCCCGCTGCACCAGGAATATTTGACATTTTGTGTGGAGACTCTCCGATTGGCATGCCATTGCTCGGTGATCTTGGTAATGGAAAAGCACACATACAAAATGACACAGACATCAATAGCAAGAGCAGCTGCACACGTCTACACGCCGCCATCTTCGGTTAAATTGTTACAGACAGAACTGTGCAGCAGCGGTACGCCACTCCTGTTTAGACGCCTGCGTGCGCCTTGTGGGCAGTCTGGGTTATGGTCGTCTAGCGGTTACAGACTGGTCGTATTCTCAGGAAAAGGAAGGATATCCGTTTATTAGGATAACCAACTACACCAGACATGTCTGATATGTTTTGATTATTCTGATAAAATGTAGTTATTATTATATTAGACAGTGTGTTGCCATTGAAGTCTTCACGCATCCCTAGAACTCCTAGAACGCTTCCCAACTTCACAACTGAAATGAAACCTTCCACTTATCCCCTTATTAAAACTTTGCAAGAGCAGATTAATGACATACTGTATGTATGTATATATATATACATATTGCTTGCCCCTCACAAAATAATTGTAGACACATGCCCCTTCCGGCTACATATGTAGCAAATTAATTTATTTAACAATGTCTTCTTACGGATTATTCATTAAATACAGATTTATTTTGTGTAAGCGTTCAACACTTGTCATTCAATAATTGATTTCGTCATTATCCGTCAACAAAAATACAAAAAAAGCTGTTGTAGGCCTATAGGCTCTTGTGTCTATTCTGCCAGACTTTTTTCTGTCATAATTGTTAGCTGAGATATGAGACTTTCATTAATGACAGAACTTGTAATACTATGATACAGGTCATAGTTTCGATAATTAAAAACTCGTGCACGTGTAGGCTACTATATACTATAGCGTATAATTAGGCTATAGTATTCATGTGATCTATTCATATAATTTGCAATTCTTATTAGTTTATATTGATGTTTTCCTTCTTGTTTTAGTTATCCCAGGGAGAATTTCACTCCAATAATAAGTGCATTTTTAGTAGGCCTAGGGATGAAGGATGAGGACAAACCAGGCAGTCTTGGTGAACCAGACTAGGGATGAAGAAGTTTGTAAATTTGAAGCAGTAGACAGGCTTTCTTAAGAAGACAAATACTACTGTACAGTATAGCATAATTACTGACTCACTTTTCTGTTTCTCTCTGTAGGCTATTTGAGGTGCACTTAATGTTCATTTTGAGTTCTCACAGCAGTTATTAGTCAAAAAAAAGAAAAGAAAAGAAACTCTGGACATGATCCTACCTCTCAAGAGGAGACAGAGAAAGTAATCATATACATTTGGGTTTTAAAAACTTAATACCCTGTCATCGAAGGCAAATTAGCTTCAGTCCAAGCAGTCATTCCAACAGCAAAACCTTAATACTGTGATAACCTATAGGTCAAAGTCTTGTCAAAAATAGTAGAACACTCCTAAAACTTTGACTGGACTAATCAGTTATTCCCACATACTAAGGTAGGAAACGGGATAATCAATTAGGGGTGGGAATTAATAGAATTTTATCAATATTGAAACTTTTGTCGATCCTAGTTATCAGTACTTTATCAATTCTCTTATCAATTCCTTAGAGTAGAGAAGGTAGGTTTTCAGTATTGACACATAATGTGGCCTATATTACTGTGTTGGCCATAAAGGCTTATTAAAATAAGGTAAACCATGCAGAAGTGTTGTCTATTTTAGATGTACTTCAGGAAGACCAATTGTGCACAGTCTCAAAAACTCAAAAATTCTCAACTCCCACCCCTACTTCTGTTTATAAGGCTTTACCCTTATCAGTTTAATTTTTCTATTTTATAATCAGACACAATTATTTAATGAAATATATCACACTGGGTGAGATAGTCATGACTAATTCTCAGGATTTATCACCACTTCATCTTTATGACATAATATGATCTCACCTTGAAATATCAGCTTAGAAGGCAGAGAAAGAAAGGACCTTTCGTGCTTCAGGAGTTTTGACTTCTGTTCAAGTGAACATAATACACATTATCTGCTCAGACAGCAGCAGTTTTAATTAAGCGACTAACAGATTTACTCCTGGGAAAGCTCCTGTTTTGGCACACTGAGGAGCGATGCTTGTGATGTGTAGGTTCTCTTGTTTTCAATAACATTTTCTCTCTTTAGAGGCAGTGATTTATGTTGATAGCCATCTGCACTTCCTACTCTGCAGTAAGCATACACCTGTCAAACTAAAAAAAACTTCTTATTCTATTCTTAATCAGTATAGTGACAACAAAGAATATTTCAACAAAAAAAGCATATTGTTCAAGTGTAAAAAAAGTGGTTGTCTGTGCTCCTGTGTTTTGAAAAAACATTTTATTTTCATTTTCCTTCAGACTTAGTCCTCTATCATAGCTTTTCATTGTATCATATATGCATAACTAGGCTTATGCCTTCATTACAGGTGAAACTTCAACAGTAGGGTAAGGTACCAACTGAATTACATCAGAGGTACTGAAGACTGGCTCAAGTCTTGCCTTGAGTTAATTTTGACTTGTCCATTGGCTAACAACGTGTGAAAATAAGCCAGAACATTCTTTTAAGGGGTACATTGCAATGGCAACAAAAAAGTCAAGACTGAACTTGGCCACTCAACCCATTTCTTTAGTTACCATCTACCCTCTACTGTTACATGTTCAAATAGACATCCATACCTAAATACTTACTGATATTCGTTCAAATGTGAAAGGTATCAAACTCTAGTCACCCATGTACTTCAGTAGGAACACAATCAGGACATTAAGTACTATCCATCATAGGGTAGCTGGCAAATACACCAAACCTACTAGACTTCTATGATCCCAGTTCTGCAAGCTTGGTAATAGGTTGGGAAACCACATAACACATAGTTGTGCTTTTATTTAGACTAATATTACAGCTACTCTATGGTACTATGTGTATTACTTTTAGAAATTCTGCTTTCCACAGTTTTTGGCTTTCAGTCAAGTGACAAATCATTATTTAAATGTCCATGAACTAATTATTATGAATAATTTCTAACACTAGAATTAAACTTTGGCTATAATTGATCTGTGTACATTGACACTGACAATGACAGTGTGTCATTGCGATTGTACTGCGATTCATGTTGGCTGCACACTGTATTTTTATAGGCACCAAAAAGCCAGTGGTAATATGTTTTATGGATAACAATTCATTAGTCTACAAATAATAACAGAAAAATCATTGAGTGTCATTGTGAAAACAAATAAGGACGGATAATCTGCACTGATACTCACTTGAATTACAGTTTAGTACATCCCTGTGTGGTTCTGGTGCTGCTTGTATCTTTGTGTTCTGGAATAAAACATCCCTTAAAAGTGTTTTTAAATAGCAGGTGACAAACAAACAGTTGATCATTTTTTTTAATTGTCTTATGGCACACAGTCAGTATATGCTGGACAATCCTTCATCAAATTGTAAAGATTTAAGCAACCCCTCACATTGGGGTCTGATTCTTAAAAGGTTTAGTCACAAAAGGTGAATGATTCTAAAAGTTAGTTACAGTCTGCCAATAACAGGCATTAGGTTAAATACACATTTTAGGCACTAGATCAATGCCAATTATTACATAAATAAAGATCTTGGCATCATGGAGAACCATGAATTCACAATATAAATTAAATAGGCCTTTGAGGTCAAAGTGTTCCCAGCATGGCATGCCATCTTCTTTTGAATAACTTTTTAGCTCTGTTTAGCGAGCAGTGTGTTGTTCAACTCAACTCTACCGCGCAGTCATCTCCATGGTCTCTTTTCTAGAGTTGGATGTTGTTGGTGTTGCAGTGTTTCAGGCTAGGGCTACACCGGACAGGTAAATGAAGTATCCGTTTGCGTAGCAGAAGAATGGACTTGGAAAACTGCTTTCATTTTTTTTTGTCAAATGTACGCCACACTCTTGTGTCTGGTGTAGCTGACTGCTGCATCATACACAGTCCATATGGAACGCCCCACTTATGCACCCAGTGTAGCCTCCCTGTTCCACAATGCCAACACAGTAATGGACAAGACCCGCATAAAATCTCCATCTGACAAACACCGACTGCTACCTCGCACTGACTTTGTATGGCCAATGAGTGAGCGTCTAAAAGAGTGTGTCAGACGGGGGTCTTCAAAAGGTGCTCTGCAGTAAGCAGTGACACCCGCAGCCCGTGGGGCACACTTCCTGGGAACGGAACCACTCCATCATGTGGCTTGTGTGGCCGCCATGGCCACAGCTGAGGCAGAAGTTGGAGGAGCCGCGCACTGCCACGTGGCAGATGGCACACTGGAAGGTGAACCGCTTGCACACGGCACACTGGGTACCCCGAGCCTGGCTTCGACAATGACAGCAGTACACACCAAATTCTGCAGGAGACACAGAAACAAGACAGAGAAGAGGCGTGTCCGGGGAGGAAAGGAAGATCATGGAATGAGATGCTTTTCATGATTGGACTGAAAAAGATTCTGTGAAAATGGGGTTGTTTTATAACCTATTATAAAACACTAACATTAAATAACAGTGGTCATTTAAAAGCCAAACCTAAAGGCTGTCCACTCCATTGCTGTTGATACTTACCAACGCCCTTGTGTGGCTCCGGCGGACAGGACACAAACTTGAGGACCTCAGACCTCTTCTCCTTGAGACCCCAGCGATGCAGGATTTCACCATAGTACTTCTTAAAGTCATCAAACTGCAATGCGTTGGCTGGATCGAGAAGCCTGATGATGGGTAAAAAAAGATGAGTAAGAATAGAACAATCAAAGTCTGGGATCTTCTGGTAGGCAAGGCAGCGTGGTGCACTGGTCCATCTGGGACGGGCCGAACCCACCTCTTGTTCATGTCATGCTGTTCTTTCTCCCTTTCGCGTGGGTCACTGTACACTTGGTTGGCATAGCGATAATCATCTGGAGATGACTCTCCCCACGGTGGTGCATGTTCAGGGTCTCGCCCAGCTGACAAACAGCACAATCATGAGTATCCACAACCACAAGGGCAAACATCATCACCACAAATGACAAATGAAAAGCATGTACATACTGATTGTATTTTTCTATCTTGAAAAACGTGGTGGAAAATTTTGAACTGGACCATCTGAGGACTGAGGAGTATGTTGATTTCTTACCAATAGTCCAGGCAGTGGTGGTAGAGTCTGAGGTACTGGAACAGGAGCCAGAAGTGACAGAGCTGGAGGTGTAGCTGGGCTGATCAAGAGAAAAGGAGAAGGGAAGAGAATTCATATATGAGGGGGAATGAATTCAAATATGAGAGAGAGAGAGAGAAGGGGGCAAAAAAGAAAAAAGGAAACCATTCCAAAAATTTCCACTTTTCAATACGATTCTAAAAACACTAGCTTTTCTCATCGCAAAGAACTGAGGGAAGTAATGTGCTATACATTTATTATCATAAACTCACAATTAAGCTCCAATATCCCTCCAGCAAAAAAATATTCTGGGTTATTTTTATGAAAATCTGTGACAAGACCCACCCCACCCACCCCCTCAGTGGCTTTTCATGCGTGGTGATCTGAATAATAATCATATTATCAACATAATGTACCTCTTCTTCTGATTTGAATAATTTCATTCAAGGAACTCATTTTGTATGCGTCTATTCAGTATGCTGTATCATCTATTCAAGGCTGAGAATGACTGCTTGTCAAGATCCTGAGATGTGCCAAGTTTCACCACTGATCGGATGATGGAATACAATGTATGGAATTCCAAAACTGTATTAGGAACCACTGTGAATTTCAAATACTACTCTAATGACTGACATCTCGGAAAGCAAAAACCTGTCCAGTTTGCTTCTATGTAACATTTACTGCAGTCCAATTTTACAAACTTACTGGAGGAAATAAATTATCCATGGTCCTATTCAAGGCCAAAACCTGAATATGGTGTGCACGATGAGTCTGTATGACTGGCGTTGCTGGTGAGAGACTTCATTCAGTTTTGAGAACATAAATTGAGTTGATATTTAAATAGTGCATTTTAGTCAAAATCACATTTGCCTCCATACCACGCTTCTGTATCCCACACACAGACACACACACACACACACACACACACACACACACACAGACAGACACGCATGCACACACACGCACAAGCATGTATAAATATGAATAGACTATTCCTGGCAGCCAGGTTCTATTCAGAGAAAGCAAACATTTGGCAACTTGGAGCTGTGTGGTAGGGTGTGGGTGAAGAGTGGAACACCTACGTAGCGCGAGTGGTGGGGGGCAAACATGGCGGAGCGTGGGACCATGTGGTGTAAGGTGAAATAGTCCTGAGGGCTGCCCTGGGCCTTGAACACACTGCACAGCATGGCCAGGCTCTGCACGTCACTCATCTGACTGTAGTGGTCCAGCCTATCATGTATGTGTTTGTATTAAGGTGTGTGTGTGTGTGTGTGTGTGTGTGTGTGTGTGTGTGTGTAAAGGTTTAGGAAGAAAAATAACAAAGGGAGAGACGTTATAATACTCCTGCTGATAGATACAGCCAGACAACCTGAAATACTGAAATTGAAATATTTACTGCATACAACATTCAAAATTGAAATGTGTGTGGTAATGTCAATAATATATTGGCCAACGCCACATCCATCATTCAGTGCTCCAACACTTGCCATTACTGTAGTCTGCTATTAGTACTCACAATGTCCCTAACAGGTGGCGTCCAAAGGGGTGTCTGGCCCAGGGGGTGTCAGCGTCTGGGTCCGAGTCCGGGCTGAGGTCCACGCTTGTGGCCGCTGAGGCTAAGGCCCACACCTGGAATAACCATTAGAGGGGAGAGTCGCCTTTGTGACTCGGACAGTGACCAACAAGCCATTTCATAGGAGATGAGCTGGCTTCAACAAATCCATGGCCAATACTATGCTTTATAAGCTACAAATCAATTTCAATAAATGTGACATTTTCTTGGGTGCTTCGAGTGTGCGGTGAAAAGACTAGGTTAGGTGGTGACAATCTGTACCTTGGCCAAGTCTCTTCGTCCCACCACCAGTGCAGCTGCAGCATTCTTCTGACACGTGTCCTGGATGTCATTCACATTCAGGCTGGAGAGGGAGACAGACAGGGATGTACACAAGAGAGTTAGAGATAGAGAGGAAGGAGGAGAGACAGAAAAAGAAACAGAGAAAGAGAGTGAGCGAGGGGGCGCGCCCGCGAGATAGAGAGTGACAAAGGAAGAGAGTGAGACGAAGTGGAAAGACCAGGAGAAGAAGGGAGAAAAAAAGAGAGGGAGAGAAGGACGGAAAGAGAAGGAGAAGAGGAAAGAGAGAGGGACAGTTTCAAGCATCACATTTTATTGCATCCCCCGGGAATGTTCAGGCACAAAATCAGGTCATTTTCTCAATTCAAAATCTACTGAATGAGCGGAATCGAATTGGTCATCCCAAATGTGCAACCAAACAAAGGGTTTCCATTTTTGGATAATGACCCTAATGGCTAGAAAATGCAGAGGAAAGATGAAAGCAGAGGCAATTCCTATCAGCAGTACAAAAATGGGTTATGTTACTATTTTGGCTTGATAGTAAGGCCGAGGCCATATATAACTGCTGCTGAGTCACAGGCATAATGGGGTCTGACTGAAAGGCTCTGAGTGAAAGGTGATGGACACGCACACGTAAGTCTCCCCCAGGGCTTTGTGGACAGGCAACAGGCAGGATATCTCCTGGATGATGACTTTGCCTGCCGGCTTGATGGGCCTGTTGCCGTAGTCGCTGCCTTCCCGTTTGCCTTTCCAGCGGCGCGATTTCTGGCGCAGAGGACAGACAGACCAGGGGAGAAATCAAGAGGATGAACAGACAAAAAGAAACAAACGACCAGAAAAACAAAACACAATGGAAGTCTCTGTTGTGCTGATTTCTCCATACCGCAGAGGCTAGTCCATACTGGAGATATACAGAGTATACGATAAACATGCACCTTTACTTCAGCCAAAGAGACTTCCATTTCCTCATAAATGTTCTGTACATCACTACTAGGAACATTGTGGTTTGGATGGGTTTCACTTTGAAGCCTAAGTGTTATCACAGGAGATCACCTCAAATACCATCCCATTACACTAGCATTTGGAGAGCTCACTGAAATAGGGTGCTTTCTTCCAGTCAAGCTCTCAGTGTTTTACAATCATTGCTGATCTTGAAGCACTTTGACTTTTAGGGTAAAAAACACAGACAACTGCATATTCAGCAGGTATGTAGCAGGTATGTGTGTATGTAACACATGAACAGACAGGAACCACAGATTTACTGAGCCCGTGTCAGTGGTCTAAGTTACAATCTACTCAGAAATTGATTGTATTGAGGTTAGCCACTGAACTGTTGAAAACAGTTCATCATTAAATGAGTTGAATCCAGACTTGTGACTTTTACCCTGAGCTAAGATGCAAATACTGTAAGACACATCTAGCTCAGATAATGTCACCCAAGTCTACATTCCACCCTGTAAAAAAATATTAGTAATTATTTTTTTGTCATTATTCAACTGTAAAAAATTGACACAAAATTAGCAACAAATTAGTAAACTACCCTGACAAGTAAACTTTTAAAATTACATTTTTAAAATTATATAAAATTGTTGACGAATTATTTGGTTAGATCCATTTCTAGCTGCAGTTTAACAGTAAAGTAGATTTTGAACTTGCTGAAACAGAAAAGTTAATAATTACATGATTTTCTAAACAAAACCACTGTTAAATGTAAATTACAAAAATAAAAATGGAACATGTAGCCTTAGATTATTTACCCACCTTCAGCATGGTTTGTTAGTTTAACACAAACAAAAAACAAGCACATTGATTGAAGCCGTTACAGGCAAGATTTTCACCTGATGCAGGTTAAAAGGGTAGTGATATGAAGGATGAAGGAATGATTGAAAAGAGAAAGCTTAATGGAAAGATGGAGTGGGAGATATACAGAAAGAGAAAAGGGGGCGGTCAGTACCGGACAGTCATGAATAGCCTGCACAGACCAGCGGCGAAGAATGGACTGAGGAGGCTTCTGTTGACAAGGGAGGAACAACACCACAGGAACACAAAAGAGTAGGGGGAGAGGGGAACATGCCGCCATGCCATCTCACTCACACACACACACACACACACACACACACACACACACACACACACACTCAAACACACATACACGCACACACAGGAGGAAAAACTGTGAGAAACACAATAAAAGAACAAGCATGGGTGTGAACAGGAAACACAAATAAAACAAAATAAAATAAAATAGTAAAAAAAAAACACCAAGAAATCAAGCAAGCCAGATAAAGTGGGCAAACTCAGCTTGTAAATCAATAAAAAAAAAAAAGGCATGCAGGCAGCCAGCCAGTCAGACTGGCACTCTTGATTCCCTACCCGCTCCTTGTAGTAGAAGGAGGAGATGGAGACTTGCTCTTTGTCTGAGCGCGTGGGGCTGCCGCTGTACAGCCGGAGAGTGCTTTGGGACTCTGGGCGCATCTTCATGGGGGTCAGCACCCCACTGTGATAAGCTGAGAGAGCAGACAGAGACCTACAGCAGGCACACAGTCAGCACCCACCAGGAGGAGAGGAGAGAGGAGAAGGTTCAGATGTAGACACTGCACTGGACACTTTATCTCAGTGGAAATCTTCAGACCAACACACCAGCCCGGGTTACTCAGTGTCCTCAGAGATTTTTCCACATGACTGAGTCAGAGTCAGAGTTGTAAAACCTAAAAGTAAAAGTCTTTCTATGTGTTCTATCTGCGCACTTAACACTGGCGATCCCACTAATCAGCTGATCTACCTGACTGACGAGTTGTGCTAATAATGATCAGATGGTCCGATGAATGGTTGGAGCAGTAGGAGACTTGTAGGACTGTAGTAGGGTTCTGACTTATTAAGTCAAGCCGTGTCAAAATACATTCAGAAAATTTGATTTTTAAAAAAAAATTATTATTATTTTTTTTTTGGAATGCTGTAACCAATTTATAACCCAATGCTACTGGGTGCGATATGCAAATAGGATGGTTGGAGACATGCACTGTTAAATGCAAACAGGAAACAGCTGTACCTGGGCGTTGGCTCGGTTGGAGGGACCGAGCGGTGCATGGTAGTGGGTCGGGTGAAGTACACCAGGGAACCTGTGGGAGAGAGAGAACACAACTCACACGCTTTGCTTTGCCTTGCCTTGCCACCACAGAGCTACTTTAGGCTCTAAAGGCCAGAGCTGCAAAGGTCAACAACATCTTACATTTATAGAGCACTTTTCTGGGTAGTCAAAGTGCTTTAGAGTGAAGGGAGGGAAACCTCCCAAACCTTGAATCATCAATGTGTAGCACTCAGTAGGATGATGGACTAGGTGGAGAGGTACAGGAATTAATCAGCTAACTGCACTAGGTCACTCACCGGTTCCACAGAAGCGAGCCCCAGAGGTGCGTGGGAAAGGGATGTTGGCATCCTGATAGGAGCCGTAGGTGTTGGAGACACGCGGGAAAGCAGGCAGGGCAGGCGTGACGGGGTTTGACAGCACATAGGGATTAGGTGCTGTGCCATCCTCCTGTGGAGGAGGTAGGGGGTGTTGGGTGAAAAGAAGACCATGACTGATGAGCTGAAACTAATTTCCATTCTGACAAGTAGGCAGTTGAATTAAATACATTCTTTAAAATATGTACCAAACTGAAAAACTAGAGTAGAGACACTCTACACTCTAGAGATAGAGTGTACGCCCCACTCACTCCTCTCCACTGCCACAAGCATACGCACCATGTCTGACTCCAAGCAGGACACCAACTGTCTGACACATGGCTCCAGACAGTTCTGGTTCCTTTTGACTTTCTGCAGCGATGTGTCTGTCAGAATCTTTCCAAGAGGAAAACAAAAAGACACAGCACAGAGACAACAAACAAAACACAGAGACAGACATACATGACAAAAATTAAGCCAAATCACAGCAGTATATTGTAGCGCTTTGAGACTGTTGTATCTGTCAGTTGGTTAACAATCCTGTAGGAATATTACAGGGTTCAGCATGGCCTAATGCAGAAGATACAGTTAAAGTAAACAATTACAAGGACCCCCCCCCCCCCCTCCAAAAAAAAGAAGTAAACTATTTCTTTCAGAACTCAATACAGCAAGTAATTTAAATAACAGCTGTTACTACCTTGAGGATCTTAATCTTCATGGAAGATGAGATGGTGGTTGGGGGCACAAACTGGAAGGTGGGTGCTGCATTGTTAGGGTACTGAGCAGGGAACTTCACCACCAGTCGCACCCGGTTGGCACCGCAGTGTGCTGACACATAACAGCTTCGATTCACAGCATCCATCTACAGGGAGAGAAAACATATGTGTGTCGAGCACAATGAGAAAGGAACAGGATCAGTACCAGATATAGAACAGAAATGTTCTGGAAGGAATGGTAACTTCAGTGAAGAACCCCCCCCCACCGCTACCAGCTGGTCCCCATCTTATCTCTTACACTGGAGGGCTTACACCTCTGCCTCCCTTCACCAGCAGAGGCCAAGATCTACACCGCTGACCCTCAGACAAGGGCCTACACCAAAGACTGTTCTTATTCATGCACTGTGCTGTCATAATTATGTACATGGTCTGTATAACTCCACCAATTATAATCATCAATCTCATTCCGGTTCCCTGATTGTCTCTGGTAGAAATTAATTAATACCATGCTAATCTACCAAATCTTGCCAATTGTTTTTTCACAATTTCATCCAATGACGGAATCTACCATATGGAATTACTAAGAGAGTTTTATAAATACACAGTTCCTACCCAGACCAAACATTCTGTGTCATTTTTCTCATTTACAGTGTACTGTGTCACACTAAGAGAAGACAACATTATGGTATGTGGGGCCTAATTTTGACAGTGGTCGCATGGCCTGAGAATAGCCAGCTGCTCTGCTTGGCTCAAATTCTCTGTCCCTGCATGAGGCTGCAGTGCGACTTCCAGAACATTCTGCCTGCCAAACTCTGCATGACGTGGACTTGACTGTGTTATGCAACATCTACTTGTTTTCCTTCTTTACTGCACTTTACAGACTGATATTTCTTCAAAATGAAGAGGGTTGGAATTTATGGAAGCTATTTCATTATAAGTCTATTTGACAAGTACAAAACAAGCAAGGGAACGATGCTGGTCACAGTCCAATTGGGAAGTTGATGAAAGGTCTTTAAAGGACCCTCAATTTGAGCTCTGACAACTGAAGGATAATACAGGAAAAGCAATTTCCCCTACAATGCTGGAGGTACCAAAACAGGCCCTGTGTGTTGAACAAGAAGAGCATCACCATGGTCAAGAAAAAAAAATGAAATAAAGAGAGAATCCTCCTCATAGCGCCACCTCACCTCTACATTGACGTTGCGGATCTGGAGGTTTACCAGAGAGAACTCTTGCTGCAGGGTCTGAGGCAGACCAGGAGCATCTTGTCGTCCACTGCCAATCAGCGCAGCCTGCAGCCCCTCCTGCTGGTCTGGGGAGGAAGAGACATGAGAATGCACTCAAACTAACATGATATTTGGGCCTGGCAAAAAGGAGCCTTTCACTGTGTTAACACCACATCTACCCCTACCTTGGAGGTGCTCTGTGGAGAGGCCTGGACTCAGCAGTGGCTCCGAGTCCTGAGAGGGCATGGTCTTCTCTGACTCTGCGTTCAGGTTCATACCTTCCACAAGTTCCTCCACAATGTCATTGGCACACAGCTGCACAACATTTACACACAATTAGTCACAGAAGCCCCGTTTACATGGATGGATTTTCTGCCATTCTGATTAAACTATTCTGCTTAAAAATTCTGGGTTGCCTGTTTACATGCAGCAACATTCTAGTCTGATCAGACGTTATTAGTCATGTGATGTGGGCACACATTTAGCCCATTTTTTAAATCACCTCAGAATGGTAATTAAAGATGTCTTTTCGGTGCGGCTAGGTAACCAAAGAGGGGTAACTCATCACACTGAAGTGAATTTTGGATGAGGGTGAGCATAGTAAACTGCTGACAGTTGTCTCAGAAAACTACTGTTACCTTGTCAAAGACATCACCACCCTACATGGTCCCACAGTTACGAGCACAATGTTGTGGATGATCACAGCGACAGTAAAATAGCTATCAGAGGTTTTATTTCCATGAAATACAGGCTTATTCATGCTGAAAGATGAGCGATAAGCATGTGTGAAAAAAGTTCAGTCCGATTAAGTATTTACATGATTGTTCAATTGGAATACGAACAGAAAAAAACACCCCTTTCATTCCAATTAAAATTTTAATCAGATCAGAAATTTTATTCCAATCAGGGTGTTTACATGGGTCAGTTCTTTTCTGATTGAGCTATTATTCCCTTTATATTCTGATTAAAAGTGTCCATGTAAACGGGGCTAGTGACAGTGGATTCAACTGCAGCATCAGTCAGCACTGAAAACTAACTTAACACTTCTATTTGTAGGGGTGTCATGTTCTACTTAAAAAAAACAACAACAACAATAACAAAAGAATTAAATCGGCTAATGAATCACATGGGTGTCCAGACACGAGTGGCTACTTACCTTCTGCAGCTGAGGATCGACGCGCCATATCCGCAGAGTCTGGTCTCTGGACCATGTGACTAGCTGAGAGTCTTTGGAACCTTAATAGTATCCATAACAGACATGAAAAAATCTTCTTCAGAACTGGTCATTTAACAACTACTCTTCACACATGTCCACTCACCATAAGGAACGAATACACAAAGACACAGTAGGCTTTTGCTTAGAGATTTACAACCATTCTAAGTGGCATATCATCTTACCCTCTTTCTGCGGCCTCCATTGGAACTCTAGCACTACGTCGTCGTGACCCACAAAAGCATGCACAGGGCTATTGAGGTCTAATGTACTCCACAGGAGCAGGCTGTTCTCCCGGCGCAGCTGGGGCACCATGACTGTTACCAACCCATTCGAGAAGGGCTGCAGGTAGTACAGAAACAGCAAATCACTTACTCATATCACAAAATGTGAAAACACTGAGCAATATATACATATTTACATTCAGCCTATTAGTATCTATGTTAAATAACAGTTATCTGACACTCTGACACAGAAATAAGTATTTCAGACAGATTAAGTTGAATCAGCTTACTGTGTATCTTGCCTTCCACACAGGCACTTGGCAAGACAGAATGTTGAGGTACTTGCGAGGTTGTCTGTAGTCCCAGAACTGATGAATGAAATACAATAGATGACAACAGAGCTGATGACAACAAAAGATCCACACAAATATTTGTAGCATCTGTACAAACTCTTGGTCACGTTACCCGCACAGAGTTGTCCTGACTTGATGTAGCAAGGATATACTCATTGTCTGGATGCCAGTCCAGACCATGAATCTTTGACAAGTGAGCTGCAACGTACTCCATAGCAGTATTAGGTTTCTAAAAGGAGAAGCAATAAAAAAAAAAGCTTGCTTCGACCACTCTGTGGTCAAGAATAACATCTGTGTTTTAAACACCACTCTATCCATGTTCATGAGAATTACAACTGAGCAAACACAAATCTCACTTGTGGCTAATTTTCATCTTTGACAAATAAGATTTAAAAGATTTAAGATTTAGAAGTTCTGATTCAAGAGGTTTCTCATCGGCCTATTGCTTACATATTGCTTGCTTTGAATTCAACTAAAAACTGTAACAAGAACACTGAACATAGATCCAAAAATTAATTCTGCAGTATGCACCACTCACCCTTTTATCCCAGATTCTTACATCTCCATCATGGCTCGAAGCGAGGCAATTTGGATTCCGCCGGTTCCATTTCACTTGGGAAGCCCCGGCTAATAATAGCAGACAGATAACAGAGAGAAATTACAATTTTGTGACCCTTCACTCGCTATCATTTCTCATTTATAGAAATTCTTTGAGCCACACACTCACCTACAGCAGATAAGGCTACCGTTGGCTTCCGAGTGTCTCTGGAAAGGCATGCATGGCATTTTAATAATCCAGTTTCATGGTTCAGTGTGGAAATAAATTAACGGCTGCAAACACACACACCCACACACTCTCACATTTGCTCTGACATTCTTAGCCCTACCTTGTATCCCAGATGTAGATGTATGTGTCAACTGAACTTGTCACAAGAAATTCTGGTTCAAACCAAGACCAGTCTAGGTCACTGCGAAAAATAAAATATGTCATTATGAATGGATGAAAAACAATAACTTGGGGGAAATAACAATCTTGCACCAGAGCCTGTGTTACCTAATGACACGTGTGTGCCCCTGTAGAGAGGTGTGAGCCTCCCCACACCCATCTCGCCAGACGTAGAGGTCCACACGCTGATTACTCTAAACATAACATTACAACTCATTACATAAATCTCCTTGACGTTATCTAAGTATCATCAGCACATCACAAAGAATATATGAGACAGACTACCAAAATGCACATTTTAACTGTTTAGTTGTTTTATTCCAAATCTTGGCACGGAATACTCTAAACAGAGTTTGACAGAATTAACGGAACGGAACTTACGGATGCAGCAAACAGATGTGCCTCTGTTTTGTGTGGATTCCACTGTACAGTACCCACGTCCCACTTGCTCTGTCGCCCTATCTTCCGTGGGGGCTCTGCAGGAATCTCCAAGTTTACAATGTAGAGGAACCGCCGTCTGAAACAGGCACACATGACATGCTCAATCACAAAACCCCAATGAGCTACACGACATAAAAGAATGACTGATTTTGAACAATTCAACAACATATCAGTACTTCCTTCATATGGTACAAATCATTCATTACAGAATATTTCAGTGCAAATGACGTGCAGAGTAGAATGCAAGATTATATCCAGACATTGCATGAAAAGCCAATCAAAAATTAGATAAATTTTCACGCGGCGGTGTTGGATTCTTTAAGTACACACCCTGACAGGACAGCATGGCGACCCAGACAATCCACGGACATGGCGGTGGCCTGAAAAGAAATTAATAAGATTTGCTTTACACTGAATGAACCCACTGGAAAAAAAGCGAAATGAGCCCGGGGAAAGCGCAGACTTTTCCCAAAGAGATATTACAAACTTGGTTTCATAGTTTGAGCAACTAACACAGCTCGAGTAAAAATAGTAACACAGAAATGTGGCACACGATGTAGACTACGTACTTTCAACACCCTCAACGTGATATTGAGTTAATAGAATGCCTTCTCAAAATTACAGCAGGACGGTGTAGTGGACCATTTAAGTTAACGTTAGCAACTGTTCTTGCAAACGGCATAAACAGCATGCTTAACACAAGACATGTCACATGTCCGACAAGGTAGCCTCTGCATGTCAGATGGGTGTTTACATTTACAGAGGTTGTTGTTTAAACTTAAGGTGTGATGACTAGTTTACAATTTGTAGTTTGAAACACTTCAACTGCAAATGCAGCTTAGCTTAGCTACTGTGGTGAGCTAACGTCTTTGAAAGAAGCTCTCTATGTTACCCCTCGAAAGGATCTGCAACCTTCACTGTTTTTGTAACGACAGCACACCTCTCGTTGAACAGTTATGCCGAGGACCGTGCGCAGACCGTGCGCAGTCAAGCCCTCATATTAAAGTTATTCTACCTGTGCATCTCTGAACTCCACCACCACATTCTCACTGCTCCAGCGGGCCGCCATGTTTCTTTCACTCTAACAACATCAACAATGTGTCACGAGGTTGAAAATAACCAAAGAGCTTCAAGAAAAACGTCAAAATGAAAGAGGCTGCGCTTCGCGCAAGTAACGCGAGATGTGAATTCTATCGGCCAGTTCAAGATGGACGCTGCCTTGGTGGAGCATGTTGTCGCTGATGCTGGAGCGTTTTTGAAAAAGGCCCCACTTCAGGTGTTTGTTTTATTATATATTTCTGTTTGTTTTAGGGTATTCTTACTACCGTGTGTGCTAACAGGTAACTATGCTTTGTGCTTTGACATCAGCCGCCATCACTGCTACGTGATTAGGACAACGTTTCCTATCCCATAGACCTGCTAAGTAGTTTACCACAGCTCAAGCTATCGTGAGCACTGATCGTGTGTAATGGTATAACAAGCTAACGTAATGCAACTATTTTTGACAACAGTGGAAGCGTCATTGTCTGACATTTATAACTCTGTTTGGACCTCAATTGTACTGGGTGACCAAAAAAACTAAAGGTAGCTTTAATTTTGTCCCTCTAGGAAATCGGGAAAAACATCTACACATTGAAGGATGTCGTGAATGAAATTCGCGACAAACCAACAAAAAGAAGTTTATCCTTCTTGCCATACACACTTGTCTTTAAAGACCCCTTCCCAGAGCACGTACGATTCGGTAGGGACTGTTTTTCTTGTTAGTAACGTTAGTTGTAACGTTGGCTAATTGTACAGTGGTAGTTCATAATGTCTGTGATTTTACCTGTGTTTTATAAACTGACAGTGACCGAATTCGCTAAAAAGACAGGAGACTACCCCAGCCTCTCTGCCACAGACATCAAAGTTTTGGCTTTGACCTACCACCTTGAGCGGGAGAATGTTGGTTCCAGTCACCTGAAATCGGAACCCGATGTAAAGGTAGTGACGTTACAATAATACACATCACGTTATGACCACTCCATGTTAACTGTAATTTCCAATGGAAGTGTAATGCGTCACTATTGTTACAGGTGAAAGTTTGTAGCACACAGCGACATCCAGAGGCTCCAGATAACATTGCTGGATTCCATTTCCCCCACAAGGTATATGACGGTAGTTTTTACTACCCTATTAAAAACAAAAAAAACTCTTGCAGTCCTTGATATTTTGTATATTTCTCTGGAAATAGAAAGTCCCTGAGCCACATGCCCAGAGCCAAGATGACAGAAACACACAAGCACACAGTCCTGCAGAGTCAAATAGTGCCATCTCTCAGGATCCTGGCAATGTCGAGTTTAACGACTTCCAGTTCTGGCGGACTTCTTTACCAGACATTGAAGCTGACATCTTGGAGTTACTTGTGAGTACAATTGCTTACTTTAGTGTCCTATGATGATCAGAGATGATTTTTAGGCACTGGTGTCGTGTTAAGATATTGCTGTTTTAATTTTCTTTTGAAACAGAATAGCACAGAGACCCCAGAGACGAAAGTGCACAGTCTGGCCCAGATAAATGATGTGACCTCTTCGCCCACTGAGACGGTAGAGTTTAACAGCTTTCAGTTCTGGAGAGCTCCTATACCCAGCATTGATGCTGATCTATTGGCACTTCTTGTGAGTAATATGTAGTCAATAAGATGTCACACATCTAAAGGCATCCCTTTTGGTGTTGTGTCGTGCGTGTGTGTGAAACATTTGCATGCACTGGGAATGGTGGTAGAGTAGTGGCTAAGGCACTGGGCTAGCATGCAGTAGCCATTTAGTCATGGGTCTGATTCCTGGCTGCACCATTGTGCCTTTGGGCAAGGACCTAAACCCTGTGTTGTTTCAGGGTTGCTGTCCCTGTAGAGTCTGTAAGTTCATTTGGATAAAGAGCACCAAAGGATTCATAAAAAATTTCATAATAAATTTGCTGTTGTGTTTCAGGGTGCAGATGCCGGGACTTCTGGAGAGAATGAGGTGTCCGAGAGAATGGAAACTGTGCACCTTTCTTCAGAGGAGCACAGCACATCCACAGACTCTGGGAGGGGCAAAGACTCAGAAGATGAAGTCAGCACTGGCTCTCAGGAAGGAAGCGAGGAGGAGAGAGAGGAGGGTGAAGATGATGATGGTGGTTGGATCACTCCCAGCAACATAAACCAGGTCAAACTGGATGGTCGGAATGGCAAACCAGCAGCAAATGTTAAAGTGGGCTGTGTAACCACCGATTTCGCTATGCAGGTACAATTTTAAATGTTAAATGTATGCTTGTAAAAAAAATAGTAAATACTAAATATGGATGTGGTTAATTAAATAACCCTTTCAAAATTGGTCTTATGAAGGGCGGGGGGGGGGGGTAAAAAAAAAAAAACACTAACTCATTATTGACACCAGCCACACTGTTCCCTACAGTTTTACAGTCTGTATGTAACTTCACATCTATTTCACTAGTCTGATATTTATGTGAGTCAGTTGATGTGGACTGCATCAGCAAACCAGTGAAGAAAATGTTTGCATTATTTCTTTGCTTGTCAGAATGTTCTCATTCAGATGGGCCTGAATGTCTTGTCTGTGAATGGCATGCTCATCAAGCAGACGAGGAACTACATTTTGCGCTGTCATGCTTGTTTCAAGTGAGTCATTAACAGTAACGGTTAGTCTTCATGAATGATTTCCACTTCCTGTTACCATTATATTAATGTTTTCTATGTTATTTAAAGGACCACGACCAACATGAACAAGACATTCTGCCCACACTGTGGCAACAACACACTAAAGAAGATTGCAGTCACCATCAATGAGGATGGTAGCACACAGATGCATTTCTCCAGGAATCCCAAAGTTTTGAATCCAAAAGGGCTGCGGGTGAATAATAATCAATAGTATACCCCTAAGTGCCATTTTGCACTCAAAAATACTGAAATCTACCTGAGTGTAGATTTTTGTGTAGGTTCTAATCACTCTCACTCCTGTTGTGTCTTGTGTAGTACTCCCTGCCAAAGCCTCGGGGTGGTAAACACGGCAGCAATCCCCACCTGGTGGAGGACCAGCAGTTTCCCCAGCAGAGGGTATCCAGGAAGGCGCGCCAGAAGACGGACGTTTTCGACCCAGACTATGTGGCCGGAAGCTCTCCATTCATTGAGAATGATATCTACAGTCGTTCTGCCAACCTGCATATCCGCGACACCCAGGGCATTGGTGGCGGCCGCCATCGTGCCAACCCCAATGCTGCCCGCAAGAAGTTTGTCAAAAACAAGTGAGCAACAAATGATTAACTGCAGGTGACAACACACCAGTAGCAGATGGCTAAGTGGATTTTCATGGTCTATTTCCATGTGAAACTCAACCTTTGGACATATTCAATATTATTCCAATGGGTACATTTTCCAGGTATCAAAAGGTGAAAGTTTAAAATGTCCTATTTTTCTATCGATGGGATGACTGCTTTGATGTAGTCGACAGCAAACGTTAACATAAAATTGAAGACTGGTTTTAATGGAGTTTATAGTATTGACTTCAAATGCATTATCATTAAATATATTAATAGTTATGATTATGTAACAACTTGTTTAAACAGAAAAACATGCAGATGCTGACATCTAAGGTCAGAACCATCTTTTGTGTTTGTGGTCTACAGGTGATCCGCTTTCCCATTGTAACAAGTCAATAATATTTATTAAACATTTAAAACCCCATATCCATATGTACAAGTGCATACAGTTTGACAGACTGATCTGTGTAATTAGAACTGCAGAATTCATATTCTTCCACTGATCCGCCCCCCCAAGTGATTGAATTTTGAATCAACTGTGGTTATTGTTTGCTGAGAATCCCCTTCCCATATAAACTCAATTTGCATCTGTTCACCCAGATAAAAACTCCTCCTCAATGTCCTTTAAGTCATCATCTTCTGTAGGACTGTCTGCAGTGCTGGTGGTTTGATCTCCACTTGGCACGTCTGAAGAAGGCTCTGAGGTTATATGAGGATCAGTGGCTGGTTTGGATTCCTCAGGGGTGTGCCCAGGTTCAGGGAGTTTTTCCTCAAGCTTAAGTTCTGACTCCACTGTGGACAGGGTGCTTAAGCTCTCACTCAGGTCCACCACGGGGATGGGCACATCTCTTTTGGGTAAGACAAACTCCAGAGGCTCCAGAACATTCTTCACATCAATGCAACCCAGACTACCATACTTATGCATTTGTGTTGGAGGAATACCTGAATTAAAAAAAATTGAGGGGGAAAAGGTAATTATACATCAAGCATTAAAGATAAAAAGGCCATGCCCCTAACCTCAGCATTGATGCAACAAATCACAGGTAAGGCTGCCATTCAGTAACCTACGCATATCCAACCAGCTTTCCATAAAAAGAATAGTCTAGTCCTCATTTTTTTTATTCATCTGAGAACTTCATTGGTGGTTCTCTCTTTAACCAGGACTAGACTGAGAGAGCAGCTGGCCCAAATAAGATGCCAACATATAAGCAGGGGTATTCATGGCAACTCAACATACACCATATGTAGACAATCTAACAGTCCTTGTTGTTGTCTTGAGACCTCTAAGAATGGCCTAACAATTGAGAATATTGGAATCAGAATGTATGTCTTACTTTCAGTCATATGCAGTCGTTATGTTTGAGCTAGGCCTGACTCAAATGTAGCATGATGTTTTTATGTCATTGTGTTCCTGCTGTTCTCATCAGAGATAAGGTGGAATATGATATTGGGTTGTTTCAGTGCTTGCACTGTCTGTGTTTGTCCCCTGCATCAGTGGCTACCTGCTCTAGCGTACCATGCTGGCACTAAGCATTGTCTGATTCAATGTCATCCACATCAACTGGGATGACCAACGCCATCTTCGGTCAACCTGGAACTGTACTGAAAGTCAGGCTATTTCCTTATCTATTTAGAGCGGCTGGTGGATCCTTATGTGAAGTGTGCTGTCTCTACCTCAATGCACATCATTGTAAATACAACTATTCCTGATTTTTCTAACCGTAGTCTGATTTTGTCCCCTGCTCTACTGATGTAACCACTCTCGAACCAGTTTAAAATGGTTAAGTACTACGGCCCAATCAAACATCACAGAATAGACAGCCAGACAAATTGTCCTACACAGGGCCTGACAGAGCCACTAGTAAGTGGTCCCCAGTATTCATTTTCAACATATACTATATGTGATTTCTTAAACGACGAACATAAAAAACTACATTTGGGTCTGTCGGGCAATGTGCAGCAACACATTGCGATCTGCCTTTTCATCTGGTTCAAAATACCTTGCCAGCCAGCGCAGCGATCAGTACTCTCCTGTTCTGACTGACACTTTATATTTATCTGAACCCCACTTTGCACTACCCCTGTGAATACAGACTTTGATCTAAGACTCACCCCCACAGACTTATTGACACAGCTACCAACCTTTTGCAAAATCCCCCTAGTGGTGCTCTCACAGTCATTGAATGCAGAACAGACATTGACCATGAATGTCCATTCCATTGGTGGTGTTCTTTTCCCTGTCCTTGTGTGTGATGAATGTATAAGTATGTGTCTTACTAGCTACCATTAGAGAATCTATCTATCTTTCTAGCCTGCACATTCATGTCTGGAACAAGTTAGATGTTCTGTACATGTGAGAAAGCAGTTTAGGTTTACCAAAGGCAAAAATCATGGGCATAATTACCTAGTATAAGCGCCAGCTGAGCAGGGGGGAAGAGAACCTGCAGGCAGCGGTTGAGGAAAGGCACCATGTCCTCAGCAAACGCAGAGCAGAACTGGACAAACAGCTCCTTCTCCTTGCTGCTGAAAGCTGACTCCTCTGCCCGATGAAATACCAAGATGAGCTTGGTCACCTGTAGAGTAAATGCCAGAAGAAAAGAATAAGAATTACAGAAATAACAGCACTAGAAAGCAGTGCATGTAATGTGCCATACTACTACATCCAAATATGATGGTCTCCTCTGGTATAATTGTGTATGCTATACTCAGAGAGGATTACTATGAGTTTGTTGTGCTGCCTTAAGTCCTGCCTTATGTACCTTGACAAGTGCATCTTCTAGCTGTTTGGTGACATCTTGGGCAAGACCAATGGGGCAGCAGAGTCGAAGATCATTGAAAGATGTCAGAATATTATTGAGGTAGCAAGCCAAGGGAGGGAAATTCAGCAGGGCCATTGGCGGCTGGAGGGTGCCAGGCTGAGTGGTGGGGGCCACTGGGGAGATGGCACTGCCCAGCACAGAGGGTAAAGAGATGAGTGTGTACAGGTTCATGTCTTCCTGGAATTTATCCACTGCTTCCTGCAATGCCTTGCAGAATGTATCCATGGCCACCCGGTGGAACATGGGTGCAAGCTGGCCACGGAAATCGGCACCAACACGACTGAAGGACAAGCCGAAGTACATACACTGTCCCAGCAGGGAATCCAGGCGGCCCCCTATCCCACGTTGGAGATCCCTTTCCAAGGTTTCTAGGAAATGTGCAACCTGCTGCACAACCCAACCATGGAAGATGGCACTTTCGTTGATAGTTTGTCCTCCAGGAGGAAGGAGAGGGTCTTCATCTGAGAAAATGGCCCGATACTGAGTGATGATGTCAAACAGGTGTACACGGCAAGCCTCAATGGTTTTGGTGATGTGGAAGTAAGGGTCATCATCTGGAATGGCTGCCAGCATAGAGTGTAACCAGCTTCCCCGAGCCTGTAGAAACTTCACTCTTAGCTCAGCCTCTGTGAAGACATCCATCCTGCGAAGGTAGCCAATTACTCGCAGACATACAGGCAGCTGAGAGTTGCTACGCAATTGCTGGAGGAGCTGGTTCAACATAAGCTGGGCAGACTGACGCACTTCACTGACAATCCCCTATGGATTCAACACAGCAAGCAGAAATATGAGGACATAAAACACATGAGAAACACACACATTACAACCTCTCACTTACAAAGTCACAATTCTGTTTGAGATTTGGTGGAAGTAACCTATTGAATTTGAATAAAAAGTAATATGTAGCATACATTGTGCAGCTCTGCGACCATGGATACCCATTTCAATATCTCAGAATAAGCACTAGAACCTACCAGAATCATTGGTATAAAGCACTTATAAACAATTAACAATTAATTTCTGAGCAATCAAATTAAGAAATCACAAGAAATTTCTGTAGTCAAGAGTGCAGTAGAAACTCCACTCCACTAGAAAATCTGTTTTTTAAAAAAATTAAAAGTCACATTAATACCTATACTGTTAATTGATAGATAGTTGTTAGCATATTAATAAGCTTTTAAACAATACCAACTCGTTGGCTTATTTAGATGTTCCCATAAAAAGGAACACGATCATGAGCAGTATATATCCTGGAGTGTTGAAAGGCAATCGAGGTTCAAAGAAAGCATGTAGCGGGAAGGTTTCAGATAACAGGCCTACAGCTATAGTAGAATTACTGTATGATGATAATGTATGATTACCTATTGAATGGCACCGGTAAGAATATGAAACTAACGTTAATTTCACAGCTGGTAATAACACACTGAATCACACAGTTCTAAATCTCCCTAGATCTATCCTAACGTTACCTGAATAACAGGTATTGAAGAGTGTTTCTTCTCCAGCCTTTTCACATAAGCTGCAAGCTCTAGGGCCTCTTCGTAGTAGCCGTTGCGGACGCAGGTGTCCATAAGCTGAGGTATCTCCAAGATTTCCAATATCTCGGTGTGACGGTTCAGGGTCAGGGTGTTCATGCGCCGACTGGCCCCAATATCTTCTGCCCCCTTCATAAAACCCCTTTGAATAAATGGTAAAACATTAAGTTTAAGTAACATTAAGGAAGGTTACTGATTTACTGTTACTGATTAGTGATGCTAATCTATCATCAGTGCCGATTATCCGCATATAGTTTTAGATAATTTACGAAAACAGAGAAAAGCAAACCTGCATTTTTCTCCAAAACTGGGCAATTTGTCAAGCAGTTTAGATACACTGCTCTCAACACGTCCGAAGTCTCTGTATATTTCCTCGGTGCAGTCGGCTGTGCGAATGAACGTCTTGTAGTTGGAGAAAGCAAGTTCGCGAGTCTGCTGCAGTATCTGAGCCCTTTCCTCTGTCAATCTCTCAGGCTCCCGATTTAACTTCTCCACGCCATACGAGCTAAGCTCCGCTAAATAAGCAGCAAAGTCTGGATTTTCTCTCCAATTGTCTGGGAAACTATCTTTAAAGATAGATGCCAGAATACTCTCATCCTCCACGTCTACGGCTGCCATTTCGGAATAGGAAGTACGTTGAACCAGGAAAAATAACACACGTCATACACACGCGACAACCTCACAGAGGAGTTGATTTCACGTGGCCAGGGTTCTCTTCTTTGTGCTGGAAATACTTAATGTTTAATAGAGATTTTACACTGGTATAATCATGCGGCCTTTAACAGACGAAGAAACAAAGACAATGTTTGAGAAGCTCTCCAAATAGTAAGTATGGCAATAGTCCACTAAATCCATTTAGTGTCGCTCATGTGATCACTCGTTGCTTCTTTGGGAACGATGTTACCCACCTGCTGGTCTAAGTTATTTAGATTTTTCTGTAACATTGTCATTCCGAGCAGCATTGGAGAAAATATCAAACTATTGATTGATCGTCCAGACGGAACATATTGTTTCAGACTTCACAACGACCGCGTGTATTATGTAAGGTAAGATGTCTCACCATTTTGTGATGTCAAATCACTTGAGTTAACAATGTCGTCTCACTCCTAACAGTCTTATGTTCTGCCCTTCCAGTGAGAAAATTCTGAAATTAGCCACGAACATTTCCCGGGACAAGCTGATATCAATCGGCACATGTTTTGGCAAATTTACAAAGACGCATCAGTTCAGACTGCACATCACGGCTCTGGATTTTCTTGCTCCATATGCAAAGGTAATGTTAAGCAAGTTACTAAGTGGTTTCTGCAAGCCTTTTATTTTCCCGTCCCAATTGTCAGTTTTAAGTGTCCCATAATTTTGTCATCCTTTTTCAATACCAGTACAAGGTTTGGGTGAAACCCGGAGGAGAACAATCTTTTCTTTATGGAAATCACATCATGAAGTCTGGTCTGGGTAGGATCACAGAAAACACAGCTCAATACCAGGGAGTCGTGGTGTACTCTATGGCTGATGTTCCTTTGGTAAGCTTTTTAGAATACTAGGCTAGATACTAGAGCCTTGTAGTGGGTACCAGTTAGCAGTCAGATGTGCTGTGCTTATCTGTATAGAATACTAAACATGGAAAATTTGGAGCAGTCCAGTTTGGAATAGTCGGTCATTAAATGGCAAATCACAGCAGACACTTCTTTGTTTTCCAGCACCTGCTCTAACATTTTATAAACATTCGAATTTCCACAGGGATTTGGTGTTGCAGCCAAGACCACGCAAGAGTGTCGGCGAGTGGACCCCATGTCCATTGTTGTGTTCCATCAGGCAGACATAGGCGAGTTCATCAGAAATGAGGACATGTTGACATAATGTCCAATGTGGAAATAAAATGGACTTGATTGTGGCTACCATGGACCCCAAATATTTCCTGGATACAGCCATAAAGGACTGACCAAGTGCTTAGTTGTTTGAAACCATCATTACACACATTTGTGACCACCGGATAATCAGTGCTTGACTATTATGTGTTACTGTTTTTTTAGACACTTCCTCTGGTCATATTTTGCTGTGTGTACCTCTGCCAACATTTTGCTAAAGTCTAAGTTTAATTTGTACTTGAGTATAAACATGGGAAAAATCTCATTTAATATGTGAATAGGTTTTCAGTAAACAGTGTAATTAAAACATCTCATCACTTTCAAGATTTAAATTTATTTATGCAAAAGAACTACACGTTCAAAAGATAATGCACATTTGACAAGTTAAAAAATCTTTTGATAAAATCATTAGTCATCGTATACTGTAAATAAGAAAACTTTATACTTTCCAGTAACAAAGTGTAATGGTTTGTTTTATTTGCGTTTACACATTCTCTTTGCCTCAACCCTGATTATTCAGAATCAAGCTCAGCAAGATTCAGAAAGGAACACACTAGATATAAGATGTTCACAAATTCCAGCAATTGGCCATGTAAATTGTTAAAGCCCAAATAATCCAGTCTGTAGGTTTAATGTCTGTGAAATAAAGAAATTTGTGGCCATGAATTCTTAAAGCTGCTCAGTGAAGGATTGCTAACGCAGACTTAGTATTGTATCTCAAGTCATGATTCCATGAAGTCCAAACACCCGACATCCACATTTAGCCAGCATGTACAGATCCATCTACTGAAGTGCATAAATATGCCGCAGGTAAACTGAGGTAACTGCTAGCCTTTCCATACAACTAAAACACTGATGGTCGTTCTGTGAGTTGCAGGAAATTACAAATACTGTTTGTACTTGTGTGGAAAACCTTAGTTCAACTTTAGGCATATCCCTATATGAGCTCAGCAAAACAAGAGTGATCAAAAGGTTCAATACATACATTCAGAGTACTACTACAGAGATTTCCACTAGGTCTGCATGAATGTGCAGGAAAATAACTAATGCTAGAGTATTCTTTAAATCAACGCTGTCAAACATGAGCTGTGGACTTTTAACATGTTAGTAGTAGTTGTGCAAGCAGTTAGTGTTTTATGAAATGGCCTATTGAAAAGAAAACTGAGGTAAGGGACAAGAGGGCACATATAATCCACACATACGGTTGCCATTTTATTTAGGTTTTGGTTGTTTTTTTCTCCCGAGTCAGTTTTGCTATGAAATTTCAAAGATAAAAACAAGACCCATCACAACCAGATGCCCAAATGAAACAAAGGGATAACAGGGGGCTTGGCATTCTGTGTAGCCAAGGCAACTCAGTTTCTTAGGGAGTTCCTTAAAGTAAAGGATTAAAAGTGAGTGTTACTGGTTACTTTGGGTTTGGCCCAACTTTGCTGGGCAGCAGATTATCCACCTCTGAATAGTTCTTAACCAATAGGAAATGATCTATACTCCATCTTGCATCCACAATGCATTCACCAGCACAGCATGGTGGACCTGTAATTGTACTAAATCTTTCATATAATATACCAATCCACCTCAGACATGCAGTACATATAAAGAGATACCTCAACACTTGTTTGTTGGTCCTCAATCATGTAATATCTGAGTTTTTACATATTCTGTAATATCTCAATGTGTTTGCATTTTGTCAAAAGAAACACCGTGTATGTCAATCTTCTGTTAACTACTCTACCAACACCTCAGATTTCACATTCTGTGGAGGGTGACACAGGGATAATCTCATGTCATTCTTAGTAATTCATTAGTGGTCATTTTACACATACGAATTTTAACAACCAAAAAAAAAGAACAAATAATGTCTGACAAGGGGAATGGTGTTATACCATTCTTAGAGTGATGGCTTCTCTGAAGTTTGAGATTAGCATAAACATTGTCCTCTGAAACTCTGGTGACCCAACTCTCCATAGTTAGCCTTCAATTATTTATGTAATATAAGTAATCTGACTACATCCAGGGTACCCAACAGGAGCTTTGCTGTGCAGTGCAGTGCCAACCCCTTGTATTGTTTGACGTTCCCTCATAGTGATTCGTGAAGAGCTCCACTGGTCTGGAACTCATGGCAAATCCAGTCAGCCACTGACTCAATACTTTTAAGCATTAGAGACTACAGTTTGATTGACACAGGTAAATACCTGTTCATTACAGGCTTTATCTAAAAAAAAAAATAAAAAAAAAAGAACAGCAAGAGTTTTTAACAGGAGGAGAGAAATGCACATTCCCATTACTGTAGATTGGTCTGAGGTCAGGTCAATGAGGTGAACAGACTTCTGGGTGAATTCAATAAGCCAACTGAGTGCTTCTGTTCTGTAGTCCTGCCATTTTTTGTTTTCTGAACAAAAACAAACAAAGCGGACCCCAATTCAAAACCTTTAGAGGCACGCCTTAAGACTTTGCCAGGGTCTATGGGAATAGGCCTTTGGGCACAACTCAGCTGATGGCGTGGCGTAGTGTGGCGAGGGGCAGCACTTCTCTCCTCTCCTCAGACAGAGAATTCAGCGCCACCTTTGCGTACTCTGACCATGAGAAGGCGCTGCAGCTGTAGCCCAGCGAAGGGGTTGAACCAGATGAGCGAGGGAGGCCCGCCGAACACAGCCTTCATGCCCTCCCACCGCACCCGCCGCTCCCATGTGGGCTTCTCATTTTTCAACCTCTCAATCTCCTACAGGACACACATTTCCCCCCAAATCTCATTCAAGCATTTTTAAAATACAAATAAGAGAATAAAAATAAAAGCAGAGTCAACAATAAAAAAAAGGTTGCCTATGTCCTTGCACAAACTTGACAGAAAACATTTAGCTACAAACAACCTTGTTCAGGTTAACTTTAATTACATCTACAGCTTTTAAATGTCTCGAATCTGGCTTGACAATGGAGAGAAACAAGAGAGAGGCAGTAGGCAATGATAGTCAAGTAGGAAATGATAGGCCATCAAGTAGGAAATGACAGACCAAAATGGAACTCCTCCACTGAAGTCAAATTGTTTGTATATGAGATGTGGAAATCCTGTTGGATTACTCATTATTGTGAGGATTATTCATTTAGCTGGAATTTGGGATCATACATTCTAAAATGATTGAATCATTTATCATGTTATAAAGCCATTTACGATTGAAAGGCTGGGTAACTGAAAGAAAGCAAGAACTCAAATGCTATTGTACTGAACTATACTATACTACCCTAGGCTATGGTATTTTGTTCTAGTAGGTCAGCCTATATGAATGAAATAAATGTATCAGAGTGCCAGGAAGTCAGTCAGGTGCAGACAGCACCTGTGGCATGAGTGTTCTACTGGACTGCTTTTGTTTGTACAGTGCAATTTCTTGAAACGTCAAAATAATGACTGATTTATCATAACTATCGCAGCCGATCAGAAGGATGAGAGAATGTTGTGTAAGTCACCTGACTCACCTTCTGACGACACACCTACCTCACCCTCAAATTACACATCTGACAACCTCACCATCTGACAAAATATCTACCTCACCCTACATCTACCTCTGACTACACCTGGGCGCCATGAGGGCCACAGACAGATTTTGCTGTAGCAGACTGGCAGTAGACTAGTCATCACTCACCGTCTCATCGTTGCAGATGGAGTGGATCTGAGTGCCAAACATGACAGCAGTGAAGGTGAGAAAGAGGAGTGCCTCCAGGCAGAGAAAGATCATGAGCATGACGGCCACTGGAGGAGAGTAGTCACTGCACTCTGCACAGGAGAGCATAAGACTGATTTCAGACTGAGCTTCAAACAGATATATGCTCAAAAACATCACTCCACCACTCTGTCAAAGATGCGTGTCTGCTTGTGACGTTTTAGAAACTAATCCTAGTGATGTTAAATAGAATTGGAATAGTAAGACTAGAGCACATGGAAATACTGAGTATCTTGTTGTTTATATACACATATGTTGTTGTTTATGTTGGGTTTTTACTTTCATGTTCACTATAGGTGCAACTGCTCTACCTGAAGACTTACCATTCCACTGGACTTTGACACAGGTGAAGAACTGGTAACCAGTCAAACATAGTGCATGGGCTGATATCAAAGCTATGTACATCTATTTTAAAAAAAAGAGGGAAGGACAGTTAATTTGTAAGACATTAGTCTTCTCTCTGATACGCAAACACAATAACACCAAAACTATGTTCCTGTATTAACTGGCATGGACCATCAGATAAGCCCAAATAACCTATGGCATGGCAAGAATGCAGTTTGGCTGGTTTGCAATCATTTATGCCAGTAGGCCAGTAGCTCTTATCTTACCAATAAGAGCTACATTCCCAGGTCTAGCTTGTGTTACATGTGACCATTAAGACCCTGGGCAGGTAATCTAACACCATCCAGACAACCGAGCGAGGAAGTACCTGCATTTTTTCTACAATGGCTGCCGTTTTACCACACACTGTGAAAAAGAAAGAAAGCAACCGACCAATCCACCAGCCAACCAGCCATTCACTCAACACCCCTGATAAGTTAAAGAAAAAAAAGGGGGGTTATACTATCAGTTATTATCCCAACAGCTCTCATACTCACAGTGAAGAGTACAAAGAAGCGCTGATTTTTCTCCCCCACACAATTATTAACCCAGGGACAGTGGTGATCCATCTTGCGGATGCACCGCTTACAAATGCTGCAGGAGGAGGAATCCACAGGCAGAAACAGAGGGACACAGTCATAGTCATCACCACAGACATGACAAGGCATTACCAACCACTCAAATTTTACATTCAGCACGTATATAATATAATCAGCATGGCAGTGGAGCAGTGGTATTGGTTAATGAAACTGGCTGGCTTGCTAGTAGCCTGGAAATTGTGGGTTCAAATCCTGGCTGCCACCGTTGTGCCATTAAGGAAGGCACTTAACCCGAAGTTGCCCCAGGGGAGACGGGCCCTGAAGTGACAGTTGACGAATGTAAGTCGCTTTGGATAAAAGCATCTGCTAAATGCATGAATGTAAATGTATACACTGTCCTCGATGTTTGTATGCATCATGCATGTCTGTTGCATATACAAGCTACCTACAAGCTACCTGCTTCTAATGCCCTCCTCTCCTTCCATTTCATAATGTTTTGATACAAAGCAAATACAACTGGTCACAATATTTATGGATTTAACAAACAGTATTGTAGATTGCCCCACAATTTGATTACATTTTTGAGGGACTACTACTGATAGTAGTGATTGGCCGGATGACAACTCCATATCACCATAACAGTGTACTGTGAATATTACAAAGTGTAACACAGTCCAGTCCAAAGCACAGTAATAGATGGTACAAACAAACAATGGAAGTGGAGTACAGTAAATACTACCATATAGTAATGTAGTAAAAACAATCTATATTTTGAATTTTGCTATGGCTGTAGCACCACTACATTACCAAAAGTATTCGCTCACCCATCCAAATGATCAGAATCAGGAGTCCTAATCACTTGGCCTGGCCACAGGTGTATAAAATCAAGCACTTAGGCATGCAGACTGTTTTTACAAACATTTGTGAAAGAATGGGGCGTTCTCAGGAGCTCAGTGAATTCCAGTGTAGAACTGTCATAGGATGCCACCTGTGCAACAAATTCGTGAAATCGTGAAATTTCCACACTCCTAAATATTCCACAGTCAACTGTCAGCTCTATCATAACGAAATGGAAGAGTTTGGGAACAACAGCAACTTAGGTAGGTAACGTAAACTGACAGAGAGGGGTCAGCGGATGCTGAAGCGCAGACTTTCTTCACAGTCAATTACAGAGCTTCATGGAATGGGTTTCCATGGCCAAGCAGCTGCATCCACACATCACCAAGTGCAATGCAAAGCGGACTCTAGACTCTGGACTCTAGAGCAGTGATGATGGAGTGATGAATCACACTTTTTCATCTGGCAATCTGATGGGTTTGGAGGTGCCAGTGGAACGATACATTTCGGCTTACAGTGGAACGATACATTATGCCGACTGTGAAATTTGGTGGAGGAGGAATTATGGTGTGGGGTTGTTTTTCAGGAGTTGGGCTTGGGCCCTTAGTTCCAGTGAAAGGAACTTTGAATGCTTCAGGATACCTTTACTTTACTTTTATGCATTTAGCATCCAAAGCGACTTACAACTCATCAACTATCAATTGTTCAGGGCCAGTCTCCCCTAGAGCAGCTTAGGGTTAAGTGCCTTGCTCACGGGCACAACGGTGGCAGCTGGGATTCCCACAACTTTTTCAGGCTACTTGCCCGCTAGCCAGGTTCCTTAACCACTACGCCACCACCGCTAACCACTACGCTACCAAAGCATTTTGGACAATTCTCCCACTCCATTCTCCCAACCTTGTGGGAACAGTTTGGAGCGGGTCCCTTCCTCTTCCAACATGACTGTGCACCATTGCACAAAGCAAGGTCCATAGAGACATGGATGACAGAGTCTGGTGTGGATGAACTTGACTGGCCTGCACAGAGTCCTGACCTGAACCCGATAGAACACCTTTGGGATGAATTAGAGCGGAGACTGAAAGCCAGGCCTTCTCGACCAACATCAGTGTGTGACCTCACAAATGCGCTTTTGGAAGAATGGTCAAAAAATCCTATAAACACACTCCTAAACCTTGTGGACAGCCTTCCCAGAAGAGTTGAAGCTGTAATAGCTGCAAAAATTGGACCAACATTGGGATGGCACTTAAGGTCATATGTGACTCAAGGCAGGTGAGCGAATACTTTTGGTAATATAGTGTGTGTATATATATATATATATATATATATATATATATATATATATGTGCAACACAAAAAAGCATAAGAAAACTAGAGTTTTAATTATGTTATTTTGACCTGGCAATCAGTGGAGGACAAGCTGCCGAGTCACTCAAGCCAAACCAGTCAGTCATTAACTCTCCTGTCCTGGTTATTAAAACAGTCCTTTAGTCTACTGGCAGCCCTGAACATTCCCCTTCCTCCCTAGTGCTGGGAGTGTGTATGGGTGTGCATGTGTGTGTGTGTTGTGTCCCAGTTTCTCACACAGGGGAGTACCTGCAGTGGTGGGCTCGTTCAGGCTTGATGCTACAGCACTTTGGGCACTTGTAGATGACCTCACCAGGCTTCAACTGCAAGCTGTCCATGTATTCTTTAGTGGCATTGCCCTTGGGAACAGCTCCCTGCAGATGACAAGAGGAGGCACAGCACTTGGTAAAGTTGAGAGAATATGATATGGATGTTGAGTACTGTGAAAAGAATTGATACTAAAAAATTGTGTGGAATTACATACTCATCCGCAATAGTGTATCAACACTATTAAAGGAAAGGTCAAGTGTAAATCAACCAACATCCCTGTTGCTTGAGCTCGCCGAGTGCTGAATGAGAAACCTTGGTACATTATTTTGTACAAATAAGTTTCCTTGCCCTCATTCGTTGCCATTTTGCTATTCGGTTTGGCTGTACCAAATTTTCTTGTTCCTCTTCCAGAGGACAGCACTCAGCCAGATTGAGCAACAGGGATATGGGTTAGTTTACTCTGGACTGCTCCTTTAACGCTGATAGTGCTCTCTTTGCCTCCTCCACACTGCCCGACACATGGGACACTAGTTGTTATAGCTGGCTTAACATGGTCAGTGCTTCTGCTGAAGGGACTTTGAGACCAGTTTTAGTCAAAACCGTCTTTCATTTCTTTACCAATGTCAAGTATTGTCTGGGTACTGGTATCGCATAGAAATTCCAGTATTACCAGCATAACAACCTTAGCAGGTAGCATAGCCCAAGTAATCTTTACCCCAATTTGTGGAATATTAGCATGTTATGAGTGTAATATGGATGTGAGAATCTGAGAGTAGATTTACCAGTTAAACTACTCTATGTCTGTAAGGTGTATCTGTTAATCCAAAGTTTGTTATATGTATTTTTACTAGACTGTGGATGAAAGGCTGGGCTTTGGCCATTTGTCTTTTCTTGGCATGTATCTCAAACTATTCATCTGAATGACTTCACACACGGGGGAAAATAACACTGGATGAAGCGTTGTGCATGTTTTGTAGACACAGCAGTGGTTTTGCTAGTATGTAAAGTCTACTTTAGCCTACTTCAGCTTGTGGTTGGTGCCTTGAAATGTTGTCTCACCGGATCAGTCAGCATGGTGCGCACGTGCGACGATAGAGCCATCACGGCCAGGAAGTTGAAGGCCACTCCGTTGATCATTGAGAACCAGAAGTTCTTGGAGGGGAGCAGCATGACAAAGTTCACCACGAAAGCAGCATAGAGCACCAGGAACCAGGTTAGCACAGCGCACACCATGCCACAGCTGTCCTGGATAAACCACACACGGCCCCGCGACGCTGAACATACTCCCTTAAGCTCCTCTCCCTCCTCACCAGCCAGCAAGAGGTGATGCTGCTCCACATCCCGTAGCCGATGGGCTGAGGACTGCATTCTTTCCTACAGGGAGAGAGACAGAGAGAGAGGGAGGGAGAGAGAGAGAAATAAATAAAGAGAGAAAGCATGTAGAGAGAGAGGTGGAAGGAAATAAAGCAGTAATCATAAATCACAATTTCGTACTACGCAAATGTTGCTTCTTCAAATCCTTCCTGAGAAAGAAACTAACAGAACAGAAACAGCCCAAGAAACTGCCTCCACCGCACTGGCAGACGTGATCATAACACAAATCAATGGCGGATTTGCCCCTCCAGGATATGGACTCTGAAGCTTTGGAAATGAACCCCACATGTTATAAATAACCCATCAGAAATAGAACTGCATTGATAGGCTATCAGGATCTTGGAAAAAAAAGCATTGATGATGCTGATGTCTCTCTGGATTTTTATTTTACATTTTATTATATTTCTTAATATAATAAAAATATTTTTCCCACATCATGAACAAAATGCAGCCAGTGCTAACAACAAACAAAGAGACAACCTATTCAGCTATTCACAGGACAAAATGCAGAATCTAACCTTCAAGGATTCATCATATTTAAGTCCTGACACTAATGTGGACCTTAACTTACAGAGACTGAGGAACAGTATAGTCCTGCTCAAATAAATAAATACATACATACATAAACAAACAATCACCATAAACACTGTATGAGTAAGCCATTTGGAAACAAAGTTGGCCACTGATATCTAATGCCAAATGCAGACAGTATGATGGTTAATTTTAATTATGCTTTCCACTGATTTCAAATTCAGTGGAGAGCAGAGTTTAAGCAACTGCCTGGGGGAAAACTAGGGCAATGTGTTAGGCTAGTACTCTGAGCCAAGACTAGCAAAAGAAACAAGGGGAAAAAAGTGAGTGAAGAAGCAGAAAATAGGAACCCATTATGTTTCAGACAGACAATGAACAGCTGTTCTCATGACATTACTTTCCACTCAACTTTAAGTAACACATGCAAGTTACAGAGTGCTGTATCTTTGATTAACTACTATAAGGAACAACAATAAACTTTCTTTCCAAATATTTATTGACAGACACAGACAAAGGGCATCTGTTGTGTAAATCCAGTCTGTTCCAGAGCATTAACAGGCCTGAGAGGTCAAAATATTCAACCTCATCCATAGGTTGTACCAAAGGAAATGATGCTTTCTATTGTAAACAACACTCAGGGTTTGTAACGAATGGCAACAGTCTTTAGTCATGGTGACTGTAAATTAAAGTCAGTTCCTGGGAACAAACTAGATAAATAAAGAGATGGGGGCAAAAGCCAATCTGTTCAAAAGCATCAGTAAGGGACAAAGGTCACAATTTTTGTTCAGCCACACCCACAGTGAGCTCTCACTCCTCTGGGACAGAAGCAAATGATAATTAAATATATACATTTGATCTCTGCATTTAGCCCAATCGTGAATTAGTGAGACACACACAACACACAGTAAATACACAGTGAGGTGAAGCACACACTAACCCAGAGCAGTGGGCTGCCTGCTACAGTGGTGCCCATGGAGCAGTGAGGGTATAGGTGGATGTACTGGCCAGGAATTGAACTGGCAACCCCTTGGTTTCAAGCTCGAAGCCCAGTGTATTTACACTCAGAGGTACCACCATTCCCATGTTAGTCCTTATGTACAAATGCCTACGATATCAAGGTCTATTAAAGGTCTACAGTAACATTAAATTCAGACTACATTTTTTTTTTCCAATGGTTCTTCTGGCAGATACGTGCCACATGGACATATGAAAGATCAGAGATAAAAGCTATTAAAAATGAAATGTCTCATCAACTCTTCTCTGACCCAGTGATTTCAAATTATGATCAAAAACCTCAAATAAAAATGAACCAAAAGTGAAAAAGTCAATTGTGTGGTGAGAGTCTTGTACTTTTCTCTCTTACCCACCTTTCACTATCCACTATAGTAGCATACTGTCTCACGTCATCATTGGTGGGGACACGTTTGGCACCACTCCCTCCACAGAGCCACCTGCAGCAGATGTGAATGTGCACATTTTAAAAATACACACTGTATTTAAAGATAAGCAGAAACTATGTCAGAGGCTAGAGCAATGCAGCACAGTGTAGCGCCCTACCTACAGAAGTGGGTTGGCAAAAATGCCCTAGACACATCAAAGCCACCAGAATCAGCATCAAATATAGGCTACTCCCCAGTAAGAACACTTGTCTGTGCCTCACTCACTGCTTAATGTATTCACATACACACAGGCACACACTATGTGCAATAGTACCAAATACACTATAAATCATGTCACAACACTATCAGATGAAAATGTATGACAAGGCTTTTCTGTCTTGCCTCGTGGCATAATGAGAGTGGGGGAATCTTGTCAACAATGATGCATAAGCAAAATGTAAATTAGACAGTGGTATTTGTACAACAGAGATGTTGACCTGCAGTTTAGATCATGAAAAATGCATTGCAGAGACAAAGAATCTGCTCTTAAATGCTCATCTTTTCAAGCGGCTATTAAAATATGAAACATGTCGATTGCTAAACTCCTAGACTGCTAAACAGAGCAGCCCATGATAAATACTTATACTATAACGTTATTCCTAATACAGGAACAGTTCATGGTGTACCACCTGATGTGCAAACACAAAGACTGGCTGTGATAAAGTAACAAAGTAAATCCTTCACAGAATTTTCTTTGCTGAGTTTATCATCATTCAACCACAAAGCTGACATGCGACGTTCAACGAAAACACTTTACAGTCAGTCCACTTAACGCCGTTCATTAACCAAGGCAAGTCCTTACTGTCTCTCGCCAAGCTAACGTTAACTAGCTAGCCTATGTGTTTCTGACAGTTCCTAAGATATATATATGGACGTTACTTAATTTCGCCAGTTTAAAAAAGTCTCAGATACAAACGTCTGATGACAACATTAAGCTATCAAACATTACGTTGCCCTAGTTCGTTAAAACATGTATCCATATGAAACGCTAACTAGAACTTCAACCACCCTGACACACCTTAATCAGCACGTAGAAGCACATTTACGCGTGAATTCCGTTTTCCACCTCACATAAATGTGGTCCAAACGAGCATGTTGCTTGGAAATAAATGTCATACACATAGGACGATAGCTGGGGAGCTAGTATCCCATATCACTAAATGGATTAACGTTAGCTAGCTAGCCAGCAAATATGCTTTGTGTGACTCCCTACTCGGCACTTACCGCAGTAATTCCTGACCTACACACAAGATTAGTCACACTGTCTTAAACTGGATTTCCGAAGTGTGCCGCAAATCATCTGAAATACTCATACACAGCACTGACAACATTTCAAGCCTTCACGGGTGCCTTCTATCCGAATATTTGACTTCCGGGACTCCCCATCATGCAGGTGTTGTCCCTATGCCTTCGTCAGTCTCAGAATACCACTCCTTGAATGGTTGTACGCACGCGCATGTGCACCACCCTCGATGACACCTTAAAAGGTTACTTAGACTGTGATTTACTATTCTTATGTTGTAAAGTTATGGCTATGAACAAAACTTCACCATCAAATATCTTCCTCAAAACAGAATGAGATAGTCTGCACGCTTATAACTTGCAGTTGGCTTAGCTCAATTAATTTACCCTGTAAACAATAGGTAAAATAGGGCCTATAGCTATATATATATATATATATATATATATATATATATATATATATATATATATATATATATATATATATATATATATATATATATATATATATATATATATATATAGGCTGGTGGATTTATGACAATTGAGGCTAGAGACTACAATTTGCCTAAGCAATTTACAGACAATTGGCAAAGTAAGCATGTCCTTAAAGGACAGACAGTGTGACACGTTTATCACTGTCCAGGAGGTATGTGAAGGAACACAGATTAAAAAAAACAGGGAATGATAGACAATAACCTACCATCAAGAGACCTAGTTCTTCGTTATAATCTAGAACTTGTCCACCCAGTGTGTGCTCAGTATTCCTGCTCTGAGATGCATTTGAAACAGTGGCTCAGTACAAGCATATTGTGCATTGTGGACACTACACTCTCTCTGCCAAAGGATGGCAGTCTTGCTAAAAGGTCAGGGCTGTAGCTTCACAGGAGAGAGAATTCAGACAAATGAAACAGAATCCCTTGCAGCTAGAGGCTACCTTTATTCTCAGGCCTCCAATATAGGCCTCTCTCCCCACATCCAAATAGGTCTTACATACCCTGGGAAACATCAATGAAGATACAGTCTGGCAAGAGTGATTGACCTTGCATTGCAAAGGTGTAACCTGCATGAGATTTTACATAGATTATGAGCTCCAAATTCAAATTCAGGCCGCCCTGTATGACAAGGGAAGACTGACAGTTCAAATACCAAAAATTACTGTTGTGACAGGTTGTAGGTTTTATGCTCACTTATGTAAAAATATCTTGATGTGAAGATTACACACAAAAAAAACACACTGACGCAAAATAAAACAGACAAACAATTATCTGTTATAAAGCTGAAAATAGCACAAATAATTTTATTCACAGTTCAATTCAGTTCAGTTTTTTGTTATTTATTGGCCTAGTCTAGTGGTCTCAAAACACTAGACTAACACTGTAACAATAGTCAGCAGTTACAGTATGTAACACTGAAATACATATAAATGTAATACAATATAATAAAATATAAATTAGAGTAGACAACAAATAAAAGCAATAAAAATAAGAGCTGGTGTATAGTTCATGCCACCAAATCAAAGTACTGGATGCTCACGCAAATTAGCCTACATCTATGTTTCCACAGTTACGTTACAAACCTGTGGATCATTACTGTGCTGAAAAAAAATCTGATCTGATCTGATTTAATGAAATCTCCAAAGGTCTCAAAGATTACTTGTTCCTTCTTGTAGCTTGCGGTTCAAAGTAGGTGAAAATGACAATCAATGTCATGACTGTCATATGAATACACAAAAAAAACACAACTACACTTTCATTCATACAATTCAGACATGAGGCCTGAAACCGTCTAAAATGACATGTAACAAATTTAACATATTGATATATGTATTTTCAATGAATTGACTAAGAAATTAACAATATACCATATTGTAGGCCTAAACAAAAGTCACTGGGTAAGGGTAGAGGTAGAAGTAAATTTACAAGCTAAATAAGGCTTTTTTGCATATTAGTTGAGCCAGTTGTCACTGTATCCACAGCCCATTGTTTTAGTTTTTGTGAAGCATGGTCAACTTTAATAGTAATCTGACACCAACAGCTGATAAGCGCTTTGGCCTAGACACAATGGTGGAGCTTAAAGCTTTTAAACAGGAAATACCTGCTCAGGAACAGTCAGTGACACACCTTGTGCAATTTGCATTTGTTCAGTACTGAAACGGCTAAGTCACTGAAAATGGTACTAGCACAGAACAGCCCTCCTGTTTACCTTTTTCAGTCAAATTAAACCACATTCAACTGTTTTATACTCTTAACTCACCCTACTCTTAATGACAGTATAATAAATTTTACCCCCTAGTAAACTATCTGGCCTCTCTTTAGTTAAATCTGCAATTTATCATGGCACCAGATTGCAGGATGACACTAAAACTGGGCTGGCACTGCCGACATCTAAGGGTGTGGTTAGTTTACCCATGGCTAAATACCAATCTCACTCCGGGGGACTAATGTCAACACTCCCTCCTTGCTATTGTTGTTGCTGAGTAGGTAAAAAGAGCTATCAGTGGATCTATTCAGTGGTGGGGGATGAAGTTGTTGAGGGACATTATTTACTATCAGCAAAGTGCAGAGAATGTGTGCCACAGCTATGACATGGAAAATGACTTCAAGGCACAGATACCTGTAACACAAAAAAATAGTCTTTGACACACACACACCCACACACACACACAAAGTTGTCAAAAGCCAGAAACAAAGGGCAGCATGGACTGGGTCACAGTACAAACCACCCAGGCAACTGTGCAACTTAAGGTGGCATAGAAGAAGTTGAGAGTTCTGCCACACATTCCAGAGACACAAAAGCCTAGGTCAAAACAAGACAGGTCTTGCCTAACTGCCTTGACTGGATTTAGTCACTCCTGACAAATCTCAACATGCAGGTCAGGGTACAATTCAGGGTATTGCCTGGCGATGGAGAGAAAAAGGGAGGCACTTGCATGTATATGGAAACACGACTCCACAAGCTAATACAATTTAGAGTATGCAAGCATAAACATTTCATGGAGTCTGAGAGCCTTGCTTGGTCTTGATGGGCTTTTAAAGCTCCTGCTGGGAAGAGGGGAGATGTTGCTGATCACAGCATCTGACAAGCATTGCACTGTCCACAGGCATCTCATTTCCAACATGCATCGCCAGACAAATAGATGACAGACAGATTTTTATATATAATAATATAGATATATAGATTTTTATAATAATAATAATAATAATACTTAATAATAACAACAAATGTCTTTTCATTTCATGTAATATCTGAAAAATGCTACTTGCATTTTTTAAATTCCATGTCTTCATTAGACCAACCTTGAGAGGTTCTATGTTTGCATGCCTTCCACAGATATTCAGTGTTTACTTTTTGAATTTTAGTTCATTTTCAACAGAATTTTCAGCCACAGACTTGCAGCACAAAACTAGATATGGGATGTTAAAGCACTGTTCCTGATCTACACCTAGTAATCATTTATGTGTGTGAATGCAGTGTGAGAGCTTTTGTTTTCATTTGTAAGAGAAGACAATCTTATCAGCCTTACATAGAGAATAACCATTGATGAAACTCATTTCCTGAGTCCCATAGACTGCACGCATGAGTCATCAGCTACCCAAAATCACTGCCAATACTATGACCATTGTTTGTGTTATGTATATGGCTTTAAAGTCTTAAGAATTAAAACTTAAGTTATACTGTAACTGTGATGGAGCCAACTTTTTTCAGAGCAGACAGACAACAAGAAAATGTTTTGTGCCAGATTCTCAATGGAGAGTTCAAGAGAGGTTAATATAGCACAAAAGGGGAAGGCATTTTATTACAGTGCTAACTGGAGAAAATTAGACTATTTCCATCTTTCAGATGGCAATGGCCGCTGACATTTCCTCAGAATGACACATCACACACCCTCTGGTTATGTCTGATGACTGAAACTTATATCAGCCACATGGTGGCCAATTACAAAGTCCTTTTCACACCCACATACATTTGCCTCAGAGCTGGTCTTCAGTAAGACACAATTTCTAATTCTTTCCCTTCAGTTACACATCGTCAGGTGTCAGCGTGTGTTGCAAGTCAATGTCAATCCACATATTCACAAATATATTATCAGAGTTTGTTTTCATTCCAATGTGGAGAGGGAGTTAGGCCTATTAACCTAGGCCTATTAGAGAGAGGAGGAATAAAAACATAAACATGAACTACTGCCAATTATGGATAGGCTCACCCAAATCAAACACATGTAGTTTCAATTATTTATTAATTCTTTTCTTTTGTCTCATAAGATGTACATCAGCTAGCTGAAAAGTTGGACAAGAAACAACTGTTCTCTCCCATTTAAGTTCAACAAATTCTAAAAGGACGTTTGTAATGTCCTATCTGTTAGATCCCAGTTGGGCAGACTTCAAAGCACTTTTGAAGTTCCCCCTTACCATTCACTGTTACATTTTGATGCAATATTGGCTCAGACATGTGACCTTCAGTCAATCACTTCTTCCTGCAAACAGCAGTGAAAATATGGCTTAGACACTTTTGTTCAAAGTGGCTTACAAAGGATAGACAATGCATTGCTAATAAAGTAGTCTAACCAATTAGATAAAAAAGAGAGAGAGAGAGAGAGAGAAAAGTATGACTCATAAGCTATAGGCTAAGGTAAAAATTATGTGTCTTAAAACCTTGATTCACCAGACTTTTTGCACCTGCAAAAAGGCTGTCTGAAAGACTATTACGTTCTACGTTCTTAAAATTTGTAGGCCTATTTGTTTCACTTTGAACCAAAAACATTTCTACTTAACCCACTGATAATTAATAATTAGAAAAAACAAACACTCACATAAAATTAAATGGGCTAGTGAAGTCAAGAGAAATCCCTTTGCCCCTCCCCCACCCACATGGCCATAAGTGGAGATAGTGATAGTGGGAAGTGTGATGGTCTGAAAACCTTGAGACAGAACTCATCATAGGTCTCTTACATTTGGATTAAATAGGTAAGTTGCAGTCATAAAACTACCAAATATATTACTATTTGCAAGTATAGATGTTGAATATTTGATAACGTTGATTAAGCCAACCCCTGAAATTAGCTAATTAATTAGCCTTGCTAATGCTATCACATAACCTTTTCAGAACTTTAGCAAATATGCTTTCAATTAGTTACATGTCAGTCGGTGAATGCTTGTGGAATAGACACTGTGTTTAGAACTTAACTTAGCCTACTATGTATGATATGTATATCTATCCCTGTCTTGTCTGACTATAAGGCTTTGTTATCTGACTAAGTTAGTTGTCTCTGGTTGTCAGCAAATGTCATGATAGCCAAGTTTGCCATAATTTACAATCAGGAATAGGTATATCAATCATTCTTCTTCTAGAGGGTCAGGGAGCATCACGCTGTGAATTGATTGATACATCTATCAAATTGTTGAGGGTGAAACAAGAGGAACAACATGGAAAAGGATAGACCTTAATTTATTAATAATGTTATCATTAGTATTAATATGTGTTATCAACAGATAGATAGATCTGAATTGGTTTTCCGTAACTTACTCAAAATTCTCAACTCCCTGTTCCCTCCCACAATCACAGATAAATTGCAACGTGTAAGATGGGTCACCCATAGTTCATTTAAGGTGGACCATATGAGTACTAGAGTGTAGGGGTGTGCAAGCTGGGAAAGTACTCTAAGCACCATTTTATCCTCCTACATATTTCATAGCCTAGTGCTCACAACCAACACAGAGTACTACAGGAAACATTAAGTACTAAGTGAGAAGCCATAGCTTAACTCAACACTTTGTATTGTGTGCTAAATAGCATCTCCTTTGTCACATCCTTGAACTGGCGTTGGTTTTGTCCCATGCAGAACACGAAATATGCTGAAACACCAGCAAATCTCCACAGGGCAGAGAACTTTAGGGTGCTGCCGTTTGTGGTTTTCTCATGGATGAATGGCTCCTTTTAATACAGCTGCAGTAAGACCCGGTAACATGTGGGAGCCGTCATTACAGTAAACTTCAGTCTGGGAAGGCTTCAGGCACTGATCGCATGGTGTTTACAATAGCCCTGTTGTCATTATTACGGGAAACCTCCCACTTCACCTTGCTAGTATGGGTGTGGTAGCCTATTGCTACTTAATGAGAGTGATTCTCAAAAGCCAGGCTACATTTTTGATTTAGGCTACATGTTAAATGTATATGCATAGCTAATGACTCGAGACGAGGCAGTAGTATAAATTTCTCTATTAGTGGAAAGAGGAGATATAGATAATATTAATAGTGTTCACTTCCCTGGACGGACATACTCGATTATTGTTATTTCAGCAATATTCCCTATCAGAAAACTCACTTTGGATTTCTTTGTTCATGTGGTTTCAGATTGACCGCGTGATGTTTATCAGTACATTTATTTTACAAGGGCGCCATGCCCAAACTTGGTTGGTTCCTTTAACATTAATCTGACGGTTGGGCGAGGCCACCTGCATATCAACGTCACCCTTTCGTCGAAACTACCTGATGCTGCTTATTTCCGCAATTGGATGTTGGAGTCATTTGAAGTTTCGCCGTGAGCAAGCAAGTTATTTTCTTTCGAGCGGAAGCAAAGAGGAATATTTATTGGAATTTTCACACGCAAGTGTTTGAATCTGATGGAGAGCTGTAGGTGCTTGCGTTTTGGAGCTATAATTGTCGTTCTCCAGGTGAGTCATTTTGGTATTTATATATTTTTACTTATTTTCTGAGCTGATGTTTTATTCTATACCATTTACAGTTGTTCAGGTAGCTTTACGTTCACTTTTCAGTTTCTGAGCCCAGTAATTTCACTACTCTGACGGAAACGTTATGATGAAGGAAACTTCAGTATATTTTTGAATCAGGTGGCAATTTGGCTAGTCAATGTGGACGGATGTAACCAACGAACCCACTGATTTAGGCCTAAATTACTCTCGCATCGCAAAATGAGAGAAGGTTTAAGAATACAATAGATATTTTAACTATAGTGTTTTTTTTTTAGCTTTGACTTTAACTAACTGCAGCTTATCTTTTTCCTTAAACCATCTAGGTACTATCGTGTGCCATTTCTGAGGATTCACCATGCACACCTGGATTTGATTCGGACCTTTATGTTTTCAAAGTTGATAGAGTTAATCTTCACATTGGACGGAGGCTTGGTAAAGGTAAGCTTTTTGTATTGTCGCCTTAAAAGGCCTCGCCCTTGTCTTTTTTAACTTGTACGTAATTGATAATTTAGTGGGCCAGCCGACAAATTTGCGTTATTTTCGTATATAATAACCCACATTTTTGAGTGAGGGGGATAAGTAGAGCAGCTTCATTTTCGATTAGCCCCTTGAGTCGTGGATGTGCCCTAGGTTTCTTCCTAGACTAACTAAACATAAGGGAGTTTTTCCTTGCCCCTGATTCTCTTGGCTGCTCCTTCTATAAAGCGCCACGAGACAATACTATTGTAAAAGGCGCTGTATAAATAAAATGGAATTGAATTGAGTTATAGCTTGTGATGAGCCTTGGTGAATCTGGAGGACAAAGAGGCCGTTGTTTCATCAAATATTGCATTTTCTCACCACTCCAATAACCTAGAAACGCTGCAGGAGACCTTGAGCTGTTCCACTAGATAAGGATGGCAGCTCAGTTTGGTGCAGCTGGCTTCGTCCCTTGCTGCTGGTCTATCTGTATTTTGAAGTTTCTTTTACTGGTAAAAGGCTAAAGACTTACGATATGTCACCACTATCAAAGCCATTATCAATTTTCAAATTCAGTAGAGGACTGTGGGCAAATAGAGTTTGGTCTAAGCTCTTTTAAAATAAGTAGTTTCAACTGTTTTAATGTTTTGAAGGCTTTGGAAAAAGGTGAGCTTTACTAACGCTAAGGTCATTCATGTTCAGCCAGGCTGAATGTCAGCGGAGGCTTCTCATGACTTCTTATGGGTGTGTTTGAGCAAGCCTTAACGTGACCAGGTGGGACAAACTGGTTCTGTAGTGCCTCCGCAGGCGCTTTTACTTTTCTTACTAGGCCGTAGAATTCTTTGGGGGAGGGGTGTGTTTGTGGTAATCTAAGTTGGGTTAGATGTATGTGGTTTCCTCCCTCGTAAACAACATTACAATCCTTAGTCATCTCAAAAATTGATAGGGAAGACTGAAAAATATGATTCACATCCTTTTATTCCAAGATGGTGGCAGTCATAATTGGTCTGGCTTTTGAGGCTCAGTTGAAAAACAATATTGCAGTGTGCTGGGTACTTTCCCCTTGACAGTGCCATTATAAGACCAGTTCTGATGCACCCCGTCCTGTTTTGATCCTAACCACTCATCCCGAAAGAATGATTTAATACACGAACGTGGTAAAATTCTGTTAATTCTTGTGTTTTCTCTCACTGCATTAAATTATTTGTGTTATTGTGAAATGTTATTGAAGAGTTTATTGAAAAACTCTTTGTGCATTGTCACAGGGATTTGCTGAGCCCCTTATCAAATGCTTTACAAAGCAGCACTGTGGTCACATAAAAGCCCATTTATTCATTTGGCTCATCAGTTGCAGCCATAACGGCCACTTCCTCCACATTTAGCACTAATAGCCAGCCCATAGGTCAGCGAGTGGGACCAGTGTGGCCATTAGCACTAGAGAATGGACTGAAATGGTCAGTGCGTAGACCTCTCTGACCCACCCATCCCCCCCCGCTTTTTTCTCCCTCCATAGTCAATTTCGATGACTGTACCAGCCGCACGCGAACTGTGTTTGATTCGTCGGACAAGCGTTTCAGAGTGGAAACGGATGGAACGGTTAAGATGAAGAGACCAGTGACCCTTCACGATGGACACAAGAGGTTTTCAGTGGACGGGTGGGACTCCCAAGGCCGGAAGTACACAGTGGCTGTGCGTGTGGAGCATGAACGCCACAACCACCACCACCACCAGGTGGACTTGCACCAGGTAACCACCGGCAGCACAACACTGACCTCTGCTGAACACATTAACACTGAAAGTTTATCTCCTGCCAGAGTGCAATGCCTACAACAAAACTCTTTTGACTATCTCCTGCCAGCTTTGAGTGCTCAGAGAAAACACTCTTGTTTTATACTGGGGTTTGAATTAGTTGTGTGGTTCATTGATTTAAAAACACATTAACTATATCACATGCATTCAATAATGTAGTCTCATGTAGTTGTAGGGTGACTATATCACACACACACACACACACATTTTAAAGTCCATATTTTCTTCTCAGTCTGATTAGTGTGGCCCCAGATGCTAGCATCATTTGAGAACCTCTTTTTATATATATTTCTCTCTCTCTCTATTTTCTTCAAATATAATTTGGTAAATACTTCTCTGTTTGTTAAGTTGGTAACACAGCCTGATGCGACTGAAGTAGTCCCAACTGTGCCAGTCCTGATGTTTCCCAAGTCATCTGGCGGCCTAAAGAGAAGAAAGAGAGACTGGATCATTCCTGCCATTAGCATTTCTGAAGGCTCCAGAGGCCCTTTCCCACAAAAGATGACGGTGCAGGTATGTATGAAGAGGAGGATGAAGTGAGTGTATATTGTCTCGTGATGTGAAGAGATTATTAATTGATCCACTGACCTTTAGATCAAAACCAGCCATGCAAAGGAGATGAAGATCATCTACAGCATTACTGGCCCAGGGGCTGATCAACCACCCACCAACCTTTTTACAATTGACCGATTCTCAGGACAGCTTTACGTCACTCAACCCTTGGACAGAGAACAACAGGACAGCTATTTGGTAATGTTTTAGTTTTTACTATTACTTTCCATTGCAAGTCGACAGCATCAAAGTGTGGTTTATTAGCAATTTCATGATTTTGATTTCATCCAATCCCTCAGCTCTTTGCCCATGCAGTCTCAGAGGGAGGTTCTAAAGCAGAGGAGCCCATGGAAATCAAAATAATCGTAATCGACCAAAACGATAACAAGCCTATCTTTACAAAAGATCCATTCCTGGGAAGTGTTGCAGAATCGTCAAAAATAGGTTTGCTTGTCTGTTTCTTCTGTGTGTGTGTGTGTCTGTCTGTTAAAGTGTGTGTGTGTGTGTGTGTGTGTGTGTGTGAATGTGCATGCACGTGTGGATTGTTCTTTCTGTTCCTTTCTGTTTCTGTTGTGTTTTAGCTTTTAGTTTTAAATTTGCTGTCTATTTGTTCTTCTACAGGCACTGAGTTTATGGAGGCAGTTGCCACTGATGCTGATGAACCTGGAAATGCAAACTCCGACATCAAATACAAAATTCTAAGTCAAACTCCATCACTGCCACAAGGGGACATGTTCGACATCAATCCTTCCACAGGAAAAATCAGGGTGAAGTCTGCTGGGCTAGATAAAGAGGTACACTAACAGTTAATGACGGATCTATCTCTTACTAGCCTCCAGACACACCACTAGATTTTATTTTACCCTGCTGGTCCGTCGGAGCGTCAGCTGTTCGCGTGTGCGAGTTAATTATAGCAGGCAACATATAAATACTTAGTTAAAAGCATAATTATGTGCTTTTGCTGGTCAATTTGGAAAAAAATTCTAATATTTAGATAGATAGATTGTTAGATAGATAGATAGATAGAATAATAAAATAATTATAAAATAGTAACTGTGTAGTTTACCCGGTATGGACAGTATTTCTGTTGGTATTAATTTTGTAGTTGCATATTGGTTGAAGGTCATGCTTTTAATTTAATAGCTTTTTTATTAGACTTTATATTAAATATCAAATTGCATTTAAACAACATCTTGTGAATTTTCTTTCCAGAACATCAACAAGTACACTTTGGAAATTGAAGCAGCTGATGATGCAGGAAATGGTCTAACAGCCTTCTGCAAAGCAATCATTACCATAACTGACAGCAATGACAATGCTCCCCAGTTGGGTGACCACTCTCAGGTGAGCAAATTCTAGTGAAGGTGAAGTAGAGGAGTAAAGGCCAGCTGCTGTCTAACTGTCATTACTACTGTTTCAAATGTCGCTATTGTAAATTAAAGCAATGTCTACACAACAGACCATCAGGACAACACTGTGACGAATGTACAATACATTATATGAATTTTCTAATAATAATAAAAGTTAATTACAAAAAAGCTAAAGTTACTTACTTTATTGCTGGGTAGTGTGGACACTCATTTAATTATCTTTAGCAATGTGAACAAACCTTAATGCTGGTCGGAATACAATTGTGAGCTTGACTGCTAGAGAGTAGATGATTAAGGTGAATGTTCAATGTTGGTATGGGTAAGGTGGTGTACATGTTCTCAGTCTAAGACACAGGACTTTATGCCTTCACTAATGTTGTTTTTCTTTTCTAGTACACTGCATCGGTCCATGAGAATAAGGTGGGGGAAGAGGTAGTGAAGTTGCTTGTCACAGACAAAGATGATCCCAACACAGAAGCCTGGGCAGCCAAATTTAAGATCATCAGTGGGGACAGTGGAGGGATGTTCAGCATTGAGACAGGGCCCAACAAACAGGAGGGCATCATCAAGACAGCCAAGGTGTCTGAAATTAGTTGTTGTGTTTTGTATGTTTTGTATTTTGTTTATTGGTTTTCCTTCCATCCGAATCCGAACTGATTGTGTTTATCTCCAACTAGCCTCTGGATTTTGAAGCTGTGTCCAAGTACACATTGGTGGTAGCAGTGGAGAACGAAATTCGCTTGCCGTTTCTCTGCCAACATCCACTGCTCAGGTGGTGGTGAATGTTGAGGATGTCAATGAGGCTCCTGTCTTCAGTCCAGCAGAGAAGAAGATGTCTAAGCTTGAAAGTGACCCTGTTGGTACAACATTGGTGCAGTACACGGCCACTGATCCCGACACAGCCATGAAGCAGAAAGTGACGTGAGTGTTTGTGCCGATGTTTCAGAATATTCCTATATTTACATTACAGCATTTAGCAGATGCTTTTTATCATTATATTTGGTCAATTATCAATTAGTTCAGGGCCAGCCTCCCCTAGAGCAACATAGGATTAGGTGCCTTGCTCAAGGGCGCAACGGTGGTAGCCGGGAATCAAACCTAGGAACAGTTTGCTTTTAAATTTAGGTATACCTACAGTATTGACAAATAATTAGCTAGTTTGAGTATTTGAAATGTTGGGTGCTATTACACAGCTGTGGGTTTTATTAGTCTTCACTGAAAACACACAAGTCAAGTAATTGTCCAAAGCAAAGTATCTGTAGTTTTATTAATTCTACTTGAAAGTGGAAGAGGGATATAGCAAAAGAAGTGTCTGGGTGTACTGTGTGGTACCAGTACTTTTCTTTCCTTTTCTTTTCCAATGGTAAATACTTAAAGTCTGTCTTTACAGGTACAAAATTGGAAGTGATCAAGCTGGCTGGCTGACTGTCGACAAAGACTCAGGATTGATTAAACTGAAGTCTGAAATGGACCGGGAATCTAGTTTTGTCAAAGGTGGCCTTTACAAAGCCCTCATTCTGGCTATGGATAATGGTATGTAACCCTCTTTTAATAAGTACCTCTTCATGTGTCTAAAGCTATTTTCATTGATATTTAACTTTCCAACCCTCTGTTCTTAATAGATGTGGTCCCTGCAACTGGTACCGGTACCCTCATAATTCAGTTGCAGGATGTGAATGACAACGCTCCAGCAGTGTCGGAGAGGCAAGTGCAGGTGTGCAATGAAGAGCCAGAACCTGTGCTACTCACGGTCACGGACCCAGACGGCGAACAGAATGGCCCTCCTTACTCTGTACAGCTGACGGGGGACTCAAGCAAAAATTGGACGGCACGGATGAATGACACAAGTAGGATATGGCTGCTTTGAGGATGTGTGCCTGGTTATGAGCCTTTTAAATGAGAAGAAACTTCAAGCCATCTCTAATTAACACAATTCTGCTTTGTGTTTCAGAAACTGGGATTATACTTACTTTGAAAAACAAGTTGCCAGAAGGAAAATACAGCATCAGGCTGACTGTTGGTGACAACGATGGCATGACACAAGTCAGCATTGTAGACGCAGATGTGTGCAACTGCAAGGGAGCCGACTTTGCCTGCAGGGGCAGGGATATCGGCGTAGCAGGATTAGAACTTCCGGTCATCCTGGGAATCTTGGGAGGCATCCTGGCCCTACTTGGTAAGATTATTTCTTCTGTCTTTTGAGGAAGGGAGCACTGTGCAACAACAGCACCACAGTGCACTGAAACGCATCATGATCGCTGCTAGTGTGACTGCAGTTTATTTTATTGTTGCTATTTGCTCGTATTTATCATGTTGTCCCACTGATGGGTTCCTCGGGGCCAGCGGCATGCCCGTTATGAAAAGCTTTTGGTATGTTGGTCTCAAAAGGGTACATCTACCCAGTCAATAACTGAATAAAATCTAACTTTTGGAGGGTCCTGTAATGGTTTTCGTTTCTAAAAATAGCTTGTGACATTAGCACACTGTGCATCATGGGATTGCTGCTATGATAGGATTTTTAGGTATCTTATATGATGACTTTAGGTAGCTTACAAACAGTTTATGTGAATAGCTGTTTTAGCACATAACAGAGGCTAACATTTGTGCCTAGCAAGGAGGAGATGAAAATCTGAATATCGGATGGAAGTGCAAGCTTTCAGACAAACACAGTGACAACAATTTAATCATGTTGGTGTAGTGTACAGTGGCCTTTATTTGTTAAGTGCTTTGTTGCTGAAGTTGATAAGTGTGTTCTCCCCTCCAGTACTGGTCCTGTTTCTGCTCATGTTTATGAGGAGGAAGAGCAACATGAAGAAGGAGCCACTCCTGCCTGAGGATGACATCAGGGACAACGTCTACTACTATGATGAGGAAGGTGGAGGAGAAGATGACCAGGTGAGCACATTTCTCTGCTGATGCCAGATACCTGTAATAGCTCACTTTCCATATAACCTTTTAAGACAAAGCAGGAATCCTCCCTTTTTTTGTCACTTTAAAATGTAACTGGAAATGTATGGTGGTCCCTAGTGCACTGAGAACTGACAAACAGACTCATGTTCCTGTAAGAACAAGGCTATATAATGCAATACCAGGAATTAAGGGTGTGCTTGGACAATGGCAGACTTTATTCTACCAATTAAGTCTTAAGTTGGCCGACTATCAATACCAGATTTCAGTTCAGATTTCAGATTTTCAGTAAAGACCATTTTCTTCTTTAGTACTTAAATGGTGGAATGACAGTTAGACTGTTATCTTCAGCCTTTTTAAATTCTTATTTCCAAAACAACATTACACGGTCTAGCCTGTGAATTGAGCCTGACCCAACTTGTCACAACTGGCCCAGCGTTCCCTGTAATTTTAACATTTTGACAGCCAGTCATTAGTCATTTAAACAGAAAGGGCGGTGAGAGTCTCTGAACTTTGTCTTTCTGTTGTTCATCTGCCTTTACTGTAATGAGCTGTGCGTCCTCCTCAGTGACTGAATCACACCTCTATCTCTCCCTCTGTGTCTCAGGATTATGACTTGAGTGTGCTGCACAGAGGCCTCGATAACCGCCCAGAAGTGTTCCGGAATGATGTCATTCCCACTTTCATGCCGGCCCCGCAGTATCAGTATCGTCCACGGCCAGCCAACCCAGAGGATATTGGGAACTTTATTGATGATGTAAGTGACTCCTTGATCAGACAGATGCTTGAGCGCCCATGAGTGTAATCACACTATTTGTGGTTAATTTTAGAGGTTTAATGTCTTCTATGGTGAGGAGTTTCTGACGTATACACAGCTTGTTAGTAACCGTAACTCATTTTAGACAGTTGCCTGGTCTACACACCAGAAGGTTTATACACTTTGAAGTTGGTGCCCTCTCCTTTACTAAAACGTGTGTGTGTGTGTGTGTGTGTGTGTGTGTGTGTGTGTGTGTGTGTGTGTGTGTGTGTGTGTGTGTGTGTGTGTGTGTGTGTGTGTGTGTGTGTGTGTGTGTGTGTGTGTGTGTGTGTGTGTGTGTGTGTGTGTGTGTGTGTGTGTGTGTGTGTGTGTGTGTGTGTGTGTGTGTGTGTGTGTGTGTGTGTGTGTGTGTGTGTAGAATCTGAAGGCAGCCGACAATGACCCCACTGCGCCACCGTATGACTCGCTGCTGGTGTTTGACTATGAGGGCGCTGGCTCAGAGGCCGGCACTCTCAGCTCCCTCAACTCTTCCAGCTCGGGAGACGACCAGGACTACAACTGCCTCCAAGAGTGGGGCCCGCGCTTCAAGAAACTGGCCGACATGTACGGAGGAGGGGACGAAGAATGAGGACACACACACACAGCATTTTAATGGCAACAGATGTCAGGCTCTCATCCTAAACCAAAACCACTCCTGCGTAATGGTGCTCATTTGCAGCGAAAGGATGTTTGCTTTGCAATTTTCTTTTTTTTTTTTTTTTCCCTCCGATGGTGGGCTTGATCTTTGCCGTTTTTGATATTATATCTTGAATGCTGACAATAAGGCAAGGGCAGGCCCGTTTCTCTAGCACTGATGGTCATTTGAATTGAGATGGGGCACGGCGTGGAATTGCCCCTCAGATGGCATACAACCTTAATTGTACAAATCAAATGTTTTACATCTTTCTTTTTTTTCCCCCTTTTACTATGTTTTTTTTTTTTCTGACAGAACTTAATCATTCTCAGTCTGCAGAGTGGTACTAAAGAAAATGTGCTTTTTATAATCAGTTTTGTATGGTCAAGGTTTATGCTGCTTAGTTTGTGAGTTGTTATTGCGCAAGTCTACTCTTCAATTGTTTTCTATGATATGTGCTGCAAAGGAGACATAACAATGTTTTTTTGGACTGTGATGTCATTCAGATTCAGGGTGACAATGTAAATATTTTATTAAATAAAATGTTCACGGCAAGAATGTTTGTTTGAATGTGATCTCAATTTTCTAACGGAATCTATTTTATTTAAATCTGAGTCGTCATTAAATCAGAACTCTACAGATGGTTGCTCTTCCACTTCAGCTTGATCTTTTATTCCTTTGGCCACAAGGTAGCAGTGTTGCAATTTGCATCTCACTCAAAGTGTGCTCGTGCATTGTAGGGCCATGCGCAACGCCATATTTCTATGCTTGGTAGACATGTACAGTGGCGGTTCAAAGTTGATTACTCCCCGGGCAAGACCGCCTCTGAGCGCCCCCACCCCCGAAAGAAACGAAAAAAATACTGGCAATGCCCCAAACAATATAACTTAAGCATAACTCACTAATTGGATTGGAGTATTGCTCTATACAGTGAATCCCCGTTCCCCCCTTGGTGTTGCGTTGCATTTGCAACGCAGAGGTAAACTTTTCCCCGCGTCCCCTCACCTTTGCCCTTCTCACACACCGCTTCTGTGCACGGACGCCTGCGGCATAGTGATATGATAGATATTCAGAGTTTTTTTCCTAAGCGCTCGTGCCGCCCCCTACGAAATGGCTGCCCTGTTCGCCCGTGCCTAAAACCGCTACTGGACATGTAGAAATATATGCTCATATTTCCACTGGGTGTGTTTTAAATACAGCTGATGAGAGTTTAACAGTTCAGTACGTTTATATGTAACCTATTGTAAAATAGCATCATTCCATCTGCATTGTACCTAATGCATTCTGCATCTGGGCCTGTGTAATGAAACCAGTAGTTTTGTGAAGTTCCATCCACCGGAGACAGTAACCTCTACGTTCTACACTACCATCTACTGGCTGATGGTTGGAAACAGGACAACTAGGACTATCAGCACATGCACATGTAAAAGCACAGAAAACCCCAAGAGCATATGGTCGTACGCACACACACACACACACACAAATCCCGTGCATGATCAAATGTTTCCGAAATAACCTCAAAACACACAATCATAAAAAGGACCTACGTCCACGTACTTGAGACTTCTCATGCCCCCAAAGCACACGAACGTGCAATTTATATCTTCATAAATCAAGTCTAATCATCGTCCACAGGTTAGTTGTCGAGTCTTCAGGACAACCGTGTGGGATTTTTACCGCCATGACTTCCGTATAGGGAACTATTTTTTGTTTGCTTTGATGTCAGTACATTTAATTAATTGACTGAGAATATTTCTCAACAACAGAAGATTCATTCAGTCAAAATGGCCTTCGGCAAACAACTGAGAGCCGCCAATCCTCTAACCATAAAATACAGGCTCTTCTTCCTTGTTTTGTTGAAAAGATAACATTTGCACATGGAAACATGTCTTTTCATGGATTCACCAACAAAACTAAGTTTAGTCACCAAATGAAAGCATGCATGTGCCACTGTAAACATGATAAGGCTGTCTCAACCAATGGCCAGTTGTTATTTCCTTTTCAAAATAGTCTGCAAAGTCTGCAAAAAACACTAGGCTTCTGTGTCTATTTTATGTCCTTAATGCTTTTACCTCAGTTTTGTGGAAAATCCAAACTATCCGTTTAGCCGACAGAAACGGGCACAAACAATATGTTTTTTTTTCTTTCTTTCTTTCGGGCCATTTTCATCGTCCCACTTCAACGTAAAGTACAGTCACATTAAAAATCATTTGAGAACTGATTACAAGAATTGAAAAAGTAAGATGAATAATAATAATATTATTATTATTAATAATAATAATAAATACAAATGGGAGAAAAGAGAAAATAAAAAACAACCAATAATGTTATTAAACAAATTTACAGACCTACAACAAGGAACTAAAATGTTTGCATGTGTACCACTCATATGCAAGAAAAGTTTGGAAAGGGTCATGTTTCCTAACCAGGCCTTTGTCTGAACTTTAAACCTATTGTTTCTGTCTTTAATTTCTGTTCACTGATTAGTCTCTAGAAAATATATGGGGAAACCAAAGCCTGAGGCCCAATCCACACTGCAAGCTGTGTGTAAGCATGTCCCTTGTAGTTTCCCCCAGGTTCCCTGAATATTTTATTATATTATGTACTAGATGATGAAATCTCCATAATCTTTGCAATTTAATGTTGAGCATCATTAAATTGTTGAATTATCTGTCCAGATATGGTTTTAAGATGGGGTGACTAGGTATCCTTTTTGTATTGTCTAGCAATTGTGAAATGTTCCTCCTTGTTATTTGTGTTTTTCTTATTACACAATTTTCCAACCGTTTTTTAAAATTGTTTTAACATTTCATTTTTCACTTGCTGCGATGAAATAAAAAGTAAGCATATATTTTCCAATAGACTTTTTCTGTTTCAACGTTTCTACTACATGATTATAGCAGATTATTATGTTCTGTTTTTTCCCATTTTTTCCCAGTGTCCTATTTTTTGGAATTGGTTTGTATTATTGAGTAGGCTAACCAAAGGGAGCAGGTTGTGTACAAGGAGTTAGGAGTATGGAAACAAGCTGAGATGCTTGATTTAGCCTATTTGCGTGCATGAAACACTTGATTACATTATGTACCATATTAGTTTATCTACTGTGTGGTCTAAAATATGGTGGTAGCGTAGTGGTTAAGGAACTTGGCTAGCTTGCAAGTAGCCTGAAAAGTTGGCTACATATAGGCTACATATCTTTGTGTGCCATTGAATGTCTCCTCATGCTCGCTTTGTGTATTTAATGTATCCTGACGTGTCTTCTGGAAAATAATACATTTACATAGCCTTGTTGTTCGAGATCACCAGTGAGATCACCTCTTTTCTCTTTCTTTTTCCTTGTTTTTAGACCCTATTCCAGGCACAGCCAGCACACAGTAGGCTCGTTTTCGCATGGGCAGGCATCCATGCAGTCAGTGTTCAAAATTCCTGTTTAACGACCCTTCTACCCATCCCCAAGCCTCATACATCACACCTAAATGAAAACCCAATATTGTTTAACTACGAAATTGAGAGTGATTTGGTTGATTGTCATTCCATGTATGAAAATAGTGAAAACGGACAACGAATGTTTGTTTTTCCGATTTCTTCCAATTAGGCTATATATGCGAAATGACTGATAAACCGACAACCCAATTTTGATTGGATAGTGACACAGCAGGAAAAAACACTTTAATGAAACTTTTGTAGTGAAATTTAGGGGCACACACAGCCACTCATGGCGAGTAAGTATGGTGATTGGATTAGACTTCACTTCTTCCCATCATTCTGGGGTTTCTGGGTCGTCCTGCTGGATGGAGGGATGAGGGGTATCTGTGTGACTATAGAACCCCACAGCCAATTTTACCGACAAGAATAATTAATTTAAATTCCTTTATCCACCTTAGAAAAAGTAGTTTTTATTAAAACTAAAAATCACAAACTTGGACGCATATGACACGTTTTTTAGGACAACACTTCCCTCCTTTTTCTTTCTGTAGATCCATTGTCATTCATATTTTTAAGGATATAGGGATTACATTAGATTCAACTTCATTGTCATTACACATGTATAAATACAATAAATGTACGAAAATGTGGCATATAGGGTGAATTTTTCTATGTCTGAGAAAAACGTGTATTTCTGACTTTATGAAGTCTGAATTTTCAGAGAAATAAAAGACATGGTAGCCATTCAGATATAAAATAGTCTATTTAGAAACCTACAAAGACCACAAAAGACACTGAAAAACTATTCTTACAAAATTAAAGAAATACTTTATGTAAATTAGCCAAAATAACGTCTGACGGCTGACTGCCGCGGCACATTGGCAGAGTCCTGATCCCAGAGTGTCGCGGTACAGCGGCAGAGTGTCGCGAGACAGTTGTTAGGGGTCCTGAGACAGCGGCAAAGTGTCGCGAAACAGTTGCTGGATGTCCCGAGACAGTGGCAGAGTGTCGCGAAACAGTTGCTGGGTGTCCCGAGACAGCGGCAGAGTGTCGCGAGACAGTTGCTGGGTGTCCCGAGACAGCGGCAGAGTGTCGCGAGACAGTTGCTGGGTGTCCCGAGACAGTGGCTGAGTGGCGGCAGTGGCTCAGGGTCTCGAGACAGTAGTTGGTGCCGCGCGGCAGTGGCTGAGTGTCCCGAGACAGTAGTTGGGTGCCGCGCGAGTGTCCCGAGACACTGGCAGCAGGACAGTACAGTTTTTGCTCCCACCCTGTCAAATGCGTGTCAGTGGCAGCCCTGAGTACAGAAGCCCTGAATACAGAATTGAAATGGTGATATGCTTGTAGGTAAAACTATTTATGTTGGGCGAAGTGCAGGTGTTCGTTCGATTATCTTGAGTTGAGTCTAGGTTGTCACATGAGCCTACATGCCAGTCCATGTCCGCAGAAACAACATATGCAACATTTCAGAAGCATATCCGGCTTGAAATCTATTGGTTCATTTTGGAGTGTTCAGATACGGCCACAGCCAGCGCCCACACATAGTACTATAAAATACAGAGAAGAAGCAGACTGTTAGGAGTGTTAAGTAGCCAGGATTTTAAGCAGTCAGGATTTTTCATTCAGTTTTTGAGGTTAATGGAGGTTTTTTGGTGTTTAGGAGCTACCATTTTTGTTCTCCAGGTGGGTTATCTCTTTTTTCAGTCTCAGGTTAGATATGACCTGTTTCTTAGAGAAATCTTACGAGAAATCCAATTTTCATGTTCGATTGGTGTTAAAAGTAGCATAATGTAGGCTGAACCGACTTAGTTTACTGAAGAGTCTAAAACCTAAGAAAATCCTTAGTTTACTTAAGAAAGTCCTAAACACTAGGATAACACAGTTGGCTGTAAATGTATGTTGATGCACGAGTCTTACTAAAATTAACTAATGTTGTTCCTCTTTTGTAATTATTTATTTAGGCTATGTGCTGTGCACGTTCTGAGCAATCATGCACACCAGGCTTTGATTCAGAAATCTATACATTTAATGTCTACAGACTTACTCTTCATGTTGGCAGGAGACTTGGTAAAGGTAAGCTTATGAATGTTCACCTTAAGTGGTCTCTTCCTTGGTAAGCTACTAACACTATTTGATTGATACATTTGGAAGACCTTGCTGAATTCAATTTATGTTTGACATGGTTTAGCATATATGCTTGCTGATGATTCCTCGTGATTTCCCAGTTTGAATGTTATCTGAATGTTATCTGAAGCATAAAGTGATATATTGGTTCTTATTTTTATTTGAAGTGAGAGTACAGTGCAGCTGCTTTATTTTCGGTTTCGGTTTGGCCCTTGGCGCACCTGGGAAACAAGGCCACATTGTTTCAGATATCAGATGTTATGTTTTTCACATTCCGCATTTATCTCTGAGTCCTACATTGTGAGGCCTTGAGCTGGCCAAATAGATACAGATGGCAGCACAGTTTGTTGTAGTGCAGCTGACATTGCCTCTGGTTGTTGATCTGTCTCTCTTCTATAGGTGTGGGCTGAATTAGTTGTCTTGTAATAATTCAGTTGGCTACAAAGCAGTTCGCTTCACGCTTGGCTGTAAATCATCCTTAACACCCTCAAACAGCTACAGTCAGATCATTGTGAACTCTGTGAGAAAACTGTGAAATGTGACACAATGAACCCTGTAAAGAAAATACCAGATGAATAGAGAACTGATGAAAGTATGATTCACATGCAGTCTCATCATGATGGAAAAATGAAAGTAAACTTGGTAGGCTGCATTCTCATCATGACAGACCATTCTGCATGACAGACCATCATGTTCTGGCCTGTTGTTTCCTACAGTCTTTCGTTTCACAGTTTTTCCATTCATCCGATGATTCTCTTCACTATTGACCGACCTGTAAACCCAGCTCCCAAAAAGTGCACTTCTAATTCTCCAGCCTGAGAATGTGATTAAGATGAATGGATGGATGGATGGATGGATAGATAGATAGATAGATAGATAGATAGATAGATAGATAGATAGATAGATAGATAAGCTATGTCATAAGAGCATGATCCCTTCCTTACTCGTCTCATCTTCACTAGTTTGAAGAATGAGAATGAAACAAAGCCTGGTATGTAAATGGAGAGTTTGTTGTCCGCCATGTTCCGCGTCGTTAACGTTTACTTTTAAGGTAACAGGTAGCTTTAGTTTTACTTTAGGGTAGCATGGATTTATCTTATTCTCCTTGTCTTATTTGTTTTGATTTCATGGTCTGGCCTTCTTACTTCAACCTTATTTTTTGATGTATTAGTCTTTGGTTCTTGGTAATATTTATCATCTTAACCATGTTTCATTTTACTGTCTATTCTTTTTTACATTTACTTGGGCTACAAGATGGACAGGAGATTAGGATAGGGATGGGGGTGGGATCAGGAGACAACTTCTAGTTGGAATGTAGCCTGTTTCCATTTGGAGTTTTGATGTTTCAAGATGCTGCCACTTGCCCCATTGCTCGTCCCATAATGGTCTTTTCTGTATTCCATTTGATACTTTGCCTTTATTAAGGTTTAATTTCGTTGTTCATTACCTGGTTCACATGGTTCACAACTCTGCCCCCTGGTTTCTCCAGCAATTCTTGCGGTCCAGGAATTCTTACATAACATTCCAGTGTATTCCTGCATTGCATAGAATGCTAATTGCAGCCCATAGGTCAGAGATAGGGACAAGTGTGAGCATTAGCACTTGAGAGAATGGACTGAAGTGGTCAGTGCTACATTGCATACATCACTTTCATTCACTTACATAACTGATCCTCAATGTTCTGTATTCTTATCTTTTACCATTAGCAGTTGAGAGAATAGACTGAAGTGGTAAGTGCTACATAGTTGTCTCTAATTAATATCCTCTGCCCTTCTTTTTTTTCTCCACAGTTGTTTTTGACGACTGCACCGGCCGCACGCAAACTCTTTTTGACACAACAGATGAGCGTTTTGCAGTGGACACAGATGGAACGGTGCAACTGAAGAAGAATTTGACCCTGCATGATGGACACAAGAGGTTTTCAGTGCACGGATGGGACTCCCAAGGCAGGAAGTACACGGTGGCTGTGTGCGTGGAGCTCCACCAGCAACACCACCAAAGGGACTTACACCAGGTAACCACAGGCAGCACAAAACTGACCTTTGCTGAGGCTTGCAGTCAGTTACTGTATGTGTAGATTGGAATATGCATTTTCCTTGCATTTGCCCGCAGTCAAATTCACAAGTCACAGAGCCACAAAGTTTGAGTAGATCTAGTTAGCAAAAACCCAAGGGTGCATGCATCTCTTACAGTATGTCTGTTAAAGTGTTGGGTGGGAAGTTTACTTACATACACACTTCAAATGTATCTACCAGCTGACTAGTGGTATATGTGTAGCTCATTGGTCTAGGAAAGCTTTGTGCTGTCCTTCTTTGGCATGCATTTAATAATGTAGTCAGTTGGAACCACTAATTAAAAAAATATCCCACATCTCATAGACAGAGTTCCTCAGTTTGTTTCAGAATAGTGGTCCATGTGTCACAATAAGTGTAAACCCCCTGTTTTATATAACTGCGTTTGAGTCAGTGAAGGATGTTAGCTAGTTAATTCATTTGGTCATGCTTTAACTTCACACAGCCTGATGCAACTGAAGTAGTCCAAACTGTACCAGTCCTGATGTTTCCCAAGTCATCTGCTGGCCTAAGGAGGCGGAAGAGAGACTGGATTATTCCTCCCATTGGCATTTCTGAAAACTCCAGAGGCCCTTTCCCACAAAATATTGTGCAGGTATGTGTGAGGAGGAAGATGAAAGTATATATTGTGGTGAGGTGTTGTGTATGAGTTATTAACTGATTCACTTTTAGATTAGGACCAGCCACGATAAGGAGTTGAAGATCATCTACAGCATCAAGGGTCAAGGGGCAGATCAACCACCTGTCCGGCTTTTTACAATTGACAGAGACACTGGACACTTTTATGTCACTGAGCCATTGAACAGAGAAAAACAATCGAACTACACGGTAATGATAAAAAAACAAAATGTCTTACTCTGTTGCAATTCACAAGGTGGGGGCATCCAAGGGAGCTTTATTAGCAAATTCATGATTTAGATTTCATTAAATCCCTCAGCTCTTTGCCCATGCATCATCACTAACTGGCTTAGAAGCAGAGGAGCCAATGGAAATCAATGTAATTGTAATCGACCAAAATGACAACAAGCCTGTCTTTGAGAGAGATCCATTTCTGGGAAGTGTTGCAGAATCATCACCAATAGGTTTGTTAGCTTTAATATGTGTCTCTTATGTGTGTTTATGTGTGTGTGTGTTTTGTGTGTGTGTGTGTGTGTGTGTGTGTGTGTGTGTGTGTGTGTGTGTGAATGTGCATGCACGTGTGGATTGTTCTTTCTGTTCCTTTCTGTTTCTGTTGTGTTTTAGCTTTTAGTTTTAAATTTGCTGTCTATTTGTTCTTCTACAGGCACTGAGTTTATGGAGGCAGTTGCCACTGATGCTGATGAACCTGGAAATGCAAACTCCGACATCAAATACAAAATTCTAAGTCAAACTCCATCACTGCCACAAGGGGACATGTTCGACATCAATCCTTCCACAGGAAAAATCAGGGTGAAGTCTGCTGGGCTAGATAAAGAGGTACACTAACAGTTAATGACGGATCTATCTCTTACTAGCCTCCAGACACACCACTAGATTTTATTTTACCCTGCTGGTCCGTCGGAGCGTCAGCTGTTCGCGTGTGCGAGTTAATTATAGCAGGCAACATATAAATACTTAGTTAAAAGCATAATTATGTGCTTTTGCTGGTCAATTTGGAAAAAATTCTAATATTTAGATAGATAGATTGTTAGATAGATAGATAGATAGAATAATAAAATAATTATAAAATAGTAACTGTGTAGTTTACCCGGTATGGACAGTATTTCTGTTGGTATTAATATTGTAGTTGCATATTGGTTGAAGGTCATGCTTTTAATTTAATAGCTTTTTTATTAGACTTTATATTAAATATCAAATTACATTTAAACAACATCTTGTGAATTTTCTTTCCAGAACATCAACAAGTACACTTTGGAAATTGAAGCAGCTGATGATGCAGGAAATGGTCTAACAGCCTTCTGCAAAGCAATCATTACCATAACTGACAGCAATGACAATGCTCCCCAGTTTGACCACTCTCAGGTGAGCAACTAGTGAATGAAGTAGAGGAGTAAAGGCCAGCTGCTGTCTAACTGTCATTACTACTGTTTCAAATGTCGCTATTGTAAATTAAAGCAATGTCTACACAACAGACCATCAGGACAACACTGTGACGAATGTACAATACATTATATGAATTTTCTAACAATAATAAAAGTTAATTACAAAAAAGCTAAAGTTACTTACTTTATTGCTGGGTAGTGTGGACACTCATTTAATTATCTTTAGCAATGTGAACAAACCTTAATGCTGGTCGGAATACAATTGTGAGCTTGACTGCTAGAGAGTAGACGATTAAGGTGAATGTTCAATGTTGGTATGGGTAAGGTGGTGTACATGTTCTCAGTCTAAGACACAGGACTTTATGCCTTCACTAATGTTGTTTTTCTTTTCTAGTACACTGCATCGGTCCATGAGAATAAGGTGGGGGAAGAGGTAGTGAAGTTGCTTGTCACAGACAAAGATGATCCCAACACAGAAGCCTGGGCAGCCAAATTTAAGATCATCAGTGGGGACAGTGGAGGGATGTTCAGCATTGAGACGGGGCCCAACAAACAGGAGGGCATCATCAAGACAGCCAAGGTGTCTGAAATTAGTTGTTGTGTTTTGTATGTTTTGTATTTTGTTTATTGGTTTTCCTTCCATCCGAATCCGAACTGATTGTGTTTATCTCCAACTAGCCTCTGGATTTTGAAGCTGTGTCCAAGTACACATTGGTGGTAGCAGTGGAGAACGAAATTCCGTTTGCCGTTTCTCTGCCAACATCCACTGCTCAGGTGGTGGTGAATGTTGAGGATGTCAATGAGGCTCCTGTCTTCAGTCCAGCAGAGAAGAAGATGTCTAAGCTTGAAAGTGACCCTGTTGGTACAACATTGGTGCAGTACACGGCCACTGATCCCGACACAGCCATGAAGCAGAAAGTGACGTGAGTGTTTGTGCCGATGTTTCAGAATATTCCTATATTTACATTACAGCATTTAGCAGATGCTTTTTATCATTATATTTGGTCAATTATCAATTAGTTCAGGGCCAGCCTCCCCTAGAGCAACATAGGATTAGGTGCCTTGCTCAAGGGCGCAATGGTGGTAGCCGGGAATCAGACCTAGGAACAGTTTGCTTTTAAATTTAGGTATACCTACAGTATTGACAAATAATTAGCTAGTTTGAGTATTTGAAATGTTGGGTGCTATTACACAGCTGTGGGTTTTATTAGTCTTCACTGAAAACACACAAGTCAAGTAATTGTCCAAAGCAAAGTATCTGTAGTTTTATTAATTCTACTTGAAAGTGGAAGAGGGATATAGCAAAAGAAGTGTCTGGGTGTACTGTGTGGTACCAGTACTTTTCTTTCCTTTTCTTTTCCAATGGTAAATACTTAAAGTCTGTCTTTACAGGTACAAAGTTGGAAGTGATCAAGCTGGCTGGCTGACTGTCGACAAAGACTCAGGATTGATTAAACTGAAGTCTGAAATGGACCGGGAATCTAGTTTTGTCAAAGGTGGCCTTTACAAAGCCCTCATTCTGGCTATGGATAATGGTATGTAACCCTCTTTTAATAAGTACCTCTTCATGTGTCTAAAGCTATTTTCATTGATATTTAACTTTCCAACCCTCTGTTCTTAATAGATGTGGTCCCTGCAACTGGTACCGGTACCCTCATAATTCAGTTGCAGGATGTGAATGACAACGCTCCAGCAGTGTCGGAGAGGCAAGTGCAGGTGTGCAATGAAGAGCCAGAACCTGTGCTACTCACGGTCACGGATCAAGACGGCGAACAGAATGGCCCTCCTTACTCTGTACAGCTGACGAGGGACTCGAACAAAAATTGGACGGCACGGATGAATGACACAAGTAGGATATGGCTGCTTTGAGGATGTGTGCCTGGTTATGAGCCTTTTAAATGAGAAGAAACTTCAAGCCATCTCTAATTAACACAATTCTGCTTTGTGTTTCAGAAACTGGGATTATACTTACTTTGAAAAACAAGTTGCCAGAAGGAAAATACAGCATCAGGCTGACTGTTGGTGACAACCATGGCATGACGCAAGTCAGCATTGTAGACGCAGATGTGTGCAACTGCAAGGGAGCCGACTTTGCCTGCAGTGGCAGGGATATCGGCGTAGCAGGATTAGAACTTCCGGTCATCCTGGGAATCTTGGGAGGCATCCTGGCCCTACTTGGTAAGATTATTTCTTCTGTCTTTTGAGGAAGGGAGCACTGTGCAACAACAGCACCACAGTGCACTGAAACGCATCATGATCACTGCTAGTGTGACTGCAGTTTATTTTATTGTTGCTATTCGCTCGTATTTATCATGTTGTCCAACTGATGGGTTCCTTGGGGCCAGCGGCATGCCCATTATGAAAAGCTTTTGGTATGTTGGTCTCAAAAGGGTACATCTACCCAGTCAATAACTGAATAAAATCTGACTTTTGGAGGGTCCTGGAATGGTTTTCGTTTCTAAAAATAGCTTGTGACATTAGCACACTGTGCATCATGGGATTGCTGCTATGATAGGATTTTTAGGTATCTTATATGATGACTTTAGGTAGCTTACAAACAGTAATGCGAATAGCTGTTTTAGCACATAACAGAGGCTAACATTTGTGCCTAGCAAGGAGGAGATGAAAATCTGAATATCGGATGGAAGTGCAAGCTTTCAGACAAACACAGTGACAACAATTTAATCATGTTGGTGTAGTGTACAGTGGCCTTTATTTGTTAAGTGCTTTGTTGCTGAAGTTGTATAAGTTAGATAAGTGTGCTTTGTTGCTGGAGTTGATAAGTGTGTTCTCCCCTCCAGTACTGGTCCTGTTTCTGCTCATGTTTATGAGGAGGAAGAGCAACATGAAGAAGGAGCCACTCCTGCCTGAGGATGACATCAGGGACAACGTCTACTACTATGATGAGGAAGGTGGAGGAGAAGATGACCAGGTGAGCACATTTCTCTGCTGTTACTAGATACTTGTGCCATTACCTGTGCTCGTTTTCTATGCAAGTGCTGAGGAATTTACCCGCTGAAGACATTTCAATTCTCCAGTTAAAATAGAAACTTCCTGTACTAAAAATGGTAATTTAATGGTTAAAAAAATGGTAATTTCATGAAGGCCATAGTGTCTGTCTGTTCTATATGAAATGGACATTGTATGCTTCCCTCTTTTTATATCATAATAAGTTTATGTATTCATATATTTACTTCTCTCCAAATCTTGCCTGTGCACAGTCTAGCAAGTCAAGCCTAATCCAACCTCTAGTCATGATAAGATTGTACTTCCATGTAGCATTTACGGTCAACAGTAGGGCAGGTAAGGACATATCGGAGCAGAGGAGGGGAAACTCCTGGAGCTTTTGTTTATTGTTACATGACCTCACCTCTCTGCCTGTCTGTCTCTCTCTGTCTCACTTTCTTTCACTTTCTGTCTCTCAGGATTGTTATGACTTAGGTGTGTTACATCGAGGTCTGGATGATCGACCAGGAGTGTTCAGAAATGATGTAATTCCCCTTCTTACAGACGAACCAAAGTATCAACCGCGCCCTGCTAACCCTGAGGATATTGGGAACTTTTTAGATGATGTAAGTCAGCTCTTGATCAGACATGCAAGAGACCTTCCATTTATTATAGTTTTGTTAGTCACTTAGCATTTGCTCAAGTGCATTTCTCAAAACAATTTGTACGAACTACACCACTCATAATCTTTAAAAGCATACAAATAGCTTAAAATGAACAGTTGTCATCTCAGAAGTAAATATTTATGTCAGTTGACACATTAGGTCAATCAGAATGACAAGTTTCTTTGTCACTGTTATGAGCATGACAGAAAAGTATCCTTTATGTAGTTGTAGGACAACTGATTTCATTACAACTTTCTGACATCCCTGTTTTATAAATATGCTTTGGTGAAGTTGCTGTCTTGTTTCTATTGCCCTTGCTAACTCTCAGTTTCTTGCTTGTGTGTGTGTGTGTAGAATCTGAAGACTGCTGACAATGACCCCACAGCACCACCGTACGACACGCTTCTGGTTTTTGATGAAGAGGGAGGTGGCTCCGAGGCTGGCTCTCTCAGCTCCATTAGTTCATCGGACTCTGGAGGTGATCAGGACTACAAATGCCTCGACGAGTGGGGCCCGCGCTTCAAGAAACTGGCCGACATGTATGGAGGAGGGGAGGAAGAGTGAGGGGAATGTGCCTTTTACAGCTTTTCTCAATTGCATTTATTTGGGCTTCCACTTGGGCTTTAACACCTTTATAGCCCTGTATTAGGCCTATTTACAAATGCACGTTCACGTTAGTTTCACACATTTCATACCCCTTGTCAAAACAACTAACATTATTGGATTAACTGTGTATCAAACATTATCAAAACTCCAAACATTATTGGATTAACTGTGTAAACCAATGGAAACATCTATTCACATTGAACAGATATGTGCACACTCTGTAATACAGCATTTGCATGCCAAGCATTGATTCAATGCATAAAGCATGTGTCATATAATGATGAAAATGCTTGATAGTTAATTGGGTTAAGAAACTAGTATGGCAGCTGACTTGATTAGGTGCTTGTTTAGTTCTGTCAATGACTGTCAATTGTACTTAAATGTACACAGTTATTTACAGTTGTACTTAACAGTAAGTCATACATGTCAGTGACAATTACTTAATCTGTAGTTCATGCTGTGATATGCTTATTTGCTTTTAAAAAAATTTAAAAACACCTTGACTTTTTATATACCCAACTTAAGGTTGACGTAGTGAAAACTTTTGTTGTTCATGTACTTAAGTTTTATTCATTCATTTATTTTTTCATTTCATTATTATTGATCCTGAACGAAAGCGTCCAGCTTTCTAAAACGCAACTCTAAGGTGAACAGTGACTTCAGGAGAAAAGTCAAGCTGAGAAAAACACCAAAATCTAACAGTTATACTATACAATTGTTCAGTTTGTTTCTCTGATGTAAATGTTTTTTGTTTTATGTTTTTGTTTTTGCACGGTGATGGAAATATTTTGTTAAATGAAAAGCTTAGGCTTAGTTCCAAATACTGTCTTCGTGTCTTCTGATTTAACTCGTTTCGACAACTCGACATCTTCATTGAAATAGCTCTCATAATTCAAACTCATAATTCAATTACGTCATGTTTTACGTTATTACTTTGGCCACAAGGTGGCAATATTATATTTAGCATCTGGGTCAACAGGAAAATGCAGAAACAAAGGTAATCAAACGGTGCCCATAAAAATAATAAATTGCATAAATGCAGTCCACGTGCAAGAAGGAGTTGAAGTCTGTTCTTTAAGCTACCTGTTAGTTAAGAGTTCCAAGTTAGAATGTTATAACAAATGTGGGCTTATAGGCTAAGTCAAACTGTCTACTAGATGTTGGCCTATGAGATTCATTAGGCTATCCTAATTAAATAGTGCTACAATTTAATTTCACAATCACAATTTCCGTGTGGCCATGTGGCAAAAAATAGACATATAGTCTATTACTGAGTGGCTTACTTTGCCCAGTCAATTGGCTAGGCCTGTTTACAAATTGTGCCATCCGACCGAACTGTTGGCTTAACTGTCCACTGTAAACGTGACCACAGCCTCATTATAACCGATTAATTATAACATCAAGCCTATGTTTGTTGTGCCGCAAACTATTTTAAAACATTTAAAGGGGTGAGTGAGAGATATCAAAATGCGTTTGTCTGAATAGTGTAAATACAAAAAACATAAATCTGAAAGAATAATTTCATGACAGCAGAGAAAATGTATTTTGTCAGCTCTGGCTCAGTGGCGCTGTTCAACTGTATAGAGCGCGATGCACCTGTTTTGTTGGGGTATGTTGATAGACAACGGGGTTCGGCCCCCTTGCACTTGTCCTTTCACTGTAATTGGTTAGGGGGGATGTCTATGCTAATTTATGTCGAGCCCCCTGCACCTGACTCCCTCTGCTCTACTGAAGAATGTGGGGCCAAGACAGCCTCTCAGCATCAGCTATTTATTCAACAGGCCATCCCTCTCCATGAACTTTCATTCTAACATTCTTCCGTCGCTGTGTGTGAGTCGTTGTGAATGACACCGTACGTTTGATATTCACGTACACGGACTGTAGGCTACTGTAAGATGCCACGATCCTTCTTGGTGAAGAAACACATCCCACATAAGAAGCCAAACTATGGTATGCTGGATTCAAAGGAACACGGTATGGTCATTTAATTTAAATTACAATGTTGTTGACTGGAAAGGGTTTTACTGACATTTCGTCAATTAAATTGGAATCGCATGCCTATTGCATTTTGAATAAAGTAATATGACCAAGGCTACTTAACAAGTTGCATGTTTTAACGCACTTAATAGCTTTCTCGCTAACTAGAAATGCTGAAGACGACATAATGTTAACGTTTTTAGTATTTCGCTTAGTCAAAAGTGTTGATTTGTCAGCGCAGATGATTCGTGAAGTTTTAAGACCGAAAACAAACTTTCTTCCTCGGATACTGAGACGCTGGTGGAGTTAAGCAGGTGCAAAATCTAACGCACAAAAGGGACGGATTGTTGTTGGACTCTCTTTTGGGGTTGTGAAGGGTCCTATTAAACTCACTGAAGGGCTAATACAGTGCCCTATGAGGTTCCTTTTATTCTGATTTTGTTCAACTTAATCCTTTTAAGCAAACTAGCACTCAATCTTTTTAGCACCACAGAAAGTACCGCAATTACAACTGAAAGAGTAGAGAGAAACATGCCTAAGAGATTGCTTCGTATGAAGCAAACAAGCGTTTTACACTTGGGTATATGAGCATTGTTGCTATAGAAGAAATATGGCAACAGTTTGTAGTCTATGACAAGTAGGCTATTTACTGCTTTTTACACTGAAGAAGACACTACTACTGAGTGCTTTTTTACACACCGAGCCAATGTATAGTGATAGTATAGAATGAATGACACTGCACTGCTGTCTCAAGCATCTCAAATGTGCATGTATTTTTGTTGTTACAGAACTTAATGTTAGTCTGCCTGAGTCCCCGCGTAGTGTGTCAAGTCCTCAGCAGTCGGCTCTGTGCTGGGAGACTGCACCATGCCTCACAGCCTCCACTCCACTCCACTCAAACACCTTCACACAGATGGATGTCTTTCACGCACCAGTGTCTAAATCACAGCCCACTCAAACTCACCATGTAGCCTCACAGAGCCCAGAGCCTGAGCATGTCACCTTCCCTGCTGCTCCGGCTGTTGCCCATCGTTTCAGGGACTCGCACGAGACTCTGGAACCATTGAGGCCGTCCCCGGACCTACAGCAGTTTCACCCAATGCAGGAGCTGCGTGTCCTGGGGGAGGAGGTCCCCAGCAGTCCGACAAATATCCTCAGGCTACCCGGTCCCAGTGGCCACGAGCGCTTTGAGTGCTTTGACTGTCACAAGGCGTACTTTACCTTCTCCGGCTTGGCCAAGCATCGGCAGCTCCATTGTGAGTGGCAGTGTCACAAATTCTTCAGCTGCAAGTATTGTGACAAGGAGTATGTGAGCCTGGGGGCCCTGAAGATGCACATACGTACACACACTCTGCCTTGTGTTTGCAAGCTCTGTGGGAAGGCTTTCTCCAGGCCTTGGCTACTGCAAGGCCACATCCGGACACATACAGGTGAAGTCAACACACACACACACACACAAACACTTTTCTTTCAGACATCAGAATAATAGGTCTTGGAAAAAAGGTTTTGCAGTAGCCAAATAGGCCTACTAAATTACAGTCAGAATGTTATACAAAAATAATTCTATCTCTGTTGTTAAGTCCTTTTCAAATGCATCTAAAACAAATAGGAATAATAAAATCTGTTCCTCTCTGTTAGAAGTTAATTTGTGATTGTTTTGTAATTAAAGTTTAAAGTATTGTTCAATGTCTTTCATTTATTTAATACAAGCTAAAAACTCTGATATATTGAATTGATTAAATCACCTTAAAGATTTGCAATAAACTAAATTATTCATTATTTATTTTATATTATATCCGTTAAACATTGCAAGAATCTTGTTGCCAGTTTAGTTGCAATTGTATTATGACTGTGCTTGGATATGTTAAGGAAGTAAAACTGGCTGACATCTGTTTGTTTTCAGGAGAGAAGCCTTTCTCTTGTCCACACTGCAGTCGAGCCTTTGCTGACCGCTCCAACCTGCGTGCTCACCTGCAGACCCACTCAGACATTAAGAAGTACCAGTGCCGGAGCTGCTCAAAAACATTCTCCAGGATTTCCCTTTTGTCCAAACATGAAGAAGCGGGATGCTGTCCAATGTCCTGATGGGCGGTCTCTTCCCATTTCTCATAGTATCACAACAATCACAATGAGCCAAAGACCTCTGAGCGCTCATGGATGCAGAGTATGCAGAGAAGTCTGTTTCAAGCGTCCATTGTTATTGAGGAACACTTTAAGCCACGCATAAAGTGGTGGTGAGGGCACAGAACCCATCTTTGGGATTCTTTCCTGTAAAACTTGCAGACATTCTAAGATTCAGACTGTAGACTGTGTTGAGTGTGCATGTTCTTAAAACTGTGGAAAAATGGAAGAATGTCTTGGTAAGCTGCAGAGTCATTGTACTGTATGGATATGTGTTTAATCACCTACAGTGGTAAAACAGAAATGCATGCTTTTATATACTTGAAAGTCTTTGCACTTGTTTTGTATGATTTATATTTAGAAATGGTAATAAATGCATATTTTTATATAATTTTGGCATAATTAATTAATAATTAATAGTTAATATTCCAGAAGCTACATTTCAATAACAAGGTAATACCCATGTGTAGCATTGTTCAAACATAAGTTAAAACATATGTGTATCCTCTACTGTTAAAATTACGTTGGTGAATACACTTATACATACACACACGCACACACAAATGCGAACCCACAGATATCATCACAAACAAAGATACAATCCCAAATGACACAGTCAAAGCTAACAAACCTCAAAGAGAAAAGCTAAGCCTTTGCGTCATTTCCTATTCCAGCCTGGCTTAGCCACATCAAAAGCAAGCGACAATTTATTTAATGCACTTGAACTATTCCAACTGTGAGCGCTCTCTGCTTAACAGGCACTGGTTCCTGGCACTGCACAAGCAGGTTGGGAGCTGCAGAGAGTGAGGTGAGGGAGTGCAAGTGAGAGAGAGTGAGAGTAAGAGGGAGAGCCAGAGTGAGAGCGTGACACAGGCAATGGCCACTCAGTCTCCAGCCCTTCCAGGGGAAACAAGTCCTGTCCAGGCAGAGGGCCAGCGCTGGGGGGACCCTCCAGCAGAGGCCTTCATTTTTCTGTGCTTAATTAATATGTCTTTCTGAAGGGCAGCTGGCGGCAGGGAGGAGCTATTTCTTCCCCCCACACACACACCTCTCTCTGTCTCTCTTATGGGCACACAGGGGGAATGTTACGGGTCTAAATAAAACCCGCAATGTTTCCCATTTGTAATGGCGCATGGAAAAAATTCATATTACACATATCTGTTTATTGGCAGGTGGAGGGGCAGAGGGATGCATGCCAGCATGGCGCCATGCCAGACCCCTGGCTGCAGGGGGCTCAGATTCAGATACAGCAGAGAGTGTGTGTGTGTGTGTCTGTCTGTTTCCAGTTGCTCAGCACAAGTGAGGCAGCTGAGCGTTCTCCACAGGGTCCAGAACCCATTCAGTGTGGACAAGGACCGCAGCTTTTCTCCGGCAAAATCCCAACCATGCCTGGTATGCCCCCAGGTTCTTGAAATACACACGGGCTGGAGCCGCTCGCCACTCGGCTGTCTGAGCATAGGACATGGTGGGGAGGGGCCACAGGTGTTTTTTGTCAACAGGATGTGATGAATATATATATATATATATATATATCAAAATATATAATTTTGATAAACTTTATCTCCACTTGGATTGTTTTGGCTTGATTTGTTTGATAGAGATTACTTGTAAATTATTATAAACTTTTATCAATCAATATTAATTAATTTAAAAAATTATGTTTAAATTTGAGATTAGAGTGTGTTTATGTGCATGTAGAGGAAAACATAGATGCCTTGCACTGGATGTTAAGCAGACCCCACACTAGGAAGACAACTTTGCTTTGGTGCTTTTAATGATGGGGTAGAGCTCTTCTTAACTATGGGAGATCCAGCCTCACAGGACACTCAGCCTGGGATGCTGAGGGGTCAGAGGTCTGGCACCGTCTGCAACTCCCCTGCCCAACTAAACGGTGGGGCTCGGGATTCCTGCAGAAGTCAGAGGTGGAGGCTTGATGGATGGCACATACCTCCTCATATTCTCCCTGGAGCCACAGCCATCCTTCACCTTTCTGACAGGCTAAATGTACCCCTAATGCCATACCACAGACTGGAAGCCCCCACTATCGCCGACACCACAAACACACACTATGGCCTGCGCACTCACACACACACACATCTGGCCAGCTACTCCTCATTAGATCTTCAAGGCTACACAAGGTTGGAAACGATGACTAGTGGTCTTAGTTAGACAGAACGAGAGTATGGGATGCCCCTCCGTGCTCAGACGTGATCTTGAACTCGTCTTCTGAGCTGTGCTCCATGACGTTTCTATCAGCTGACACCACAGCTCCTAACTATAGCCTCTGTGACTCCACAAAAGAACCTTTGGGACTATTAATACCCTGTAGCCGGGGCAAGATTGGCATGTGCCTACTGCCTAATAGTGCAACTGATGGGTCAGAAATAGTGTCCTGGGGGCTATTTTCTGAATGGAGGGACAGGCACTGGGGCAAGAGAATGGAGTTGGCTGCCTCCTAAAGCCTCCGGCTTTAAACTGGCAGTGGGACTTCCAATTCCTTTCCCTCTTCGACTTCTGGAACAGGCAAGTGGAACCAAGAGAGTTTCCAATGCCCCACCACCACCTCCCTGCCAACTCTTTACTCATGCAACCCCCTTCGTGCCCCACCCCACCCACCATGCAAGCTGTAGGGTCTCTCACTCACTTTCTCTCTCAGTCTTTTATTTCTACAGAGAACACCTGTGACCTGCTCCACAGCCAGTAGGAACAATACCCGTAGAGCTGGCCAGACCGTCTGCAAAACAACAAGCCCCACCAGCTGCTGGGGATATCTTCCACATTGCCTGGCCGTCATTCTTCCAAAAACATAGATAGCTGGGTGAGATGGCTGTGAAATCCCTCAGAGGGGAAATCGCAGCCGGGGGGGGGGTCACAGGGTTCTTCACTGGTCATCGTCACGCTTCATTCGTGACTGGATTTGTATGATGAGGAAATGTCTAAATCAGTTGTTTTGACTGGATAGGGTTGCATAAGATTGCATAGAGCCACTCCACCATATCACAAAAAATGTCTTTAAAGATTTTCTCATGAGTTTTTTTGTTTTTTGTTTTTTTGCCTGTTCACATAGGACAGACAATTACAATTCAGAATTACTGAGCATCTTTACATAGACAGTGGAAAATTAAGTGATAATTAATTGAAATATGAATTATTTTACTTATTTTTACTGAAATATGTTCTACATGCAGTTTATGTCTAGAAAAATAATATCTAGTCTTATTTGAACTTTTGTCACCAATACCATTTCCATCAGCTTTGGGAATAGGTACTTCTGCATGAGGAATACATTAATACTGTAAAATGATAGAATGTAAGTACTGATTGGATTTCATTGACATTTGGTCGCATTAGCTACCTGATACCTTAGGGAGTAACTAAATTAGACCATCATCAAGATTTATGGAAACAGCCTTTCATAATTTATTTTAAATTGGACAATGCCTTCTTGTTATTATTATTTATGCTAATAATTATAGCCTAATATTTCAATTAATCTGCCAAAAAATATGGAGGGAGCAGGTGCCATTTGGAGTCTCAGTAACTCCCTGTCATTATAGTAAGTACTGGTACATAGACACCAGTTTCTTAGTTGGTTGCTGCCTTAAGATTCAACTTGTAGGTCAAAGTTGATGTTTTCCCAGTCCACTGGCCAATAGGTCCACAGGGAATATCTGTTTATCGCCATAGCAATGTAACCAAAGCATACTGTACATGTAAAAATAATCAATAGGTTCAAGGGGCTAAAGTGGATAACTGACATGGCCATTTCTGGGATATTAATACAATGTGTGGGGCCTATAAATACTACATAACCTGTTTATAAAAAGCTTGTCCTCTGCTCCATTGCATAGTGGCATCCCACTACTACCCTCAGTTGCCACTTTTAGGACCTGAGAAGACAAAGTTGGAGCTATTTTTAGTGCTTTCCAGCGGATGCTATCTGGCCAGGGACAGTGTATGTGGTTAGGGAGGGAGAGAGGAGGGGGGTATTTTAATGGACGACCTCCGGGTAGCCTTGTGCCGATTCAGATTTGTAGAATATTTTCCACAGTGAGTGTGGGCTGTATATAAATACAGGGGGCTGGCACACTGTGTATGAGCGCTATGCGCTGCACTTGTTACCCAGACCCCAACACTATGCACCCATAAGTGGGAGGGAGGGGGACACAGGCGGGTGTGGGATGGTTATATCCGTCCACTTGTTGTGGAAAATCGGCCTGGGGAACAGGTGCACAGCTTGCTAACATTTAGATGCTCCTTCCAATCAGCCTCCGCCCTGTTTTCCACATGATACCGCTGCCATTTTATTTATTTTTTTTGCACACTGACAGCAGTGGTGGCGGCAGACTCCTGTTCTGTTTGCTTTCCAAGGCCTGACCTTTCAACCCAAAGGTCAAATGGAATGTCCAGTGGGGGTGCACAGCCTCTCTGTAGTGCTGGCCTCTGTGAAGATGACCCATATGAAGCACTTAAAACTTAATGATGTGTAAATGTAGGTTTTTATAGACTGTTACAAACTTTTATAGAATTTTATAGATGGTTCAAAGCTGTCTAGGCCCCAGGGTTGTGACAATGAGTACGAGGGTGAGGGAGTTGAGAGCAGTTTACAGCATATGATTTCCTTCATTCTTCTATTACTTTTATAAATGTCCCTGTTTCCGTCTATTACAGAGCCTCAGGGTTATTCTAACAATGTATTATCCAAAATAAGCTTCAAACTGTGCAGAGACTGAGAAGTGTGCTGTCCTAGTCTCTCCTCGCCTGCCTTCTCTAACCACGTTAGATGCTTTTAGTACGTTCACCCACACCGGCTGAGCATCCATGACTGGGAAGTGAAAGGCCTGTCAGCAGCTCGCTGGTTCTCAGGCCCTGGCCAGCACGGATGGGGAAGGGGTCAGGGTGAATGGGGTCTGAGAGGACCAGGGAACAAGGGGGAGAGAATGTGCTAGAATGTGCTGGCGGTGAGGAGGTTACCCTCCAGAGCACAGGACTGAATGTCCTACACTCTTACACACACACACACACACACACACACACACACACACACACACACACATTCCTGCTCATTAGATGGGCAAGATTAGGGTAAAGTGTGCTTGTAAGTGATGTCGTTCCGCAATCCTCACCATCTTCTGTTTTTTCCTACTGTATGCAAAGGTGATATTGATTATTAACCATGCTTGTAGGTCTCTTATTAGACTGTAGTAGGCATGCAGTCCCAAACTGCCTTAGATAAGAACACAAGCTCAATGAACACATGGAAATGTAGACCAGTTTCTGCATTATAGAAAAAAATCATCATTATCATAGACTACCAACCACAGATCACCCACTGACATACACCGTTACTCACTGAAGTTCCAAGTCCATTTCACTGGGTTGAACTCTTGCAGTTATCACACTTGTCAGTGCTAATGGCACCGAAAATTAGTGATATCTTCCCTCTTGGCACTTTTATGGCTGAAGGAGAACTGGGAGGAACTCGTTAAAAGCATGAATGGAGCTCTTCTAGACTCACTAAGCTTTTTAAGCTCTCTGAAAGGCCTTTCAAACACGTATGTATACTCTGACACCTTGAGAACCCAAATAAAGGCCGTTCTCCCTGCGCTGAAGGTCAGGAGGGTCACTCCTCACACCTTGTAACAACTGGTAATTGAGCACTTAGGGTATGGTGGAGTGGCCGAGACACCCTAGTGTCCTTTCAGCAACGGCCCTTGCTCTGACCCCGGGCTATGCTAACAGCTGCTCTCAGCTCCCTAGCCCTGACTGCCTGCCTGCCTATCTAGCATTCATCTCTGCGATATCGTCTTCTACACAGGATTTCAACTAAATGGAGGTGTTTGATAGTGGTAGTTGAGGAAAAACATTTCTGTTCTTTATAACTCACCACCTGTGTGTGTGTATGTGTGTGTGTGTGTGTGTGTGTGTGTGTGTCTGTGTGCGTGTGGGTAAGCAGTGAGAGAGGGCAACAGTGCCTGGGAGCACAACTACAGTGTGGTCACAAAAGGAAGCTGTCAACACACACACAAACACACACACACACACATCCCAGCCCAGTTCCAACCTTGTTCTCCATGCCTTGGCATTTGTCACGTTGTGTGTTCTCCATAGGAGGACCAGCGCTGCAGGTGCTGGTCTTGACTGTTGTGGCAGGTTGGGAGAGGACTGCATGCTTTCCCCGCTGGCGATGGTCACCCCGGTGCTCCAGTTTTGTGTCCCCACACCCCCTCACCCAACCCCCAACTTCCAATCCCAAGAGCCCCGGTGCCTTCCAGGGCCCAGCACCTCCAAAGACGTGCGTCACCCCAGCAACGGCAATTGTTTACGGGCCCCATTGGATCCGCGGTGGGGCTTGGGTGCCCCCATTCTACTCTGAAAAGAAGACTCCCACTAGAGGCGATTGTCAGGGGCCTATTCAGTGCTGGTAATTAAGCCGCACTCCAGCCAGAGAGGACTAAACCCCACACATCTGTCTCCCTCCTCCAACACACACAGCACATGAAAGGACCCTGCCACTTACAATGACCCAAATACAGTCCGGCAGGTTAATCAAGTTAACGTTCATCAGGAAAAATGTTAGCTAAACTGATGATTTAGTCTTTTGAAACTGATCTGCATGTAAACCTAAGATAGAGAAGTTTCCTTAATCTTCTAAGATAATCCTTGATCTAATTATTTTTTGTTGTTTTTTTTTTACTCCTAACCCAGTTACATTTTGCCCAGTGTTCTTTCACTTCTCCATGGTGTTCATGGACAGACTATTGGAAGGTTATCTTCTCACAATCCCTCCATTAAATATGTCTATTTATTACAACTAATTAGAGGATGGACTTACATCTTACATCAACGTACATCTTTTTAAAGATGTAATTGCTGATTACAAATAATGAGGGGAAAAAAGACACATGTGAAAAGGCTGGGATGCGTCAGTGTTTTTATTGAAGGAAAAAAAACATCTGCTACAAATATCTCAGTAAAGTATATTATTAAACCTCAAACAGTGTTACAACTTCAAAAATCCACATTGTTGTTCATATCATAATCATTTCAGCATCAGAATCAGTCCTCATTGCTATTACTGTTATTACTATTATTACTTATTAATGCATAATGACATAGAGCTCAATAGCGCGCACACACACATGCGCACACGCACGCACACACACACCAAGAACCAGGCAACTTGCTGCAGCAGTGGCAGTTAACTAACTAAAGAACCTCTTACCGAAGGACATCCTCCTCGTCCTCATCCCTCAGACAGTTTTCAGCTAATGGCACAGAGAACAGGTGAGGAAGGTTGGGTTGCCGCTTTGTTTCATAGCATCGGCCAGAACCTGACAGAGCTAATGCTGGGCTTCAGTGAATGACATCATGGCTTTGTGTATAACAAACTCAGGCTTGTCTTTTCAGGCTAAAGTATCCCTGACCCAATGCACTCTGATGCCATACAGGACGTCTATTAACAAGACAGAGATAATGATGCCTTTTCCAGCACACTGTTTGATACCACACATGCATTTGCATTTTTCGTTCTCAATTTTTATGGATTTGGAGTTCAACATGTTCAGAAAATGAAGACCATACTGATGGTTTACAGTGAACAATATTCATGATTGTTGGGACACAATGACAGTGAAAAAAAACACACATTGGGACACTTGTCCAACTGAACAATAGAGAAAAGAAAGTAAGAATTCCAATATATCAGAAGTTTTAAAAACCTACATTTTATGCTACAGCAGTGCATATGAATATCAATTAAAATATGATAATACAAACATTGAGATAAAATGGATGATTGTAACAGAGCATTTTTTGCTTGTGATTGAAATGGAAAAATGATTACTTTTTAAGGTGGGCAAAATAAAAATTTGACCTCATAATTTTAAGTCACTGTGAAATTGACATACCATGTAACACTTAAATAGTCAATCTACATAAATTCAAGCTTTAAACGATTCAGTTCCACCATCTGGCTTGAGACTTGAATAAAAGTCACAATACTCCTAATATCTTTTCCATTAACAATAAAAACATGTACACGTTAAGACAATGTATAGGCAACATTATATTCCCCCTTTACTATACTATACCAAACTTCTCCTTTTCTTTCAGATTGCCCACAAAAGATAACCACATGCAAAGAAAACTCCTTGCCGTTACCTTGCAATGTCCCAAAACATTCATCTTATGTCTCACATGAAGATTGCATCTTCAGTCTACAAGAAAGTCATGTTGGGCCAAACATGTTGAAATCCATTTGTCAAATACAGACAGACACATTTCATCTCTCTACTTGAACACAGGAAAACACATTTCCTACTTGCCTTTTTTCAAGATGATAAATATGACATATTCTGACTGCTATCTCCAACCAGTAGAAAGCAGCAGTCCATCCCTGGAAACACACATCATCGAGGAAAACCAGCTAGCGAGAAACAAAGCACTTCTATAAGCCTATGAACAACTAGATCTTTAGAAAACATTTTGGAACGATACTTCTTAAAAAAGAAAAAAAAAGTTATTCCCTCTGAAAACAAAGAGGTACCCAAAATAGTCACTGGAAGTCTTTTCCAGAATGAAATTTGTGGCTGAGATGGAGTCTGCCTCCAGAGTCCTGCATGTGGTCTGCTCAGGGACACACCGTACTAGAGCCACGATCACAGATGTGATCAGTAGGTAACAATTGTACACATTTTAGTTGCACACAACAAGACTTGAACGTAAACAAACACTATACATTAATGCATGTAAGCAAAGTGGGTACAGCCCTTTCAAAAAGGTCCCCATTCACAATGTAGAGAAGAATTTTTAACGCATAAACACACACCAATATTCCTAATACTCTCTCTCTACCACTCTCTCTCCTCTCTCTCTACCACTCACACCAACACACAAACACAAACATTTTACATTAATGTGCTTTCCAGAGATTTCACAAACAACTCACAATGCTTTAAAGTGACAGGTTCAGAAATGGTTAAAGGACATAGCCAGATCAGGATGAAACTAAGAGAGGTCATAGAAACTGATGCGGAGAACATTCATCCCTCTTTTACCAGCCGCGACCACACACTCCTCCTGTTGCCAAGAGCTCTGCTTTCAAACGCTCACATATATACTGATCAAACTCAAGATCCTATTCAGTGAAGTATCTTACATCTTACTTCAGCCAAGTTACAGGGAAGATTTTAATCTCAACAGCCTGTTGAAGTCAAGACAGCATACGTTATTAAATCTATTCAGATAACCGTCCTTTAAGTCACAAAACACTGAACTCCCCACTCTCTTGACTCTTACAAACATCTCAAGCCACATACCAAAATACAACAACCAGGTTTTTTATTTGCCAAATACCACGTTACATCATCCATCTGACATCTAAACTGTAGACTTAAGCTGCAAAAAAGATCAATATACAAATGTTTATGTTCACTTATGTACATCCACCAAGTGCTTAATCCAAAAGACCCCTTCACTTCTTTCGCAGAGCTCGATAAGGGCACTGTGCATGCGATTGATGTACAGAACTGCATCTGGCCACTACACATGCAGGCTCTTGATTAAGGAATTACGACAAAGTAAATGAATACAAACAACAACCGCATGACACAGAGCTCAAAGCAGCCCTGCTGCAACTGCAGACTAATGTCTGGACCAACGCTGACCTCTTGTGGCGCAATGTGGCCATGCATGCTCCAATGATGCCACTACTTGTCTTAAACCTGTGTGGCAGTCAGACTCCCCCTTCATAGGGTACATAAAAAGGTTAAAGAAACCAACACATCCCCAAGTGGTTAAAGACATGTTTTTTTTTTATGTTCCTGTTAATAGTGCACCACTTTTTAAACTGAAATGTTTTCCAAAAATATATACTTTTTCTCTTCATCTGATGCTTTGTAAAAAATATTATTGTAGCAAGTTAACCAGGTAACAGCAGAAGTGAAGATTCAATGCAAGTACTAGAATTCTGTTAGTAAACTAGAAAAAAAGAACGATACTAGACACTTGGTTCATGTAGAAAACACTGTGACAAGTGTGAGTATTCACACGGATGTGGATTAGAAAAGTGTGAGTGGTCTAGGAGGTGGGGATGATCTGTTGGTTGCTGTTGGGATATGATGTGTTGACAGCTGGAGAAGACCATGTTTCCTCACGATCTGTGCTCTATTGGTTCTGCTTGCCGTTGTTTAGTTCCGCACTCTCTGAGCAGAGGAAGCTGATCAGGATGTTGGGGCTTGTGGCAACAAAAGGAGAAAAAAAGAAAATAAAAAGATACAACCCTGACATTGTAGTACAGTCCAAAGATCATGAAACTGTTGCCAAGGCGTTCATTTGTTTCCAGTGTTCGTGGGTTGTAATTGTGAGCTTCTACACTCACAATATCTTGTGATGAATGGCTGTGTGACAAAACAACACAAAGAAAGAAAAAAAATCTAAATGCAAGCTGATTCATCGACAGCACAACTTTAGATCACGTCTCTCTTGAGTTTTCCCTCAGTTCCAACAGACATGTCTCCATGAAATCTAGCACAGAGAGAGAGAGAACCACAAACAAAGTCGAAAGAAACAAGGTGGAAGAAGAGAGGAGCAGGTTTGGTTTTTGCATACATGTGTCAGAAACCGCTGTGTGTGCGCATGTGTGTGTTTTGAAAGTCAAGAAAAGAAACTTCAGTCCTCATGCTATATTTGCAGCAATGATTGTGACTCACCCCAATCTCACTTCATCTGACACACACACACACACACACACACACACACACACACACACACACACACACACACACACAGAGTTAATATCCAAGAGCACCTCCCACTGTGATGTATTAGAGTGAGGAGGTCCAGGTGTGTGTCTTGACACTGAAGGTGAAGGTGAGCTAATGAAACTGCTGGGGGAGATGGTTCAGTGGCTCTACAGTCACCACAAGAGGGCGCCAAAAGACCCATCATTTTCAGAGAGGGTTGCAGCAGGACTGGCAGCACACAACTCCTTAAGTTTTAAGTCTCCACCCACAAAGCAAAAGAAAGAAAGTGAAAGGTTAAGAGAGAGAGAGTGAGAGAGAACAAGAGAACGAGAGAAAAAACAAGAAAGAGATAGCTGGGGAAGAAGAGAAGAATGGCTCCAGTGGTGCTGATGTGGAGAGAGGCGGCCATGTTGACAGGTCACATTGACATGGGAACACCAGAGGTCTGCTGGGTTAGTTTTCTGAGAGTGAGAGGGCCAGGGCTGCCTGCAGTGCGGCCTCCTCATCAATACTATAGTCCTGTGGATACACAAGAGATCAAGGATCAGCCCACCGGTTGTTCTTTGCCTGCGAACACTGTACACATTGTATGCCATTTTTATGTCCTCTCTTTGTAAGTTGCTTTGGATAAAAGCATCTGCTAATGTAATAATGTAATGTAATGTTACAGCCCCCTGAACTTCACACATACACCTCTAGGAAAAAAAAAAAACATCATCTCAGACTTGCACATGCCCAAAGTCAGTCATTTAACACTGGGGAGGTTGGAAAGAAATATTATGAGAAAATGATATCACTGCAACACATGCACCAGCTGAAAATGACTGAAAATGTATTTTGCACAGACTGAAAGACGGATACAGGCAGACTTGTTTTTCTTTCGAAGCCAAGGGAACTATCTGGGTGGGAGGGAGGAGGAGAGGATGAAGGGCAGGTAGGTCTTGTTCAACCTGTTCCAAAAGTTAGAAGGTCCTAAAATGTCAGATGGTCTTTTTTATCTAGGCTCCCAATCAGAACACACAGTTTTGAGAGAAATTACCTCCTTGAGAGATGAGAGGATAAAATGGTTTACGCTGCTGGGAAGTGATTCATCTACTTGACAATGTTGACAAACCTGCAACAACAACAACAACAACTCACCACAAATGTGTCGTAGGAGAACTTGTGCCGGTGGAGGAGGTGCTGCAGGAAGTTGGAGCTCTTGTAGCTGGGGTCTCCCCAGGGCATGGCCGAGCAGACGGGGCACACCTGCAGAAGGAACAGCCACAACCTCATCATTCCCCTCGCCACAGCCACGAGTCTACATGTCTATACACACACACACCTACACCTGGCAATAGAACTATTAAAGAGCAGAGAGTTCCAGACAGAAGCCTCTGCTGATTAGCTCTTTGTAAAGCCCCTGAGGCACATAGCTTTGCAGACACCAACATCAATGTGTGCCTTTGAAGAGGCCTACAGAGGTGGCTAACAGGGATTTGCCTCATGGCAGAGTTTCTGTACCACACCAGAGGAGCCTTTAAAGGAGTATCTTTCCCCAAGGATTACTGGTCTGCAAGACACCATGACTACACACCAAGATAGTCTGTCATGAGAGCCATGTAATACAATTACAAGAACAGCAGATCTGTCTTTGATTGGGCTAGCAGTCTATGGTGTAGGCTAGGTTAGCATAACCCTTTGCATAACCTGAGGGTAACTCCAATGGTACATTACACTGAGCCCTGTGCCAACCTCAGTGACCCGCCATGCAGCCCCTTCATAGCTCAGCCTGGACACACTCCAGCAGACTTGGGCCGAGTGCCATCTAACATCAAACACCTCTGCCAGCTTCTACTGACAATTCTGCCCTCCCCGACCCCTATCCCCCCTCCCCCCAGCACCCCGCCTCCCTCCTTTCCTCCCCCTCCCCCCCGTGAAAGGAGCCATAACAGACTTGGCAGGGGCTCACCACTTTGTTGGGGTCGTTCCGATGGTTCTCCATGCAGTGCTTCACCAGCTCCTGCTGGTCCAGGTTGCGAGCTCCACAGTACGGGCACACAAAGGTCGAGCGGTTTGGAATATTGCTGCAGGGGCAAAGGAGGGGGGCAATAAGTGAACAAAAGCTTTACAAGAGAGAAAGACAAACACACACACACACAGTGCATTTCAGTGTACTGTCAGGGGGTGTGGACAGCCAATAGGCTCTGGCACAGAGAGAATGGCCAGAGTGGGTCATTAGTAGCTGCATCAGACGGGCTTATTCTCCCAACGTCCCCGACGCAGATAGGTGATTAGCCAGCCTGAGCACATGTACTGAGACAGGAATCGCACCTGACGCCACGCTAGACGGGAGAACAACAGAGGATTAGGCCTGGTCAGTAAACAAGCCACAGACAACCCCAGCAAAGGCAATACAAAACGCATTGCAGCTACCAACACCATTTGGGTTAAGAGAGGCAAAACTGACAATGGGACAGTGGTGGCGTAGTGGTTAAGGAACCTGGCTAGTATGCTAGTAGCCTGGAAATTGTGGGTTCAAATCCCGGCTGCCACTGTTGTGCCCCTGAGCAAGGCACTTAACCCTAAGTTGTTCTAGGGGAGACTGATGTAGAGCATAGTTCACAAATGTAAGTCGCTTTGGATAAAAGCGTCTAAATGTAAATATAAAACATAAGATCAAGCAGCTACAGCTGAAGTGATGAAGATGACGCAAGAAAACAACCTCAGGGGACCAGACAGTCATTTCCCTTAAACTGTGTAATGAATGAATGGTTTCATCGTCTCCCGTCAAACTTCCAGCCTGTGGCATCAGGGCATTTAAGAATCTATTTGCGTCATGCTTTGTAATATAAAGTGCGTGTGGTGTGAGAGAGAGAGCAAGCGAGCGAGAGAGAAAGTGTGTGTGAGAGAGAGAGAGAGAAACAGCGGGGGAGAGAGAGACCGAGCGAGAGAGAGAGAGAAAGTGTGTGTGTGTGTGAGAAAGAGTGTGTGAGAGAGAATTTGTGTGTGTAGATGTGTTTGTGTGTGTGTGCCCTCTCTCTGTTCGAAAGCAGTAGCAACCACTGTTTACCTTTGCTGTTTGTTCAGAGCAGAATGCCATCTGCAGAGCTATCTCTGCAAACATACTAACTAGCTCTCCATCAGAAGCCCAGCTCTACCAGAGGGAGCCCTGAACAGTTTCACTCCTAAATTATGCAGCTCCTCTCCCCCTCCCTGCTCTCGGCACAGAGAAATAGGACAGCTTCACACAATTCCAGCATCAAAACACACGCAAAAGCCTGGAATCGGCTGGATCACTTCACAACCTTCATCTTCTTTTTTTCTTTCTGCCTAAATCTGAAGTGCAGTAACAGCCTGCAGTGACAGGCTTAGGGATACATGCCATTTTGTTACTGGTGATGAATTGGCTGAATAAAATCAGAACCATATGGTCAGACACTCCAGTCTGCTTCATGAGTCAGTCTGCATTCATTCTTTTGATTCAATTACAACTACTTTCAAAAGACACCAAAATAAATAAATAAATAAATAAGCCAAACAATAAATAAATATACAAACAAACAAATAAAAACGCTGTGCTCATATGTTCCCAAGTGGCACTGATTCCTTGTGCGGTAATCAAGCTTCCTGTTGAGGTGACGTCAAATGGCATCACTAATGAGTCTATGACTGGAAGAAATACGGAAGATAACAACAAGCATCAAAGATGCAAAGTTTGGGGGAGGAGGTAGAAAAATAAAAGCAAAAAGAAGCAAGTAACTGAGGGAGGGAGACAGAGAGAGACGGAGAGAGAGAAAGAAAGATGGCAAAATGCAGAACTCCCTGAGCTTGTTCCAGGATGCCCACTCTCCTTCACAAGCTGTCTGTGGACATCAAAGTAGTCCACGCACTAGGCATTACCTTTGATGGGTCAGTGGAGTGCCTTCATTTAGTGGGGTTGGGGGGGGGGGCTTAGTGATCTTCTCCGATCAAAATAGCCTCCAGACTGGGGAGTGTTGAGACAAGTCTCATAAACATCATGGAGGGAGGGAAAAAGCAACATGTCTGCCTCACTTTAAAGACCTAATAAATTCCTTTACATTCCCTGTGCACCATGTTTTCTTTCTCCATTCTGGCAAGGAACCCACACTCCAAGAGAAACACACATATACCCACACACACAAACACACTTTGCTATAGGTACTTGTGTGTGAGACAAAGACAACGAGATGAATAGAAAGAGAGATGGGGGGGGGGGGGGTGAAGGTGCACACCCTCCACACTGATGCCTATACATTTCAAAAGGACATAATTACACTATGTCTCTTGTCCCAGAAAGAGATGATGAACGCAGCAGAGAGAAAAAAAAACGAACAGAGAAGAACAGAGGGTGACTCATCTCTGTCTACCCCTCCTCCCCAAGGCCTATGAAGGACTGTTCTCTCCACGGGCACAACACTTCTCCCTTTACTTTAAGCATATATATATATAGAGAGAGAGAGAGAGAGAGAAAGAGAGAGAGAGTGTGTGTGTGTGAGTATGTATATGTATATGTATGTGAATGTCAGTGTGCGTGTGTGTGCAGGAGTGAGCGAGGGGGAGAGGGAGAGAGAGAGAGAGAAAGAGAGAGACAGAGAGTGGCGCACAACAGTAGCTCAACTCCTTGATGGTGACAGAAACTATTCTCCTTGTCTCGTTGCGAGGACGTTGTTTGGACTGACTTGTCAAGGGAGTGTGCCAGCTGTTTACTTAAGTGCATGTGGGATGGTTTTGCTGCTGCAAGCTGGAAGTGTGACAGTTGCAGACAAAAAGCCACTGACAGAGAACTGGTATGTATGTGTGGGTATGTTTGCTGGTATGTGTGTGTGTGTGTGTGTGTGTGTGTGTGTGTGCGCATGTGCGTGTATGTGTGCATGGGGTGTCTGCCATGCCAACCTGGGTATGGGCTGTGAGGTGGGCACCACGGGCACAAACTTGGGGCAGTTTGCCATCTGCTCCTGGACCTTTGTGCAAGTCGAGATGTGTGAGCGCATTTTCATGAGGGTGACCTGGACACAGACACAGAGACAGAAAGAATATTCTAAAGACAAAAGAACACTTGGTAGCTGGGCCTAAAAAGACGAGATGTAACCTACTATTAATCACATGACAACATTTATGTTTTACAATTAAATGAATACTGTATTTATTTTATTTAATTTTTGTTGTTGGGGACTATACACTCTACAAATGTAATGGATATTTTGTAAGTGATGCGAGAGTGTTTTGCAGTGCAGTGATATTTCTGTGAATCTCTGCTCTACTTTTCAACAACACACATAGCCCAGCAACTTTTCAAACACAAACAGAAGCAGACTCACTTTTTTGCTGCAGCCCCGACAGGGAGCTTTGTAGGAGGACAGCTGCTTCTCTATACTGGAGGACTTGTCCACTTTCTTTGGGTCAAAAGGCATGCGGCACAGGGGGCAGAGGGGTGATGTCACCTGGAGACACGGCTGTAGGCAATCTCCACAGAACCTGCATGTGACACACACACACACACACATGCAGGCACATGCATTTCAGGTCCTCAATATTCATGATGTAACAACGATTTTTTACATTTTATAGCAGAACTAACAGAAAAAGTAATAGATACCGTCTCTCAGTTAGAATGCTGGCCAAAGTCAGTGAGTGTTTGCTACATAGCAGTCAGTGCCCCCACCAACTGCTCTTACACAGGGGCAGGGGTGCGTTATTATGCCATTGAAAAATGGGCCAAGGGAGGTATGCCAGACAAGCCCACCAAACCCCACCCCACGGCCATGACTCAGCACCGCACGAGGGCTGGCCCACAATGCATGGCAGTGCCAGCACACAAGGACTGTTTCTCTCTCTCTCACTCTTTCCTTCCCTCTCCCATTCTCCTTCCTCTCTTTCTCTTCTTCGCCCCTTTCCTTCTCTCTCCCTCTAGTAATGTTGTTGAATGAGCCCTATCTGTCTGCTATAGAGCTACATGGCAGAGCAGTCCATCAGTTCCACCAATGAAAATTGTGTGTGTGTGTGTGTGTGTGTGTGTGTGTGTGGAGGGAGCACAATCATTCAAACTGAAACCACTTTTACAGAAGGTCACTGGAGGAGGTGCAGTAAGTCGAGCAGGTGTGTAACTAATACACTTCCTCTGCCCTCACCTGCCAAACACCAAACTGTCTGCCAGGCACAAAACAAGATAGACATTCACCTCCTGCGCACATGCGCGCGCAGGCACGCACACACGGACACACACACGGACGCATACACACACACCAATATCTGCTGCAGAGTTGAACAGCTGTGCTGGGCTACCTGGGTGTGCCCGTAGTTCTTCATGGGTCACGCTACCAACAGAAGGCTGACACAGACCAGTGTGCTGGCCTTGTTTTCTGACATTAAGGTTAATGAGCATTGTGGGCTAATCTGGATCAGTGCACTGACGCTTCACGCGGCCATACTTCCTCCCACTGACCAAGCTGATCACGGATGAGAAGGCATTCTCTTGCATGTAAGCATCCATAGACAAACTGCCATGTCCCCTGTTTCACTTTACATGCAAAACTACCCCTGAATGAAAGCCACTGAGGTTTGCCTTGTGGAGTTGTCTGCTGAGCTCACACAAACTCAAAGGCTTACAGCCGCGTCCCCCTTTGCTACTTCCACTTATTACCAAGTCCCTCTTTAGCATAGAGCAGCCCTAGAGCATGCTGGGAAATTTCACAAACTATTATTAATATGGGTTTCCTTTTAAGCACTACACCACCAGCTTTAGACTCTTGTCTCTCTCATGCTGCTGGTAAACAGCAGTCGGGCGAAGAGAGAGTTGTGGCTGAGATTCTGTTGGCTCACCCCCCCCACCCGAATCACCAACACACACACACACACACACACTCACACATTCTCACCATTCTCACTCCTCCATCTTCCTCATTTCAATCTTTTTGCATGCTGCTGACTTAACCTTCCCTGGAGATGCTGTTGTGTGTGTGTGGGGAAAATGAGCTGAGAAAAAAAATGCAGGCCTCTTTACTGATTCTCATACTTATTTTTTTACATTCTCTCATCTACGGAAAAAGGCATCTACAACTGTGTTTGCCAGGGGAGGGAAGATGGCTCTCTGAGGCTCTATTCTGTACAGTATAGTCTGTAAATGTGTACTACCAATCATTTGTTAGGAATAAGAGCAGCTAACGGCTCTTATAAGTAGATAAACAAGGTGCAGGCAGAGAGCTCTAGAGTAAAAAGCTAAAATATGTCAAAGTGGGTTGCCTACAAATTACTGAATGTATTCATTTTATTATAATTTACGATTTATTTCATACTTTCTTACTATGGAATTTCTGTGTAAACAGTATGTAAAACGAAGAGTAATCAAAAGGTGTTTTAACCGTATTTTAAAAAGCTGGTGTTAACTGCACAACACTGGCAGCATTCCTCTGTCTACAGTTTTGTCAGTTTTGAGTACCTTCTAGGGTCTGACATCTTCACAAAAGCCTCTGAAAAAAGAGGCAAATTTTTTTTCCACCACTGTGTTTTTGAAGTGAAGCAGCCTCTAAAAATAAACTTCCTGAGCACGGATCATTTTGTACATTTTCAGATTTTTTACACAATCAGTCAAAAAACATAACTCTGCTTGGGTTTAAACACTGAATATATTGGTCATTTCCTCTTAACTTGGGTAGGATCTAAAAATACTTTGGCTGTATGCTAAAATTTCATTCTGGGCTTTAAAAGTTTTACATTGGTCAAGAGGCCAGGTACTTCTGTCCATTCCACGCATCCATTCCATTAGCATTTGTTTTTACTGTCTGAGATGAAGAAAAAAAAATACATGTATATATGGGAACTACAGGAAAAGGGATTTTAATTTTAGGATAAAAACTGTGGGCATTTGTGGTGCAATTACAAAAGACTGTAAACAGTCTGTAGATATCTAAGAACCAAACTTGGCTACATCTTTAATAGCTTATTCAGAAACTGCTCATTGCTAAAGATCATCATAAAAAAATCTATATGCTCCCAACTACACAACTGCAATCTATGGCTTAGTCAAACCATGTGCTGTTATAGAGAAGTAGAAGTGTGCTATATACAGTACTGTCCTTCTGGTGACCTGCTCACTGTTTACACATGACAAACAGAATGGGCCTTCAAAAATTCTCATTTATAGTTCAATAAAAGCAATCAGCGGAAAAGATAAGGACAGAAACATTCGCTTTCCCTTAAAGTGTTCTTTGGGGAGAGTGAGCTTTTATAAGATGTGATGGGATGTGATTTGGAAAGGTGCTCTGCATTGTAATGATGATGATGATGAAGAACTCTTTGGAGCCAGTGAGAGGCTGGACATAGAAACGCCAAATAAAAAGGTGTCCAGTACAGTAATGAGGAGGCCCAGCTGCGAAAAGCATCTGTGGCCCCAGTTCTCAAGTTGCACATAGTTTCATCCGTCACTCCAACTGCCAGCAATGTTCTGTGAAGATTGCCGGTGTTTTGTTTCCAGAGCTGCAGTGTTGAGTCTCACAGTGTTCCAGGGGAGAAAATAGAGAGAAAAAAGGAGATCTGGTCTTATCAACATATCTGAGGAGTACCTCAAAGATCATCTGCTTTTTTTTCTTCCTTCCTCTGTCAGTGTGTACATGTCTGCATCTCAGTTGCCTGCCTTCCCTATACTACCCATTCCCCCTCCACCCTATCCAAGGGCTTCTCGGGCAGGGGAACTTTTTGACTGCTACTGTCTCACCACAACCACATCAAAGAGATTAGAGACAGCAGACACAGACAACTGTACCGTACTTCAGCTGGGCAGAACACTGAGCGCAGTCTAAATGAAGGTCAGGGTGGTTATCTCCACCTGCGTCACTGGCGCTTCAATAGTGGCTGACCAAGCCAGAGACGGCTGACCCAACTACTTCCTGTTAATCTTGCATTATGGTCGGTTGCAGATGACCTTGTTTTGAAACATTTCCTCCGAGGTCCGAGGGCGAGTAGTCAAAGACACACCCTTTCATGCCTGTGGAGGCCAAAGAAAAAAAGAAAAGAAAAAACTTTCTAGTTAATTAAAGCATCTTAGACTAAATTCACATGATGTATTTTGATACCATAATGTGTAGTCCAGTCCCTAGTTTAATGAAATTTTTTGCCTTATGTGATTTTTTGACATATGTATATTTTGAATTGCCATCTTTGTTTCATTGCAAAAAGGGTTCCGTTCAATTTTCAACCATTGTGCAGGTGTACAGAGGAAAGCATAAATAAACATAAAAAAGAATTCCTTTTATGAGACTTGAAAGCCCATGCAGGTCTATGATTAATCCAGCAGAAAGTAATTGAGCTGGACTGCAAAAACAACATTGCACTGACCACAGTACAGCACAGCACAGCACAGCAGTCCTCCTGTTTAGGAGGAGGCTTTTGCAATCATGGACTGAGGTTCTAGCAGTGAGCTGTACATTTGCAAAGCCTTGTCTTTCCATCTCCAGAGAGCAGAAGGAGGCTATCAGTCCACCTCAGAGTCACGAAACACTCAGTCTCTCATCCGAGTCTCTCGCTCTTTTGACCGACTCATCTTGCGCTCTCTCCTGCCCTTCCTCTTTGTCAAACTGTCCCAAACAGATGCACAAGAACATTTTCCAGCATGTTGCTTTGGTTCTGGAAAGGAGAACAATGTAATCACAAGCGGCAGTGAGGTGTGTGTGAGAAGCTCACCAGGTCACAATACCAGGGCACAACATTCTTCACAACCTGGATGAAAGCTTTTTATTTTACTGGGAACAATAGTGGGTTGTGTATCGCATGACTGGTCTGACCCATCCTCTCCAGAAATGCCACCAGTAAAGGTTCAGCCATGGATGAAACACCTAGCCTACTAAAGTTTAGGGATCACTGAGCAAAGGATCTTCTTTAAACTTCTTTAAACAAAAAAGGAACCTCAGATGCTTCTCAGTGGGAAACAGTTCTGTGAAATTTGAAATTGAAATTGGCAAAGTATGGCATTCATGGAATTCCTCACTAAAATCATGTTTTCAGCTATTACACATTTGAATCATTGTGCTCCATGGCATTTAAAATGACTTCCATGCGCCCACACATTGAACAAATATGTCAGTAAAGCGCCAAGTCAGACATCTCTGCAATCATTTCAACCAGGATTGATTCCCATATAAAACAACTTCCCAATGCTTTCCAGAAGCCCTGCTGGGGCCTTGTAGGAGAGACCCCATTCAAACTGCCCAAATAAGTTACAAACATCTGTACAGTTGCTTGCTGTGCCTTTGGGGGAAGCTAATTAATGTGAACATCTCAGGTTTTCATTTCAATGCACGAATGGTTATTTGTCTGAAGACCTTGACAGCAATCCTGTGCCTCTTCGCGCGGCATCAAAGGACCTTGGCAGCCAAGGTCCACAAGGCCTCTCTCGCTAGCAAGAGCATTAAGTAAAGCGGCAAATTAAGAGAGTGCTTGAAAACCTGTTGGGCCAGCTATTGAGGAATTCTCCTGCACTCTCACCCCTCAAAGAGGAGCAAAGACAATAAATACTGATCAGGCATCTCTCTCTCTCAATTTTCCTGTGATATGGACAAAACCCACAGAGATAGACGGTCCACTTTTGGTCCTACCTGAAATGCTGTCTCACTGTAAAGACCTGTCGGACCGAGACCCATTTACAAACATTTAATTGCACACTTTGTCACACTCTCACCTTGTGGCTTTGTTCCCTCTCTATTTCAATACCGTCCCTCTCTCACACTACAGTTTCTCTGGGACTTTGCCTTGATCGTCTGTCTCTCCTTCACTCTTGCTCCTCACACTGCAACAATATTCATGGCTTGCAATCGTTTTTTTTTTTAACTAGACTGAATAACTGAATAGGCAGATTACATGGAACTGTACTGCCAAGTTCCACATTAATTCTCCTAGTGACACCAGAGCATTCTGTTGGGTGCACTGTCCTAGAAGACTGCTTACCCCCGGGAAGAAGTGGAAAAATCCATCAAATTAGTCTGTTGTTCTTTAAAAATGAGGAGGCTCTTAGAGATTACTTAGAATAGCATACAGTTGCCTGCTGCTGTTTTGGTCCAGACCAAAATAGAACCGAGGGCATTTCAGGACTTCCTGGTCCATTATTTTATGCTTGAATGCTAACGTGCTCCCTAATGTGGAAACCGATGAGCCAAGAAGTACTGATGCATTGCGAAGATGCATTACCAGTTTCATGGAACACATATTACAGTCCAGGCAGTGACATGTGTTCTGCGGTAATTGAGATGGAGTAAATCTGACCTAGAAAAGCAACGCGGAAGTCAATCTGGAGAACAAATGCATGAAATATCTCACGTAAGCAGCAGAGAGGAGGTCCAGCTGTACTTGAGAGCAGGCCCACTCAAGCTGCAGAAGCTTAGAAGACCAGACACAACAGCCAAGTTGTTGTCTAGCCTCGTTTATAATTATTTCATGTAAGTCAAGGCTAATAACCATGGCTGGCAAATAAAGATGAACCACAGCCAAAACATTGAGCCCGAGTGGAAAGATGCTGTGTTCAAACCATGGCCATAACCATTTATTCATACCAAAAATGGACCAGTTGTAAGTAATTACGTGTAATGTTGTAGCAGGGTAAACTGACATCATTAGCCCAAATATATTTACAATAAAACCAAAGATTAATCATGTATGTACTCCATTCAGAGTTAACACTATCAGATGACTGTAACTCTGCATGGTGCAGAGTGGGGACTCATTGCACATATTATTCCTCTTAATTACTTGGCTGGCCATGACAGACATTAAAGACAGGCTTGCAGAACACATCTTTTTATAAATCTTGTATTAGCCTAAATTAGTGTGGCATGGGGCAATTCTGGAGCGTGTAGTCCACTCATAAGGAGGGGACAGAGACACAGAGAGAGAGAGACAAAGAAAGAAGAATGACACATGTAGAACACAGCATTACTAGTTCTAGTCAAATCAAAGAGACAGCTGGACTCTGTGGCATTACGTTATAGTCTCCAAATCTCTCAATTAGCAGATAGTCACTGTGTTTAGAAACTATTAATGTGCAATAGCCTAGCTTTGAGTAAATGAGAAAATTTCCTGCAGTGCAATAACTGTAGCCTGTGCTGTGTTGGATGAAACCAGATGGTGGCTTGAGAGTTTGGGCAGGATTAGGATTAATGCACGCCTGTGGGAGGTAAAAGGAGCAGGCCGCCCTTAAACCCCAGCCAGAGGCCAGACTACAATACCTCTAGATGAGGTGGACAGGGAGAAACAATAGTTTGTTAATTAAAGCTTCCATTAATTAATTAAAGTGGAATAGGAGTGGTCAGTCTGGTGGGATCCTTATGGGAAGCTTTCACCTCTGAGCTCAGAACCGACAGTAAGTCAAAGGTCAGCCTCGCAAAATGGTCTGGGTATTTACTGCTGATCTTACAGATCCTGCTTATAGTTTTCACATCTGAAATATCATTGTGGAATAAGACAATACAACTTTCATTGCTCCTGCCTGCCAGAGCCATTCATATCATGATCCTCTAAGATAAAAGTACTAAAGCGTGTAAGCTTTTTGAAATCACACCTAATCTCCTCTACTGCTTGGTGGCTTTGCCTGAAAACTCAGACGACGCAATGAATTTGGCATGAGTGCTGTGGGGTTTCACACAGTGTGTGTCGCTGGAAGAGATAACATAATTTCAGAAATAATATTAAGTATTTTTAAATAATAATAATAATAATAATAATAATAATAATAAACACAGAAGCAAAACTGTACAGAGAGGCTGTGGTGGTTTTCTTTCTGGACTGAGAGCATAAATGATGCTCAGGAGAAAAAGCTTTAAGACTGATAAAACTTTAAGAGTGATCAGGAGTGTTTGGAGAGAAAAAAAGCTTACTATGGCTATTTTCTTGCATCCTTGTAGCCACAGCCATCTATGCCAACATTTTACTGTTAATGGGGTAGACAGCAGAGACCATTAGCTAGGATGCTGTAACAAAGCTTCACTTCCCTTCCCCAGTGGTCATTTCTATAAATATCCAACACACACAAGCATGCACGCACGCACACACACACAAGCACACACACACAAACACACAAACACACACGTCCTTAAGTGACATCTGTGAGCGAGAGAAAAGAGTTGGGTGAGCTCGCTGGCTGCAGGATAACTGCTATACATGGCATGAAGTACATCCACTGTGCATGAGCTGTGAGCATGACATAATACTCTTGCTGGATAGTGCATTCCTGATGTGCACGTGATGCTAAAAGAGAGGCGGCCCAGGCAAGACTGGGCTTCCTGAGTGGCCAAGCGCATGTGCTGTGAGCTGGGGGAAAATACTGTTAGTGTCTGGCTATGTGCTGTGGAGAGCATATATAGCCTAAACAAACAAGCCAAAACATGGAAACAGAGACAGGCCGTGCTGTGGGTCCCACCACAGGTTCTGAAACACACGCACAGACACACAAACAAGCCCTTCCCTTTTCCTACTTCTGTAGTCAAGTTCACATTAAAAATGAGTAGAGATCTCTTGTTAGTTCTAACAAGACAATATAATTCATGCTATCACACCCATCTCCCACTGCTTAATTTCAAATTCATTTTCCTAAAGTGCACCAACTATCAGATGTGTCCAGGGTGACGACAACACACAACTCAAGAGGCTGTTTTTATTCCCATCGGCTTCAGTCGTATTTAATTACATGAAGAGATGAAGCTTATTCTTTTGTATACATCAAAGGCTGAGGCACATGCATCATTATTAAAGAGGAATAATTCTTTCTTAATAGGTCATCCTAACATCAAAGGCTGTAGGAAGGCTTTGTCTCTTAAACAAAATATTCCTGTGCTGAAAAGAGAGGATATCAATGCTGAACATATGCCTCACACTCTTTCCACCGTATGAAAGCACAAACAAACACCTCCAAAAAGCCACAAGTCATTGCCTCTCATCTCTATATACTGATAAAAATTTGTTTACGAGGCAGTTTTGTCAGTAAGTAAGAGCTATGATATGATTTTGTGTAAGTTATTAGTGGTGGTTTTAATTGGCAGTTGGTTATAGGGGTTATTGATTTTTTTTTCATTGTGCTGGACATAAGACATAAGCATTAACTCAGGGCTCAGGCAGAAAATCATGACAAAGTGGAGACTCAAGTAGGCACCAACATTGGCCCCCATCCAGATATAGACTCCACATAGGGCCTAACCTTTTCATTGTCCATGAACATAGACTGTGATAACACTGCGATAACACACATGAACCGCCCTCCACAACAAATCTGACTTTAGGGTACTCAGGACATCAAGTCTTTTCTGCTGACAGTTGATGACTCAATAAAGACTTGGCAGGGGTCAACAAATAAGGTTGATTACAAGAAGATTATCCACATGTCAGTGAGCAAAAATCGATTCGGTCCAACAGTATACTAGAAGTGAGAGGATCATGATTCATAAATAATTCTGGTGCGGACGTCAAACGTTATGCTGTCCACATTATAAATATATTGATAATTTCATCATGACCATGTCACCAGCTACCCTTGTGCCTTCTCTGACCAGCACGTACGGCTGCTTGAACTTGAAAGACCATCCTGTCTCCACCACTAAGAGTGTTGATTTCTTCGCAAGAACAAAACAAAGCGGCGCAGCGCTCGCTGTCACGGCTTCCCTTTGTCTCGGGAACCGTGTTTGACAAGCGATTGTCCAGTGTTTTGCCTCAATTCCTCATGACGCCGCCAACACTCCGTGCGCTGCCTTTTTAGAACACCAGTTTGCACACCTTTCTCGCTTTGTTCTCTTTCACCACCAAGCGTGTCTATCCATACATACTGCTTTTGACAAGTCACTCTCCATGACGAAACATCAATTTTCATGTAAAAATGTTCCATATGCGAATCTACTAAACACGTTATCATTTTTAACCCAGTCTTCCTTATGTAGTGGAAAATGTTAACAAATAATGTTCAGGCTGTAAAAACTAATCTGGATCTGATGCTGCAGTTCCTGTGATATGGCATACAAACAATAGCTTGGACTTACAGGCTCTGTGTTGTCCACCAAAGAAATGCCAAATAGCCTCCTAATTTACGTCATGTGTTTCTTTACACGATTATAAATGTGAAATTGACTAAGGTGTTCTCCTCACAGAGGAGGGACAGTGGATGCACAGTATAGGCACCAGTTAATGTTATTATAGGACAGACTACAGATAATTTTTTTCTTTTTGACAAGGCACAACGCTGTAATGACTATTGAGCCTCACATGTTATTTAAGCAGTGATGTCGTCTAGTTGTCTACGCGACAGCACATCTAGTGTGAGAATATGAAAAACACGTGATAATATTAGCTTGTTACTTTGTTTAAAAACAACAAAGAAACTGGCCTTCCGGTACTGTTACCCCAAGGATGCACACAATAAATTGTCAGGAAGCTGCTAACGGTACTCACGTGTGTGCGCAGCTCGCAATGCTGACAGGTTTATGGTAGACCTCCAAACAAATTGGACAGGAGAATTGGCTCTCGAGGCTTTCCCCAGGTGCGGCCGCAGCTGCCCCGTTCTGTTGCTGATGCTGATGGTGATGCTGTCTAAGCTGGGCAGCCGACACAAAACTGCGGAACATCGCCATCATGAAAGCGGATCTCTGTTGGCACTTCGCTCTCGATTACGGCTACACTGAAGTGTAGAAACGTCGATGCATCGACTGAACTCTCAACCAATATAAATCCGTGTGCTGAACCAAGCGTTCGGGGGTAAAAAGGTTGTTATGACACGTCAGAAACTGCTGCATCTGTTCTATCAGGCAAGCTGTAGCGCTCAGTAGAGAGGACACGCCGAAACGCGAAAGAAGTAAACATTACAAGACAGCTTTAACGAAACCGTTTAAATTAGCTTCAGACCAGAGATTTTGTGGGTCTTGTAGTTCGAGCACAATTTCTGCGAAAGTCTTCCTGTCACGAAACAACTACATTCCCACTCGCCTTTGCGCCAATACCTTTCAAAAATCGACAGGTGGCGCCAGAGTATATTCCTTTTTTAAACAAAGCAAGGTCTGTTTGTTGCACTAAAATAAAAAAAATTAAAAATACATGCGAATATACGCATGAAAAGATGTTTATATAGTCTTAGACCTATTGTATGCAATCGCTGTAATCCCTAATAAGTCAGGTGTTCTTGCGCCACTGAGGTTCCCGGAGGTTCCAAGCGAAAACATGCGTCATCAAAAATGGACAGCTGATTTTCTCACATGCCGTCTTTTCGAGCAAGTGGGTCTCGTTTGGTAGTAATTACTGACATCAGTTTACTGAAATAGTCGCTTCTATGTGGTGCCTTTAACATTCGTCTGTTAAAATAACGCTGCAACATTTTCCTAATAAGGCTAGTACGACTTTAACAAACAGAAAGACGTTTTTGCGAACAAGATGCCAACTTCACTAATATCCGCTAACGTAGCTATCAACTGCTGCACTCTCTTTCCGAAGTTTTAAGTTAGGTTCCCCTATGGCACTGTAAATATTTTTTAGCAAGTTATTTTTATACAAGCGATAAAGTTAACATTTTGACACCATGTGTCAGGTTGAAGAAGAATACAATGGTGTACTGGAGAGTAGGTCAACGGCAGGGTAAGTTAAGCTATCAAATGTCAGTTGTGCTCGTGGTATTTTTGTTGACTTGATCTTGAAGTATTATCTATGTATTTTACCTGCACTTGATCCCCCACACGAATTGTCCCACATTCTTTATTACATCAAATATGATGACCTTCGGAGTACCTGTGCCACGTTCAACGATAACGTTAACATTAGGCATCAACTCGGGCGTCACTGAATCCGAAGAAGGGAGAAAGAGGCTGCACTTTGCTTTTGCTCAGCTGTGTATTCACGCAATTTATGTTGGGATGAACTTGACAATGAGCCTTTTTACCTCAAACCTCTCACCTTTTCACACATCATTCTTTATGTAACGTTGGGCATGACTTCTTTTCACTCAGTGTTTCAACGAAGTGTATGAAGTGTAAGGAAGGCACGGCAGTCCTGATTATTAGAGCCGGAGATGCATTTTGCAGGTAACTTAAGGGCAGCACCTCTTATGTTGCAAGTTCGATGAATCTACACTCGAAGTTGTACTCTAAATGTCTGCAACATCTACTGTATTTTCTGTACTTTACAGTAGCTGCTTTTTATCCATCAATGAGTTATGTTGACATTAGGCTAACGTTACATGAAAAACTGCTTTCAAGGTTCTTCAGATTCATGCGTTCCATTTCTATCTTTAGGAGTTGTTTTAAGGAATATTTCATACACAAGTTTCGTGCCATGCTGGGTAAAAACCGTGTGATCTTTCCTGGCGAACGGGTGAGTTGAAAGTCTGTACCTGCAGAAAGTGTATGAGTAGTCGTGACATCCCTTTATCACCTAGTCGAAACATTACTTTCCTTGTATGCCTTTAAGGTTCTCCTGGCTGTGTCTGGCGGATTGTCATCAAGTTCCATGTTAGCCCAGGTCCAAGAGGTAAATTGTTTTCCCCACAGTAAACGGGCACTATCTGAGTAGATAGGGAATGCCTTGTGATCATTTAGCTACCGTGAATTGTATTTTGTGTTTTAGGGTTTGAGTCGGGACGCTCACAAGAAATTGCGTTTTGTGCCAGGCCTTATCTATGTGGATGGTGAGTCACTCTGTCATCAGACCTTTGAATATGATTACCCTCTTCATTGCAGTTTTTTTTACTGTTGTTCAGTTAAATTTAGATGTAGATTTAATCACATTTCATTTAATGTCGTTCTCTCAGGATAACTGTCAATTTGATGCTATTGTATAATATGGATAAAGACAGACAGAAACAGTGTACAGAGAAAAAGTTGAAGTCACCTTTCATGGTGTATTTTTGTTATTGCCTTGAGAAACTATCCAATCTCGGACTGGTATTGTTTCACAGTGCCACACTTGCAGTAGACTCCAATAAGACAACTTTTCTATGACTGTTTCTTATTTTCAGTTGATCTTGCTAGGTTGACTTGTGGTTTTGCAGCCATTGTTCACCAGTCATATGAGTGATGCTGATATTGAAGTGAATTAAATGTTTGAATGCCAGATGATACTTGTGCTTGTGTTGTAAGATTGCATCACAAATGTGGCATTTTTAGCTTGGCATGCCAAACTAAGTAACTGTTGTAAAATTTTAATGAAGTGGCAATTTTTCATGCTGTGTATTGGCAAATCAAAGGCTTTAAATGTGGCTTGAATCTGAAATCTATTCTAGCGGGTGGAAGCTTCCTGATCTTTTCTAGTGGGTTTGAGTTGGCAGCTCTGTTCTGTGGTGTTGCTGACTAATGTTCTGTTGGCCCCTTGGCAGAGGGGGGTGCCAGCGGGCAGAGTCAAGAAGAACGTCAGCAGGCAGCTGTGCAACTGGAGCACCTCTTCCAGGCCACAGGCTTCCCCTACCACATCGTCGCCTTAGAGGAGGTGAGCTGTCAGATTGTCTGAGCGGCACAGAGTCCCAGCGAGCAAGAGGTTCTGCTCCTCCTCTTGCTATAATTAGAGCCGTTTGCTACACTGAGAGACATTATTGCTCTTAATGTTTGTCAGGGCTTTGATCAGCCGGGTCTCTGATGCAGTGTCCCGTTTGTTTCATCCCATTTATTTTTTAACAGGGGCTGGCGCTGCAGTTCCTGTTTCAGACAGTTGCATCAGCCATTGTTGCCTGAATGTCCCAACTGACATCTTTTGTGTTTTATTTATTTGTTCCTATGCTGAAGATGTTTTAACTTGATTTTTGTTTTCAAAGTGTCTAAATATAGTCTCCTCTTGTATTAACATCTCATCCTACTTGGCCATCTCTGTAAGAAACTTCTCTAAAGGGCATCCAGACTTCAGTTGTAACAGGAGATCTTTTTATCAGGATCTTTTTTTCTATGGAAAAAGTGCAGTCTGTGAAACAGTTATGCTGAATCTATGAACTATGAACTTTTATCACACAGGGCTAGATAAGTAAAAATTTTTGTGCAAGTCTCTTTACTTTTTGTGAGTTTGACCAGTGAATGGGCTCAAAGACTGAGTGATGTCCTCGTCCCCTCTCTCTCTTTCTTTCTTTCTTTCTTTCTTTCTTTTTTTCTCTCTCTCTCTTTTGGTCTCTCTCTTGGTCTAGGTATTCACACTCCCCAGCTCCGTTTTGGAGACTGTATCTACAATTTCAGAAAGTTCAGCTTCTACCTACAAGAAGGCAGTGGACCAGTTTATCCAGAATAGAGGAGACTCCATTGGACTCAGTAACCGGGAGCAAGACTCCTCCTTGGTAGATGCCGTGGCTCAACTACAAACACACGATGGTCAGCTGTTGTCATTCATCCCCCCAGCTGACCACACACAGGCCCTGGCGAGACTCTTTGCCTCTGTGAAGACACTGACTGCCAAAGAGGATCTCTTACAGACTCTCCGGTAACTTTCACATTTGGCGTACTTCTTGCTCATATACGCTGTTGCAAAGCAGTGACAAAGTAAAAAGGCAAGCATGGGGGGAGAAAACACGAGTTCCTACTACGATTCGGAGAAAACACTACGATTCGTAGTCGGAACTCGTGTTTTCTCCCCCCATGCTTGCCTTTTTACGTGCTGCCTGTGCTTCACACCTCCACGCACCAGTGCAAGGGATGAGTAATGATCGACACTCCCGCGGCGACTCCTGAAGCTCTGTCTATTCCTCCTGCTGCGTCTGCCCACCTACTCCAGGCAGAGAGGAGAGGAGAGGAGAATGCCGTCAAGTCGACAGCAAAGCAGTTGTCACTCGTCCACCTTGTGGAAGAGTCAGACAAAAGTGCCTTTTCTTCTTGGGTCACATTCTCTTCCTCCCTCAGTCTCTCTTTTCAACCGATCTCTGTCTCTCCTCCCTCTCTTTCTTTTCCTTCCTCTCATCTCCTCTGTGAGTCATCTACGAGCAGCAGGGGCAGATGAGGGCAAAATCAATTCTGCGTTTGAGTCAATAGCTCAGGAAGTTGCTAGACCTTAATAATAGTGGAAGTGAAACAAGGTGTGTGTGTGTGTGTGTGTGTGTGTGGTGGTGGTGGTGGTGGTGGTGGTGGTGGGGGGGTGTCTGGCATGGATTTTTCTGCTTGTTTCTTAGTCTTTCATCCCTCACCCTTTCAGGTGCACTGCTGAGTTCTAAGGCTAGAATGCTTAGCCATTGGTGTGTGTGCGCTCATGTGCACATGTTTATGTGAAAAAATAAATAAATAAACGGTCAGTCCTAGAAGTCAATTTTTTTACAGGTACTAATTGAAATGTCTTCAGTCACATATAGCATCTTTTAAGCTTGTTTGTATGGGACCCTCCACAAAAGCCGCTCGTCAGACATGAGTAGATACATTGTGCTGCATATACCCTCTAGCTAATTCATTTCCGTTTGCTTCCATCCGTGAACTGTATAAACTCCAAAGCTGAGGTGTACTGAAGGTGTTAGCAGTAGGTGGCGGTGGTGACGTAGTGGTCAAGGAACCGGGCTAGCATGGCAGTAGTCAGGAAAATGGTAGGTTGAAACCTGGCTGCCACCATTGTGCTCTTGAGCAAGGCACTTAACCCTAAGTTGCTCTAGGATGTGATTGCTAGTTGACAAACGTAAGCCGCTTTGGATAAAAGCATCTGCTAAATGCATAAATGTAATGTAGATGTTAATATGCATGTCTGGTTCTGCATGTGTTGTTGACAGGCAGCACCTGATCCTGCATGTGGCCCGGCAGAGGGGCTACTCCAAGGTGATGCTGGGGGAGAACTGCACCCGCCTGGCCGTCAAGCTGCTCAGCAACATTTCACTGGGGCGTGGTGCGGCGCTGGCTATGGACACGGTGAGAGATGCTAAGACACGCTCGCCATGAACACTCATTAACGCTTGCTTCGAATTTTCACTCACTCACTTACTCACTAATTCACTCACTCACACTCTGACACACACTCACTCACATTCTGACACACTCACATTTGTATCTACACAAAAACACACACATAGGCACACTAGGGATGTAATGGTGTGGAAACTGAACACCATGATTATAGTAACAAGAACTGTCATTATTGTGGTGTGTTGAATTGATCAAAAACACTGACACACAATTAGGTAGACGGGACAAAATATTGCACTCTTGTGGTAACAACAGGATGTCCGATATAGTTATAATCAAAAATGAAAACGGCTGAATTGTCTCTGTGTTGATATAACCTATTATTGTTACATCTCTAAGGCATGCACAGTTTACAGAGTAGTCAGAGAATATGAAGCAAAGTGAAGGAGTGTGTGTTTGTGTTTCTGTGTGTGTGTGTGTCCGTCTGTGCGGAGGGTACAATTACACTCTATTGGTTCTCCTGTCTTGCCCTCTCCCCACCACCGTGTTTCATGCTTTGTCTCTCGTCTGCTAGTATTCAGGGCTGCACTTCCCGGTAAGCTCTGCTAGATGCCACCCACGTGCGTATGTTAATTCTGTCTTTCATCTCCTCCCTGTCCTGTGTATGTGTGGTTACAGGGCTTTGCAGATTCCCGCTTTGGGGATGTGGTCATAGTGCGGCCCATGAGGGACTACTCCTCAAAAGAGATCGCCTTCTACAACAGGCTCTTCTCCGTCCCCTCTGTCTTCACCCCCGGACTGGACACCAAGGTAAGAGCTGGCCAAGGAGCTACGGAAAAACTTTGGTCCAGAATTACATCCAAGTTCAGGGTTTCTGCTGCTTTCACACACATCCAGTTTATGCCCAATTAAAAAAATAATACTGATAAAATGCATAGATTGCATTCACACTTCCTCCTCCATGTTGATAAAGTAATTTAATTGCATTGTTTCATTATATTATAAAGCATTAAATGATGAACTATGGAGAATGGGGAATCTGTCTTAATCCATCTTAATGGTGTTGTAGTCATACTAATTATTGTAGTCTGAGCATTCTCTCTGTCTCTGTCTCTCTGTGTGTCTGTCTCCCCCCACATGAAAAAGTCCTGTTTAAACATATGATTCTAATCTGTCCCAGTGAAATCATAGAACCATGTAAGTCCCTAAACGTCATTTGAACAATCTCAGCAAACATGTTTTATGTGGATTCCTCCCCCACCAGACATCTGATAAAGCCAGTATCCAGAGACTGACTGAGAGCTTCGTCACCAAACTCCAGGCTGATTTCCCCTCCACGGTTAGCACCATCTACAGGTTAGGGCTACTCGCTTGCTCTTTCTCTCTCTCTCTCTCTCTCTCTCTCTCTCTCTCTCGTACACGCGCACACACACACACACACACACACGCTAAAGCTCAATAAAATCAACCCCAAAATGCTATCACAGTTTGACATCATTGAAGTTTCCAGTGTTGAATGCCCTGGAAACTTTCACAGCACATTTGTATTTGAGTGTACTTTTGTGGGAAATAGAATCCTTAGCCTGTACTTAAAGAACATTTCATACTTCATGTTATTGTCATCAGGTCTAGATTGAAAACTTCTGAGCAGTAATTACATTCAGTTGAGTGGGATGAATACCATTCAGTGCAATACCATCATTTGTCTGGCTCTGTCTGCGGTGGCTACTGAGAAAGAAGGATCTTTAGTGTGTGTATGTGTGTGTGTGTCTCTGTGTGCAGGTGCTCTAACACTTTTTTTTGTCTCAAGGACAAGTGAGAAACTCCAGACCGCTCGCTCTCCTCAGACAGACGACGGCGAGCATGCCAGCAAGTGCCTTCTGTGTCTATGCACCCTTGACACCGCCGTAGGTACGTGCCAGAGTTGGATGGATCCCATGTTCAACAGCATAGGAGTTAGTCTCCATCATAAGTCATAACTGACGATAAGCCACCAGTGCCACTAAGCCCCTCCGCCTCCGCCTCCGCCTCCATCTCCACTCCCACCCCCACCCTTGTGTGTGGCAGAAAATGAGCCACGAACTAGCCATCCTTCTTGCTCTGACCAATCCTTTACACTCTGTCATGCCTTCCCTTCCTTTCTCATCCACACAGAGGAGGCCTCCGCCTTCAGCGCCACGCTCCTGTCCGAGCGGCTATCCCAGGGGAAGAAGGCTGCAGGCCCCAGCCCCTCTGCCCTTGCTCCGGCTACTGCTCCTGCTCTGGGATCAGATTCAGGGTCTGTAGGCCAGTGCTGCTCCTCCTCGGCTGGAGGCTTAAGGGACGGCTGCTGTGGAGGAGGAGGAGGTGGTGGTGGTGGTGGTGGAGGAGGAGGCTGCTGCTCCAGCTCCAGAGTGAGGTGAGTGGCTCAGAGAGACGCTGAAAAAACTCAAACCTACGCTTTCACATAAATATACTGTATCTGCCTGTAACTGAATTGTTGAGTGTGAAGATGAATGCATTGCTTTGAGGACTTATGTGTGTTATGATGACAGTGTTGACTGTTGAATGGGGGACTTTGGAAGTGTGTCTGTGCCAGATGTTGCTGATGACATGGTTTTGTTGGATGTTTTGCAGGCCCCCTGTAGACAGCAATCTGAAGAGTCTCCTGTGTTACAGCTGTAGGCTGACTATCAAAGACATGGTGAGACACTGGACTGAAAATAAGATGCTTTTAAAAATATATCTATGCTATGTCATCTTAACTAAAATTAATCAGTTGCCATGTTTGAGTGCTTATTATTATGAGTGTTGCATTTGTTGTGCATTTTTTACACTCTAAACAGACCTCAGTTGACACACTGCCATCATATATAGTGAGTGAAGCAGAGAGGCGGAATCGGAGGTGAGTTGTGCATCCCTGCTAGCACACAGCTAGCAACTACAACCATGACACAGCCTCATTCAAACACTGGAAAACTAGCAGCCATGACACAGACATTTGTAAATGGCAATGTTTGTTTACCTGTACTCCTTAATGTTTGTTTACCTGTACAGCAAGCATATTGCACACTGATGTGGTGAGGCAAATTAATGACACAGCTGATTAAATCAGAGCTTTGTTTGGATGACAGCGATGGCTCTTTTCCTTCAGTAGCATTAGTCATCGTGGAGTGTTTTCTAAGGACCCTTTCATTTGGGCTTTTGACTAGGATGGAGATGAGGAACGAGATCAGTGAGTTTCTGCTGGATGAAAATGAAGATGACGAGCAGACGTGCTGAAGATGACTCAAGCCAGAATAGCACACCATCAAATATTCAGAATATTCTGGATCTTATTTTTTCAATAAATGCTGGAAACACTTTTATGTACTCTTATATTTGCCAGGCTTTATAACACAGGGTTGCAGTTTGGCTGCATATCCGAACCATTATTTATTTCTTAATTATGCTTTCAGTGGCATACATTTCCAAATGAATGATTTAAAGCATAGATTATGTTGTTGCTCCAATGTGCCTGCCTCCTGATGAATGGAATAAAACAGACTTTTATAAATGATTGTTGTTATTTATTTGCAGATGTGCAATATTTATTTTACTCTTTTGTTTTGCACTTTAAATCACAGATGTGGAAACATCACATAACTTCCCTTTAGAAAGAACCCTGTAAAACGCCTGCACTGCTACAAGACAACTACGTTAGCAAGGCCACTTTCGGGAAACAGGGAAAAAAAACTATATGCAGGGTGGTTGGACATCAACAAACAATTTAAGTTAGTGTCCAGCTGGTCCATACGGCAACAATTTTTGAATACTTACAGTCATTGTACAATATTTGGCACAGTAGTAGTGATCATCATAAAAACAGAATATTGTTGAAAACAATTTACCAAGAAATAAAGTGTATGATTGTTTTCCAGCATGACAGTTTTCCAGAGGCCATTATGGTGGCCAACAATCTATTCCAGTCTATTCTATGTTTTTTTTAACAGATTTCACATGTCATCTGTGAAACCACCTCTTTGTGAGGAGTGAAAAAAAGTCTTTGTTGGCTGATGTCTTACCATTGTCTGTTTAAATCTATAAGCAGTAACAAGAACATGTAACACTTTACTTCCATCCAACTACCTTGATCATTTTGTAAACAGTTTCTCGTTGTACTGTAAAAATATAAGGATGTGTGCTGTTCTTATGCTAGTGTTTCCATTCGCAAAAAAAAAGGTCCTTTCACTACTCAGCTTTTCTGTGGCTGACATCTCCCAGCAGTCTGTTGACAGGGAGAGAGAGAGAGAGAGAGAGAGAGAGAGAGAGAGAGACTGATCCAGTCATTGGCCTGTGTTTCTGGCTGCCTGTCTCATCCATTCACACAAACGGACGCTTTGGCAGCGCGGCTCTCCATCTGCCCGTCCGACACATGGGATCTTACTAAGGGAAGAGGGAGCAGTGAGGCTCTCTGTTCAATAAGGAGCAAGGAAGAGGGGGGTCGGGGGGTTGAGGATTAATGAGAAGCCTGGACCACATGTGTCCACAAAAGGCCAGTTTAGCCAACCAGGTGAACAGCACAGAAATGCAGGGTTGCTGTCACCTACAACCATCCACCCTTTCCTATGGGATCACTGTCTGCACTGCACTCGCACTCGCACGGAGACTGAGTTAACGTCCAGGAATGCTTCAGTGTTAAATACCCCCCTTTCTCAACAGTCAAGGCATAGCACTTGCCTAGTATGTGCATACTGCAACACACACATTTATCAAAAATTGGCACGCTGCTGTGTTTCTTTATCATAGGGATGGGGTAAAAAAAACTCTTCAAGATTAAGGCACCATCTGGATGCAAATGCTAGCTAGCGTGCCCCCAAGTTCCCATGCACAGTGGACATATGAGGTTGGCTGGTTTTGGCTTTGGTGTTGATGTTTTCTCCTTCTGTAGGCTTTGGCTATAGATTTAGTCCTTGTCCTTCTCCCTGGTCCACTTGATCATGGTCTCCGGCGAGCGGTAGAGGAAGATGAGCTTAGAGTAGAGCTCCTCTTCCAGCTCCAGCTCGCCCGTCTCGCGCACCAGGAAGATGTCTGTGCACAGCTTGAGGATACGGTCCACGCAGGGCAGCTCCTCGAACATGATGGAGTGGGAGATCTCGCTGAAGAAGCCGCGCACAAACTTGCCGATAACCAGCACCACAGACACGTACAGTCCCATGATCCTGCACAGATCAACAAAGAGAAGCATTATCTTAATTTGTCTAGTTGTCTAGTACATGGTCAAAAGATGGCAATTTTAATGGTCGGGATCTCATTTACGACTGAAAAATGTCTCCTACATGTTTTCAATTAATTTTACTGCAGAGGGTCCTTCATTTGAGTTGGAGATGTTCCAGAATTTTTTGGATTCTACAGGATGCATTAGTGGCTGTCCCACTCCTGGGTTGCCAACATCCTACCATGTGACGTCAGCGCTGTGATTGCTCCTTAATGATCCAAGCCGCCCATTTTCTCCCATGAAATTAGCACATAAATCAGACACTAGGCTAGTCAGTATTCCACTAGTGCAGACAAATGGGTAAGACATTTCTATGCCTGTGCGAACTACAAGCTGATGGTATGGCTGTACTGAGTGTGAGCGTGCGTATATGCGTGCGCGTGTTGGTGTGTGTCCTGGTTATTTCTCTTACCCATAGCCAGCCAGGAAGCCCAGGCTGGGGGGGCTGACTTTGTCATTGAAGATGACCATGGGCAGGACCCCACAGGCCTTGGTCGAGGGGTCGCAGCCTGCTATGCTGATGTCCCACCACTCCTGCCCTCCCTCGTCCTTCTTGTCACTCATCAGAGACAATGTCACATTCTGATAGCCCTCCTCATCACCTGTCATATAGGAGGAAGTTTGTAACACGTTTGTACAGTTCTGTAACATGAGCATGTGACCCTGTGAACAATTCACCCCCTTTTCCATGTAAACTCCTGACAATTGGGTTGAAACAAAAGCAATTTAACGTCATGAATTTACAACAATTTAGGGGAATAAATGTTTCAGTTCCTTTAAAGAGTGCTGATGTTTCTTTGAGGTTTCGGCTTCCACTCTCACCTTCATAGAGCTGACTCACAGGCTTGGCTTCAGCTCCGTTAGGAGCACGGATGTAGTTGGGGAACATACGAGGAACCAGCCTAAAGAAAGACATTTTAGAACAGTTAAACACACACACACGCACAGACACACAAGCAGACAAAGTGAGAGTGTTTGGAGCGAGTGAGGACTTACACAGGCTCTGTGCGGTTGCCTAGGAGAAGCAAGGCTAGGTCTGATCGCACAGGGTCTCCTGGCTCCAGGTGGATGGAGTGCTTGTCAAAGGTGTTCTCTACAGTACCACCCTTCCCTAAGTCCCTGTGATAAGCACACACCAACACACACATACCAGGACAGCATATAAAGAGAGAATGTTCATTTAGTTATTATTACATGTGTACACACACATTCACACAATAAAAAAATACACTAAACAGATTTGGTAAAATATAACAAGGTGGGACTTCTGTTTGTCTGAGTGCACTGCCTCTGCGCTCCATTTAGTGGATGTGTGGGTGGATGTGCACTGTAAGCACACAAATGTGTGAGCATGTGAGTGTGACTGTGTGTGTATGTGTGTGTGTGTAAATGTGTGTGTGTGTGTATGTGTGTATGTGTGTGTGTGGGTGCATGTGTGTGTGTCAGACCTCTGAAAGTTCCAGGCTAGGCGTAGCGTCATCTCCGCAGGGCTGTTCTGTAGCTCTTTGATGAGCTCCTGTCTACTGGGTGGGCTGATGCGCCACACCGAGCCCGAACTGCCCTCAATCTTGGCTGTCACGATGTCCTCGAAACTGTACAGCGTGATGAACTGCATAGCCACCTGAGGGAGAGATGACACACACACACACACACACACAGTTTAACCTCAACCCACAAGAGAGAGTCAAGAAATACTATACATACTATAACTGCATTATAAAAGGCTAATTTTGAGAAAATCAAAACAGGTTGCATTAGTGGTAAGTGGCTGAGTACTTACTGCGTCATTGCCAAAGAGCTTGGTGAGTTTCTCATAGTCGTCTCCAGTGAATGGCTGGATAGACTGCTGCTGGACGCTCATGGTGAACAGGGGCTGTGGAGAAAATGACATGCATCTAAGTTCAGTTATAATGAACCTCTGTTGACCCAAAGTCCAGGTATTCAACAGGGACTCCCTTCAGTATCTGAGCTGAACTGTGTGTGTGTGTGTGTGTGTGTGAGTGGTTGAGAGAGAGAGAGAAAAAGAGTGAATGTGTGTTTACCTCATACCCCCCCAGTTTAACTGTAACAGTAACATCCACCGGATGGTTGACCACGCCCACTACTGATCGGACCAATGAGATGAAGAGCAGTGGGAACCAGATGATGCAAATCAGGAAGAAGATAATGAGCCCCCCCATTCCATACTTCACAATCTTCTTCTTCTTCTGGCCTTTGGGCTGAGGGTATTTCTGTGGGAGGAATAACAAACAAACAAAATCTCATTAAATCACATATTTTTAGATGTCAAAGCACTTAAGCATAGAAAAATATTAAATTTTACTAGACCAAAAAATGATGGCAGTGCAATCAGCCCAATTTCTTGGCCAAACATTGACAGATAGCATTAGTAGGTTGAAAGGTGGTGAATAGATTTTAAAATTGTAGATGATTTATGGTAGTCAGGCAAGTGCCGCCATAGTACTTCCACTAATTGTATTTTGTATATCACCACATCAGGGTACTCTCAGGCCTCAGTTTCCCCAACTACATTTTCTAGCAACCAGTCAGTGAACAGAAATTGAAGGCATAACCAATTTTTCAAGGATTCAAGTTAGGAAAAAGTACCCAGCCTCTGCAAAGTAAACATGTGCCTATCAAGAGCGTCCAGACTCAAATGCACAAAATGAAGCGAACAGAAAGAGTTTGGTCCACCAGGCAGCTTAAAGCAACAGTCCGGAGTCAATCAACCCATAGCCCTGTTGTTTGCGGTTGCCAAGTGCTGTCAGTAGGAATAAGAATGAGAATATCTGGTAAAACGTACAACGCCAACACTAACTGATGAGGCCAAGGAAACCTCATTTCAGGTTTGTTTTTCTATGCTCCGTTTAGTTAGTATTAGTTTGCAAATTCGGGTCTGTGTTGTATCAAACTTTGTTGTTCTTGTACCTGCTGACAGCACTTGGCAACCGCAAGCAACAAGGTTATGGGTTGATTAACTCCAGACCTTTTCTTTAACAGACTATGTAAAATTTCCAGAGTCCACATATGGTGTATCTGAGCAGACCTTCTCTGTCTCACGGCTGCACTTGATGATGAAGATGTTGGCATAAATATCCTCCACGCACATCCAATTGGAGAGGGACAGCGTGGTGTCCGTCCAGACCCAGTCCATCACTGCCCGCAGCTCCACCAGGAAGGGAACCAGACGGAAACTAAACGCACACACATAAGGGATTTAGCCTGCAATATCTATCCATAACTATCTACAGTTGGTGTGCAGTTGGTCTGCTTGTATTGTCCAGATAAGGGACATGTATAGATCAATATTTGAACAGATGAACCAATCACCTTTTCACCTTGGATGATGCATGTGCATGTCCAAGCACAAAACACATCAATTTGTGACTCAACTCACCCTTGAAAGAGGAAGAGATTGAGGTGGTTGAATTTCTTGGTGAGGAAGTTGCCCAGGATACGAGTGGGGTAGCCGCAGCGGATCTGATAGGCTGACAAGGTGAAGTAGATACACTTGACAAAGTACCAGAGCTGAGCCACTGAGTTCTGATTGAACATCCTGAGAAGAAAGAAGAGGAGACACAGAGAGGTGGTAAGCCAACAAGAGGATTATTTTTTATCTCAAGCACACATCCGGCATTCCTGTTTGACATGGGACCCTCCCGTTGGATGTCTTGCACAAATGAGTTAGATGGTGTTTTTCCACATGAGCATTTGTCAAGTGATTGTCACTGCTTCCTGTACCGACCATATCCTCTGATTTGTCATTCAGCCAAAACAAGTAGGAAAGGCATGAGATGAGATTTTTTACATTCAACACAAAGGTTTAAAACCACTAGATTCAGAATTGATTCTACCCCTGATCACAAGTGATTTTTTATCATCTTCTCTGCTGAGCTGCTCCAACTAGTGTAATAAATGTGTAGGACAACTATGTAATAGGACTGAAGCTGGCTTACCAACCCCCCCAAAGTCAACAGAGAATCCTTAATGGCTGCTTTTTCATGGATGTTAGAACCTCACAAAGCACTGTTCCAATGTTAAGGATCTTTCAGGATTCAGCCAAGTACTGACTTCTTTACTCTGAGAATTTTCAAAGGTGCGCTGATGGATCCCTGACATTCCGGAATAAGTAGGCTATGCCTTTATCTCGAATGCTTGGAAGGTGCCTAGCCTGGCCTCTGTAACATGACTCATCAAAAAAGCATTATTTTCCAGCCCCTCCTCACCTCTCAGTGACAGCAGGCAAGATGAAGAACATCCACAGATGAATGCCAAACACCAGGATGATCTGGAAGATGAGCTTGCCCAGGATGGTCTTGCGCAGGTAAAGCGCCCGGTCAATGATCATGGTGCTGAACTGAATGAGCAGCATGACCAGAAAGGCCTCAGGCACCTGGTCCTCAGACAGTGTGGAGGCAATGTCAGCCGCAGCCGAGTGTTTCTGGATGAGGCAAAAAAAGAATGATGGGAGAGGTGATTATGGTTTTCCTTTTTGAACATGGATGGCTGCACACTCAAATATAGTTATTAAATACACATATCTTCATCCAAAGAGATCCACAGAACACAAGCTCTAAATTACACCAATCCTCATTTTTTAGGATCAGTACCCAATAATTTTGCAAAGCTACATGAGAATGCTCTTTTGACTTCTGGAATGGCTCTAACAGAGATAAAAGTTTACGAGTGCTTTCCTGCTTGCAGTGAGATTTTATTTATTTCTACGAGCTGTCTGATGACTCACCCCAAAAGCCCAGAACCCAAAGACAATGATGATGAAGTCCACCATGTCTGTGAGAAACATGAGTGCATAGACATCTGTTGTGGCTCGGTACTCAGCATGGAGGATGTCTCGGAAGAATCCATAGGTGGGCCTGTAGATACTTCGCACACTACAAAAAAACCACCAAATTATACATCTTGGTTTTGACATCACACACTGTTGTCTCTTTAACTATCAACCAAACAATAAAGTAGAGATGGTCTCATGGTGTCTACATGTGGTGCAAACTAGGAAATGGAGTGGGCATGTGGTAGAAACTAGTCATATACATTTGATTCTCCTCCATAGTTCCTCCACTTACGCAGAGATGGACAGTTGTTTGATTTTGAGGCCGGCAGCCTTCAACTTTATGCTCGTGGCCTCCCTGCGTTTGCCTTTGGTTTTCTTCTTGGGCTCTTTGCTCTCTGCACCATCTGCATGATTAAAACACACAAATATACTTATTGTAATGTCTTAAGCACCAAACCTCAGCTCCCATTTTCTTCCTCTCTTATGCCCCCTAAGCCTACACTACCTCTTCTCCCTGGTTTGAACAGTCTTTCATGGACAGATATGGTAGGCAAATTAGAGCTAATTCTGTCATACGGTGGCCATGGATGTCAGCCATCTTGCTGATTGCCAAGCAGGGCACACCGATAATGACACAGCGCACCGCACAGGGGCATTTCTGTCAGTGTAGTAGCCATAATGAGCGTGTGGAGTTATGGCACCATCTGACAGCCTGACAGCCATTGTTACCCTATTACTCCCTATTAGTACAAGACATGGCCTCTAAGTGTTCCACCCATTAAAAAGCCCTCGCTAAATCTCCCCTCTGCTAAACCCTCTGCGGGCTCTGACCTTTCCCAGGAATTTTCTTCCTGCGGAATCGCAGGAGTCCACCTTTCTTCTCAGTTCCCTTCTCCAAGGCCGATTCAGCAGCAGCATCAGCAGCAGCAGCCGCATGGGAAGGCTCAGGCACGGGCTCTGGGGTGGGCTGGGCTTCAGCCCCGGGGCCTGGTTCTGGTTCTGGCTTCACAGGCTGGGGGGTCTCAGTAGTGGCCCCACCATCCTCAAGCACAGTGAGGCTGGGACTGGGCTGGCGCTGGTCCTCCTTCTCGTCCTCTTTCTTGGTCTGCGCCTCGTCGGGCTGCTGGCTCTTCTCCTCCAGGGGTCCCTCATGATCCCACAGCCCATATTTCTGATCATACCCACACACAAACACACACATACACACACACACACACACACAAATAAACATATGAACAACCAAGTACAGAGCTCTAAAGCTAAATCAGTTTATTTTTAAAATTAATAAGATTTACTACAGATAAGATTTTGGTTTTAAAAGGAAACACGGCCAAAATTCTATAATATTTATATGTTTTATTGATGAATCTAAAGCTTTTGATTTGATAGAATTAACCATGGAAAGTTAGTTTTGAAACTGCTTCATTATTTAATGTAAACATGGATGGTTAAATCAACTGAATGGCTGCAGTACAGAACGTTTGGTTGGAAATTATGTCATTAATAATCTCATATATGGAGATGATTTGGTTATCATTAGCCCATGTAGTGATGGCCTCCAGCAATTACCAAAAGTCTGTTCACAATACGGAATGGACGATGATATTAAATTTAATGCTAAGAAAAGTAATATCATGACAGTCGGAAGTATAGAGGACAAGAAACTTATCTTCCCAATGTTTTATCTTTGTAATAATCCTCTTGAGATATGCAAGGAAATAAAGTACCTTGGTCATATTCTTACTCAGTGTCATAAGTTGTACGCTCAGCCTAATATGTTGATTTGTAAGTTTAGTATGTGCTTTGTAATCTTGAAATGCTCTTTATTTAGAACCTTTTGCACACCAATGTATATAGCTCATCTTTGGAGTAGGTACAGGGAATGTCATCTGAGGAAGCTGACTGTGGCTTACAATGATGGACAAAGATGGACTCCTTCAGGTCCCCCGTTGGTCTAGTGCCAGTCAATTATTTGTGGTTGCTGGTGTGTCCACTCCACATGTGAGTTACTCCTTAGGAACTTGATGTATACATTCATGTGCCGCCTGGATGAGTCACTGAATTCTATCATAGAAGTGTTAACCAGTCCAAGAGGAAGCTGTGTTAGGTACTCATCCAGGCTTAGAAAACACTGGCAAGAGAAACTGTATGTGCTTACATCAATGACTTACTAATTGTTGGACTTGCTGTAATGCACTGGTTATTGTATGACTGCTGGTTTGTGACTTGCTTTATTTTCCTAGAGCTCTTTTTATTATCATTATTATTATAAAAGTTTTTTTTAATATTTTTTGTTTTATTATAATGTTTTATTTAAAACATTTATTTTTGTGATATGGAGCCTGTTGTGAGTCTGTAATATAGACTGAATTGAGTAACTATTCCATTCCTAACTACTTAGGGCAACTGTCTGGGGGTGATGGCAAAACTCTACACTTCAATATGAGGAGTGTACCTATTGTAGGTTCACAAACAATAGCCCAAGGCAGCTTTCAGTGACCTTTACAATCCAAATTACAATCCAAGACTTTTCTTACTTTAGAGAAGTCTGCAATGATATGGCAGAAAGTAATTCTTGAGCACAGGAGGGTTCCTTGAGTGAGGCACAGCCTGTGCTGTGAGGAGAGGAATGTGTCTCTAGGCAATAAAAATGTGTCTAGATTTTGAATGAGATTAAATAGTGCAGTCTTAAGTCTGGCATATAGGGTATGGGCAGTCAGACAGCAGGGCTACTGGGCACAGTATACAGTGGTATAAGGCCACTTAACCAACAACTTTGTGAATGTGTGAATAAGGAGTCCTTAAACATTTTGGAGACACATTGATAATATGTTGAATAACTTGCTGGTTTCACATAAGGGATAATGGTAGCATTATGTGCTGTTATACAATACTAATGACTGGCAAAGAAGTCAACAATGTAAAAAGACGTCATCCCACTTATCACCTCGTGCGTCTAGAGAATAGGGGTGCACGTGCAAAAAGCGTGTGGTATAGGTGTGTGGGCGCTGCTGGGTGGTGATGGGGATGACGTACCATGAGCAGCGAGCGGTGGAAGAAGAGGGCCAGCAGCTGCAGCAAGTCATAGCGGATGTAGTTGTCCACCTTCTCCAGGCCCAGGATGCGCGGGGGGAAGAAGGGCTTGTCCAGGTTCAGCTTCAGCTCGTACGAACTGTTCCAGGGGAAGAAGCCAAACTGGAACAGGTACTTTACCATCACCATCACCTGAGGGTGGGGGGGGGGCAGAAGCAAAACATCCACAACCACAGTGAGACATCTGCAAGCCTCTTTCCATGGCAGCCAATCCAACCTCTTAACTGAGTCAGGAAAAAAAGGACAGAGAACAAAGCTAATCAAGAAATGTCATTCTGCGCTTACAAGTCACTCTTGCATAAAAATGTCAGCTAAATGAATAAAATATGAATGTAAAAATGCTCAATGAGAATGAGAAACGTCTTGTACACTGGCATCTGTCAGAGTGAATCCTACTGTAGTGAATGTGCAAACATTTCAAATCTATTACCATTTCATGTAGTCCATTTGGCCTCTCCTTACACTCTCATAAAAGGCAACAGTGTCTAGTGCAACAGTGTGTACCTCTGTGTAGACGATGGCAGTCATCCAGAACCTCTTACTGGGTCGTGGCACGGCCAGCATGGCCCAGAGGAAGATGAGGATGGGCAGCATGAGCGAGATGACCGACGCGGTTACCACGTTGTTGAGCACAATGATGAAGTAGCACACCAGCTCTGAGTTGGCCGCCAGAAGATTGTACAGGGCACAGAGCAGCTTGAGCAGCCGGTTCTGTGAGGCGTAGAACTCACGGCTCTCGACCAGCTCCTCCACAAAGAATGCCCTGAGGATTGAGGACAGAACATGTAAGACATTTGCTTGTATCTCTGATGCAGCGTTGTGCTGCAAAATATGTGTGTATGTGTGCGTGTGTGTACGTGTGCATTGCAAAACACCTGTCAGTGAGCAGCTCGCTGGCGGTGCGGGAGCGTCGCTGGTGTCGGCCCAATCGTGACACCACCTCCAAGTCCTGTGGGCACTCGGGGCACAGGGTGGCACAGCCGTAGGCGCTGGTGTGTGGGGGGGTGGGGTCCAGCTCAATCTCCTCCAGCTCTGTGCTACTGAGGATGAAGATGGAGAAGAGATGAGAGGATGGAAATACATAAATATATGTTTATGTTTACATTTATGTTACCTGGCAAACGCTTTTACTCAAAGCGACGTACAATACAAAAGAACAAATAACAAAGAAAAAACACACCAAAAAATAACAAAATTTAATTCAAATTGTCAAATCAAATAATTAGATATTATATATAAATCAAATAAAATAGTTGCAAAATATGTAATGTTAATACAAAATTATTAACATAATTATTTACAGTACACATCTCCATCTACACACATGCATTATATATAAGCACAATAATAGGATACTTCAGTTCTTAACTGGTAGAATGCTTTGGGTTTGACTGTTAAATGAGCAAGTGTACATGTAAATGATAAGGGTGTGGGGAAGAGAACTGCGCTTATGAATGCATGAAACTGAGGAGAATCAGATGAACTGGCAGTGGTACAAAATGTGAGTCAACTGACAGTCAACTGACAACTGACTTTCACCAGCTTATCATACTATGCCATGCGCAAGCACTGTGGACGACAGGAGAGATTTTCTTCTCACTGTGAGAGTGAAATTTGAAACTGTTACGCTCTCTCAGTGAGGTATGAGAAGTTAGATTAAAACAATTCAATAGCAATAAAGTAAATGATCTATGGCTGACACAATGATCCTGCAGCCAGGGTGTACTGTGCTGTATGTGTGTTTGTGTGGATGTTGGGGGGGTAGGGGGGGGGGGTGGCGGTTTGGCAGATGAGTGTCCCAGTGGGGTGCACTGCAACTGTGCCCCCACCTGATGGCGCCGCTTCCGTGCAGCAGGTCTGTGTCTGTCTCTGTGTCGCCCAGGCACGTCTCCAGTGTGGGGCTCTCGCTGCCCTGGGACAGCTGGTCATCCTGGGGCTCCCGTGGACCCTGAGGACAACAGCACAGTGTGTTACGACACATGGGAGGGCAACATGACCAGGGAAGCATGGGAAAACCAGGACCTCTATCAGACTGGGAGGAGCTCCTGAGGAATGTGAGAGTGTAGAGGAATGTGTGGGGTGAGGGCAAGTGAAGCATTGGATAACGTGTGTGTGTGTGTGTGTGCGTGCGTGTGTGTGAGACACCTGTTGCTATGGTCGACAACAATAATAACAACATGGAACTGTTGATGGGAACTGTTGATATGATTCATATCCTGTACCACTATGACTGCTTGCACTAATGGGAAGAGTATTTCAGCATTATCTTGGTCAAAAATATTACTGAGTCATCGTTCTGGCAGGAAAGGCTCATGGCTTTCATACCAAATGGGAGATTTACGGTAGCAAACATGAGATGAGGCCAAAAGTGCAGTTACATGTTCTTAACAGCAGGGGGCCAAAGGCAGTTCATGTGATCTGCAGTTACATACTGTACATTCTGTGTGAGGTTAGGAACAGTAGCAGACACTGATAGCCTAGTCTACACATAACTGACTGATTGAGTACATTTGAGTGTGTGTGTGTGTGTATGTGTGTGTGGGTGTGGGTGGGGGGGGGAGACATAGAGACATTATGTCTGAGTGTGTGTGTGTGTGTGTGTGTGTGTGTATGTGTGGGTGTGGGTGGGAGGGGGGACATAGAGACACTATGTCTGTGTGTGTGTGTGTGTGTGTGTGTGTCACCTTGCTGATGCTGTGGATGAGCATATAGCGTTCGTTGCACAGGACTGTGGAGGTGTCCACATACTGCTTGGTGAGCATGTTGAGCCACAACGTCACACCGTCCACCATGGCCAGGAACAGCACCCGCAGAAACCTCAGGATGTCCAGGATACGCTGCACCATGTCACTATGACCCCCTGTGCGCGCACACACACACACACACACACACACACACACACAGAGCTACTTTTAGGTAATGTAATGTAAATATCTGAAGAGATACATGTTGAGAATATTTATGCATTTCCAAGACAGGGTTTGTGTTTATTTTCACGTCAGACTCATGGTGGCAGGAGGTCACTGGGATCATGGCTGAAGTGGACATACCTGACTCCTCTCCCTCTTCCCCCATCTCCTCATTCTGAGAACCTTCTTCCTCAAACACAGGCTCCTCTCCATCACCTGAGACACAGAATAGAGAATGGCATCTTAAAACAAAACAGATAGCCATGTCTGTGTGTCTATGTGTGTTTATGTCTATGTGAACAAACGACAGTGAGTTACCTTGTGCTATACTACCTCTAACTGATAAGTGAATGTAGGGTGTGTTTGTGTGTGAGTGTCTGTCTGAGCAAGATATGGATGTGAGAACTAAACATTTTCCAGTGTGTGCATGTGTATGCAAGTGTGAATAGATGTATGGCAAATGTAAGCATTTGTGAATTTGATACTTGCATACATCTATGGAGATGTGTGTGTATGTGTGTGAGAGAGAGAGAAAGAGAAAAGTGTGTATGTGTATGTGAATAGGTGAGTGTGTGTACATATGTGTGAATGTGTGTGTGTGCATATGTGTGTGTGTGCGTGAGAGAGAGAGAAAGTATGTGTGTGTGTGCATATGTGTGTGTGTATGTGTGCGTGAGAGAGAGAGAGAAAGTGTGTGCGTATGTGTGAATATGTGTGTGTGTGTGTGTGTGAGTGTGTGTGTGTGTAAGCATGTGTGTGTGTGTGTATGTGAGTGTGTGTGTGCGTATGTGTGAATGTGTGTGTGTGTCTGTGAGTGTGTGTATATGTGTGTGTGTGTGTCTGTGAGTGTGTGTGTGTGTGTAAGCATGTGAGTGTGTGTGTATGTGAGTGTGTGTGTGTGCGTATGTGTGAATGTGTGTGTGTCTGTGCGTGTGTGTGTGTGTGTAAGCATGTGTGTGTGTGTGTAAGCATGTGTGTGTGTGTGCATATGTGTGAATGTGTGTGTGTCTGTGAGTGTGAGTGTGTCTGTGTGTGTGTGTGTGTGTGTGTGTGAGTGTGTGTGTGTGTGCGTATGTATGAATGTGTGTGTGTCTGTGTGTGTGTGTGTGTGTGAATGTGTGTGTGTCTGTGCGTGTGTGTGTGTATGTGTGTGTGTGTGTGTGTGTGTGTGTGTCTAACCTGAGGGCTGGAAGCCGTGCTGCTGCCTGTTCTGCCTCTCCTTCTCCAGCCTCCTCTGCTCCCTCTGTCTCTGCTGGCGCTCATGCAAGGCCTCTTTGGCACTCAGCACCCAGGCCTGGTACGCCAGCTGTAGGCACACACACACACACACACACACACACACACACACACACACACACTGCCTGAGCCACTGGATCAACTCATCATCTCAACCTGGAGTATGTGTGTGTGTATGTGTGTGTGTGAGCCAGCTGTGGGCACAGACCACACACTTGCTCTCTAAGCAGCTGGATCATCTCATTATCTCACTCTAGAGTATATGTGTGTGTGATGTATTGAGAGTGTGTGTGTGTGTCTTGTCAGCTGTAAGCACAGACCTTGCACTTACTCTCTGGGAAACTAGATCATCTCATCATCCCCAGTCTGCTGTGGCCATGTGTCCATGTGAGTGTGTGTCTCTGTGTATATGTGTGAGTGCCAATAGCAGCTGAGGACTCAGACTTCACAGTCATTAGCTGAGCTGTGGGAACTCTCCATCTCTTTGGCATGAGTCACCACACCCTGGTGTGTGTGTGAGTTTGTGTGCAAGTGTGTGTGTTTTTTTCTGTGTGCACATGTGTGTGTGTGTGTGTGTGTGTGTGTGTGTGTGTGTGTGTGTGTGTGTGTGTCAATATGCATAATTCAGTGGCTCACCTGAAACGCCGTCTGCCTGGGGGGTTTCTGCTCCTCAGAGAAAAGATCCTCTTCCTCCTCACTATCCGACTCAAACAGGTAATACTCCCCAGAGTGCACCACTGCCAGCACAACACATAACACACGAGGACAGAATCAGAATGTGTGTATTACAGAACGTTTCAAGACAGTTTGATTAGCAGGGCTTCTGTTATAACACATAAACAGCATAACACAAGTGTGAGTGGTGTTGGTAACGGATATTGCCACGTGGTTCGGCATGCACTGTCTCGTATACATGTACATGTTTACCGTCTGATTGTTTACCGTCTGGTCCTGGTCCTGGTAGGACTTGGCTCCTACCAGTTCCTTGTATGAGTAAACATTCTGATTCTGACAGGGACATGACTTACAAAACCAGCCTTTTGACTGCAACTTTAGTCCCTTTCATGTCTTAGGAAAATGGTGCTAATATTTTCTCTCCTAAGCCAGCTGACTGACAGTTTATTGACACGTATCATCCCCAGATACAGGAAGGTCTTATGAAGCCAGACACAAGCAAACAAACCCAGCATCCAGCCATCCATGAGACCCTGATGATTGACAAGCCCTAGGTGATGGTGCCTGCAATGTGGCTATGTGCAGACATCGACTACTTCAGCCTGGCCGCCTGCTTGACAAATAGCAACTCCTGTGCAACGTGGCACTTTATTTTGCTCCCAGATCCTCCTGCCATCAGACCTGAGAGAGCGAGCAAGTGAGCAATAATGCACCCCAATCCACTTCCATTTCAAATGGTCTAGTGCTGGGAGGGGTGGCAGCGAGAGAGTCAGAGGAGGACTGGGGATCACAGCTGCAATCTGAACTAAACCTCTCTACTGAACTAAAGTCTGCCCAATTCCAGTGATGAGAAAACAGCCCTCTGCTCTTTGTTGCTCTGATCAGAGGTGCAATCAGGAGCAGGGCGCCAGGCAACATTCTCCTCTGCGTCGGCCAATCCACAGCCAAAAACAAAAGGATTTCATCATCTAACTGTCCCGGCCTAATTTTCCAATTGTTTCCAGCGTAGGAAAGCTGCATTTGAATCAATGTGATCCCCGTTTTTTTCCAACCCTCAGGCAGGTTCCACTGGGCTGCGGCACTGACACAGAGGAGAAGAAGGCATGGAATAAAGATGTGAGGGAGAGAGGGAGCGAGGGGAAAAAAAACGAGAGGGAGCAAGGAAATGCTGAGGACGGAGAGCAGGGCTCACTGATGATGCAGCGCAGACAGATGTTCGACATCATCGGCCAAAACAGCAAAACGACAGAAGGGATTACACACACACACACACACACACACACACACACACACACACACACAAGAAGCTAAGATAGGCAGAGAGTGAGATGGGAGAATTAAACTGAGCAAACACACAAATACACACACAGCATTTTATCCTAGGTCTTAGTCTATGGCCTCACCAGTAGCATGGTCTACCCAGGGCCGGTGCCACTTCTTCTTCGAGCCCCTCTTCTCTTTCTTCTCCTCTTGGGAAGCTGTAATGGATGTTGTGAAAAATCTTGAGAAATGTGCACACCTGCTCTGATTCAAAGTCATGTGAAACCAAAGTACTGGCATCAGTGCACATTTGCACACATTATCTCTGCCTTGATAC
>JAIFZK010000006.1:7782500-8035000 GCA_027481765.1 Tenualosa thibaudeaui | reverse complement strand
GCGAGAGTCTAAAAGAGAGAGAGACAGAGAAAGAGAGGGAGAGAGAGAAAGAGAGAGAGAGAGAGAAACTCCAGAGGAGAATAATCCAAGCAGGAGAATCAGAGACGATGGCAAGCCTACACAGTACCTCCAGGCCAAACTTGTAGAAGCTGTAGCTGAGCAGATACTTGATGCAGTTCAGCAGGCTCCTGTCTAGGTTGTCGCGTGTGGCTTTGGGGAAGAGGGCGGGTATGTTGGGTGGGGATCTCTGCAACTGTTTGTAGTGATGGGTCTGGTGACGGTACACGGTGGCCTCAAACACCAGCAGTAGCAGCACCAGCAAGTGATTCTGGAAAAACGGAGTGGGAAAAGAGCCCAGCTCTTAGTTAAAGGTGAAACCTCTGCCGTCACATGCTTTTAAAAAAAGCTTATTGCCAAGCAGCACACCTAGAAGGATCTCAGTAAACCCCTAACATCTGCAGCTGTTCAGCAATTACACAAAGGTCTACTTGCTGTGAAATAACAGTGTGTTGTTTTGCCAGTAATAGCTCAATTTCCCTATCACTGTTAATGGTTTAAGTGTTCATTGTGCAGTAGCCTTCACATTAGTACAGGCACATGGGAGAGACAGTCTCACCTTAATGTAGCCTAAGACTGTGGCGTCTTTTCTAAAGCCAAACCAGTTGGCTGGATCCACTGGGCCTCTGTTTTTCATCTCCTCTGGGCTGAGATTCGTCTCATTGGCGAAAGGCTACAGAAGAATTGGGTCAACAAAACAAGGCGGGAAGAAGAGAGATAGAGAGAAAAAAAAAGTATTGAATAAGAAAAAATACAGCAAACAGTGTTGTGTGTAGAAGCCCAACAGTGTTTGGCAATGTGTGTGTGCGTTAAAAAATGAAGCAATCTCAAATCAGACAGGAAGAGAGTGGAGCCTGTGAACAGATCAGCCGCTAAGGCCTGAGGAGGAACAAGCCAGCCTGGGAATGATCAGTGGCCACATGAACCCAAACCCCACAGCGGAGCTTCACCCCAACACAGTGCCACACAAAACAGCCGAGTGCCCCCCAAGCTCCCGCCAGAGCCCACCCAACCCCAACACCCCACACTCCAATGACATAACCCAAGAGCTGAATATCAACCCACAGCCTGATCTCTTATAAGTCCACAGCCTAAAGGTTGCTTGGAGGTGGAGATGTGTCAACATTAGCATCCCTGCAAACGCAAACTGTTGATCATTAGAACAGATGGAGGAGAGACTCTGGGGGTGGTAGGTGTGAGAGAACTGTACAGTCAGCAAAGATGCCTGCCGGTGAGATGTGTGTGTGTGTGTGTGTGTGTCTGTGTGTGTCTGTGTGTGTCTGTGGCTCTGGGCACATGTTTGTTTGAGCACTAGAGTTTATGCATTTGTGTTTACGTATGCAAGGGGAAGAGTGAATATGTGTGTGTGTGTGTGCATCTTCTACCTTAGTGCAGTTGTTGGAGTACTCGATCGGGTTGACGATGCTGAGCTGGTAGAGCATCTTGCAGACGATGATGACACACACCCAGACGGTGGAGAGGCAAGACGCCATGTGTCTGAAGCGCGCATACGGCATGGCAAAACTCCACAGCACCACCAACACCAGGTTCATTACGGACGGCTGGAACAGAGAGGGAGACGAGACGAGAGGAGTGGAGAGGGAGAGGATGGGGGTGGGGGGCGTTAGGGTTATGGGATTACTCATGCATTAACACCTCATTACACTTTAAACTTAAAACACCTGCTGCCAGACGGCTTCAATAGGAAAGGAGAGGAGACGCACAAAGAGTTGATTATTTATGCATTACATTAAAGATGAGGTGGGGATAAGTCTGTGAGATTAATGCAGGGTTGTGTTGTTTTTATATTGCTTGTCAAAGTGTTTGCACACTGCAGCAAAGTGGAGAGGACTTTCAATTCAGTTTTAATTATCCCTGGGACACACACACACGCATACCCCCCCCCCCATCAAACACACACACACAAACACATACACACACACTAGCTGACTGACCTCCCCCAGGGCCACCCACACTATGCAGAAGGCGACCATCTTGAGAATGTGCAGCTCCAGGACCCGCCAAATGAAGGCCTGGATGTGGGTGAGTGTGTCGGAGAACTTCCCAAACAGCACCATCAGACGGTCCATCACCAGACCCCATTTACTGGGCATCATCTCTGAGGGGAGCAGAGCAGAACAGTTAAATCAGTTAAATCAGCCATTCATATCAACCCATTGTCTCGTGTGTGCTGTTTTGACTATACAAGCAACGCAACCAAACTCGCTTTGATGCTAACAGCGCCACCTTCTGAAATGCTCGGAAATACGGAATTAGCTGTCATAGGACAGGGCTTAAATGACGGACGGGAAATGTCATTTCACTCACCGTCATACTCGGATTCCCCATCGTTCTCAGACTCCCCGTCACCTCCGAGGTTTGGGATGAGTTCTTCCTCAAAGCCCACGCCATCTGTGCACTGTGCTGCCTCTGGCTTCGTCTTCGCCTCTGCCCTCCTTTTCCTGTAAATGCACAGGATGGACACACAGACAGACAGACACACACACACACACCCACACACAGATAGATCAGTCTCTTCTAAGCCCCTTCTTTTAGAACCAACCCACCACTATTGGTGGTGGAGTCTGACTTTCATCGTTGACTCTTGACCTTCAAATCAAATCATCAAGGCTACTATAGGCCTACACAACTCATCAAAGACAAACGCCAACTGCCTGACAGTCATCTCTAGACTGTACAGGCCCAGCAGTGACAGCTGACAGACAAGGGTATATTCTTCCTTCAGAATAATATGAAGGGCACTTCAAAAAGGATAGAAACAAGGAGAGAATAAAGCACATCAAAGACAGGACACAGAGTCACAGTGTTAACACTCCTCTGGAAACTGATAGAAGAAATGCCCTTCAACCATCCAAGAGATCAGAGCAAAATGAATTATGTCCAGGGGTAGAAATTCATCAAGAGGAAAGTACTAGTTAAAAGAAGAATCCCCACAGAGCAATATGAAGAATGACATTCCTCACCGGCACACGTGACGAACGTGCACATAAGCGACTCCAGTGAATAAGGCCATATCATTCGTTAAGTCACTGTGATGAAAAACACTATAATTATAGGACTTAGAGCACTATTTTTGTTCTTGTTAATTACATCACATTACGTTTTAGTTATATATTGCATTATTTCAAGTTTATATTATATTATATTATTTCAAGTTATATAGTGTATATACTGTACATATCTCTTAATTTGACAAGTATTAATTCACATAATCCACGGTATAAACAGTGTCGTAAGCACCGAGGCCAGGCTCAGAAAATTCCTACAGACTAGAGGAACACACAGAGTGTAGACCTCTACCAATGCCAACAGTTTGATCTCCCGATGTTAGCAAAACTGAAACTAGATGTTTGTTGTTACGTAAACCTCTATCTGCTGGTGTCAGACAAGATTATACGGCTTTGAGTGACAGGGGTTATGGCGCACTCTGAGAGAGGTGCTGTGGCCTTACCTGTGGATGGGGCTGACGTGCTCCAGGTCTGTGATCTTCATGAAAGGCCTGTGGAAGTAGTGCAGCTGGAGGATGCAGGCCAGCAGGAAGAAGCCGGGGATGAGGATGCTGGAGAAGAGTTCGGACAGGGCGAAGGTCTCCAGGCCGATGTCTCCCAGCCTACGCACACACAAAAAGCACAGGATGAGCATGAAACGCGCAAATACATCACCACCTCACACACATCCTCATTTTTATAACACAGGAACAGCTTCCGCTTCCTGACAACTCTTCCTCTGTCTGTTTGCTTTATGTTATTATGTGTTGTGATGGTGGTGACATGACGTAAATGTAATCAAGAAAAGAATGAAAATCAATGAAATTTGCTCGTCCCAGGAACAGGATGTGCTTTCAATCTGCTTCCTTTCCATCTTATTTTACACCTAGGTAGGTATGGGTGGACTCGGACTTACTGTTCTTCTGTGAAGCCTGTGAAGTTTTTCCAGTAGTCGGGGAAATCCTCAAACTGGAAGGTGTAGATGGTGATGAGCACTAACATTGTGTAGGCCACTACCAGCCACCAGAAGACCTTCAGCAGCCTTCTCCACAGTGAGTAATACACCTACAAACACATTCGCATCATGTGCATTAGGGAATATCATATATCGTAAAAACACATATGATTAGAACTGAGGTTACATAAATACTATGCAATACTAACAAAGTCATTTGAGTCGTTTAAGAACTGAAGTCATAGAAGATAATTCCTTTAAGTCATTATATGGTGCACAAAACAATGCATAATGATTGAATATTTTTAAGATTTGATTTGATTATTATTTGTCTGTTTGACTGATACTTTTATCCCAAAAGACTTACAGATGTCAATAACAATTACAAGGCCAGTCTTCCCAGAGCAACTTAGAGACTCAAGGGCAGTTCACACGGGCACAAGGGCACAATTATCTGGAAACCAAAAGCCACAACTTTTCTGGCTACTGAATGCTAGCCCAGCTAATTAGCCACTGAACAACCACATTCCGTTTTTTTGTGTCTTTCAGGTGTGCTTACCTGGTACACACACATGCAGAGCAGGAAGAGCAGCATGTAGACAATCTTGTAGCCAACCAGCTTGCCGGCGAAGCTGACCATGATGAACATGCCTCCACACACGTAGATCCAATATTTGGCGTGCAAACTCATCACCATGGCTCCGAGAACCTTCAGGATGGACTCGTTACGCCCAGTGCCCTCTGGTCACATGAAACAAAAAAGGAGAGAGAGAGAGAGAGATATTGAGAGACAGAGAGAGAGAGAGAGAGAGAGAGAGAGAGATGTGAGCACACTGGTTGTGGCATTTAACGGTTTTGAATTCATTTGGACATTCGGTCCTAATAAACTCATTTAGGCCCATGGGCCTGTGTGTTTGCCCTTGACTGCAGTAAGGTGTTGCTTACCACCAGTGGTCACCTCAGTCAGAGGGGCAGCGATGCTCTTCTTCTTGCGGAAATTGTCCTTCACTGACTGCCTCAGGAGTAGCCAGAAGGTCAGGGTATATAGCAGCTGGGACAGACAGGCAGAGAAGTCCTTTAAAACAAGTCACCAGTAGCACAATTCTTCTGATCTCTGTCTATGTCCTACAGTAACATGGTCATTGTGTTTGCTCTTCAGTTACCGGTAGATTAGATATATAGGTACTTTATAGGTACTTTATTGGTGCTAAGGGAAATGTGGGAACAAAACAACAAAGCAAGACTTTGGCAACAAAGAACTGTAATATAATGTAGGCCTATAATGTAGGCCTCCTGACTACAACTCCCTTGATGCTGCTGTATCCCCTGGTCCTCACCATAGCACCCAAGCGCAGGCAGGGGTAGGGTGCTCGGTCCAGTCCCAGCTGGCGCAGGCTCATGGTGCCAACGTGCTGGGGCAGCTCAGGCTCCAGCTCCATGGCCCACACGTACTGCAGGCCACACAGTGCCAGCCCGTACAGCAGGATGAAAGGTGAGCAGAGTGTGGCGAAATGGCGGCGCGCCCGCATCATCCAGATCAGGCATGCCCACAACAGCAGCACGAATGTCAACCAGCTGTGGTAGGTAATACTCCACACCTGTGAAGGGGGCGACAGAGCGGCAGCAACAAAAACATAAGGTCGCCATACAACTTATTTACTGTAATACAATGATGCCACTAGCAATAATGAGCCTAGAATTCAAAATATATAAAGCTGGCTGTTTGATGTGACAGGAAGTTACCATCATGGCAATGAGAGCGCAGACATAGCTCTGATCCATGACCATACGGCCCACCAGGAACAGAGGGCTGTCACCATGCTGAGCAGGCGGGGGACTACTGAAGCCTGAGCAGACCAAAAAGAACCAGAACTACTCAGTACATTTGACCTTTGCTCAACCATTCGCTCACTTACTCACTCACTGATTCATTCATTCACTCACTAATTCACTACTAATTACACAGTATAACACTGGGACTAATCATATTATGAGAAACAGTTTTGGATAAACAGTATAAAGTATAGTAAGTGAAGCATAACAAAGAGTCTGACCTAAATCTTGTTGGCTGGAGCCGTTGGTCACATGAGTGTTAGCTTCCTTTGACTCAGTTATTGGTGACTCACCGGTGGAGAGCAGCATTTGCTAAATCACATAACAGTTAAACAAATACTACAGTCAGTCAACATGGAAAAGCTGACAGTGGTGATAGTAGTCATGGTACACTCTGTCCTCAATAATATTAAATCAAAGGAACAGGTCAAGTAATTTGAAAAGAGAAGAGAAGCAGTCCGAATGCATGAGCACACACACACATACACACACATGAACACCCACACACACACACTCAGTCAACACCCAATATGATTGCGTTTCTCTGTTTCTCCACCTTGGTGTCATCTTCAGAGCTCTGCCTCTCCGGACCCCAGGGGCGCAGTTCCACCTCCTCTCCTCCTCCTTTGCCCGGCCCAACAGCTCTGGCACCAAGCCTGCCTTCTTCATGCTTGAGAGAAACAACAAACACCAGCGTCATGAGTTCAGACATGCACCTCGGCTAAGCACAACAACTCTCAGAGAGAGAGAATGATAGAGAAAGAGGGATAGAGTGAAAGAGAGAGAGTAAGAGAGAGAATAGAGAAAGGACAGAGTTAGAGACAGAGGCAGATAAACCTCAGGTATGCAAGCAAATCTGAACCTGAGTAGGAGAATGCTCTAAACGTTAATAAAAAGCACATCTGTCAGTCTTGAAGTTTGAATCCTCTTAGGTATCCAAGGGATCCAGGTTTTTAAATAACAGCATAACAATAACAGTGAATCATTTATTTGTTCTTTGTGAAACTGTCGGTTGTAAATTCTGTGAAGCACCTTGTCTGAGCCACTATGGCTGCTGATTTTCAGCACAATGGCCACTGTGATGTAGAGGAGCAGAAGGATCCCAGGGTTGACGTAGACCGGCCAATCATGTTCTGTGTTGAGGATGAGGTCATAGGAGAAGGTCGAGGAGCAGTTGCCAGGCTTAATGATATCCTTCAAGCCAAACAGTCTAGGGAGCAAGGGAATGGAGAGAGGAAGGAGAGAGAGAGAAAGAGGTGGTATAGAGGCCAGCATCAGGTCAAGTTGATTTACAACTTCTTATTTGCTGTAGTGTGGCTCATTCACCCTTCTCTAACACCTATCTATCACAGAAGGGCATACCAGCGGGCAGCAGCTAGATTTGTGGGCTTAGAGGGTTGTTTGCAACCTGCCTCTCATAGGCAATGAGCCAGAGAAAGAAAAAGAGGGAGAAAGAGGGAAGGAGAGAGAGAGAGAGAGAGAGATAGAGATAGAGAGAGGGCAGACAGATGGGTCTACAGATGGGTCTCTTTGGACATCTTGACCTCCGTGACCCCATCACAGTGGCACTGCCCTCTCTGCTCTTAGCACCTTTTGGCGCCACAGTGGAACATTGCCAGTGTGAGTCAGACTCCCATTCCAGAATTTCAAGAGCCACAAAGCTCCTGGCATCTGAAGATCTCTCTCTCTCTCTCGCTCAAACATGCACAAACACACCACACCAGCTGCAACCGTTGTGCCCTTGAGCAAGGTACCTAACCCTAAGTTGCTCTTGGGGAGACTGGCACTGAACAATTGATAGTTGACAAAATGTAAGTCGCTTTGGATAAAAGCGTCTGCTAAATACATAAATGTAAATGTAATACACAAACAGGAGAGAGAGAGAGACCACTGGTACACTTCAAGCGTGAGGGAATGAGTACAGTTGTTAGTGTATGCGCTGTGGCCAATACACCAGAGTTGTGAAACATTCACACCTGCTCAGGTGTGCAGAGTTTAATCAGCAGCAGACTGTATGCAGACCTGACTGCACACAATGCTATCTACTGCAACACAACCTGACATACACTTCAACTTCAACATTTATCTTCTCAAAAATACATACTGCACATCCAGCATTTCTACAGACAATGAACATATTGTCAATAAAATGCCCTGACACTGAATCATGGACGTATCTATTATTTTCTAAGGGTGGAACGGCTGGTATTCATCTGACCTGCACTGAACCTGTCATTCAGTGTAACACTACTCTGACACACACCTGGACTGAGTTGTGCTCCATGTGCAAAACATGAATTCAAGGAAACGTGTTTGGTTTCTGAAATGCTAGGTCACTTCAAGATGAACTGAAGTGATTCAAAGCTGAAAGGGTGAGAGCTTGCAGAACAGAATTGTAACTTAATAGATATTTGGGTCAAACATAACATATTGGCTGAATATACTGTACCTGTCAAAGTTACTGGCCTGGCATAGAAATCATTGAATTTCTAATAGTCTCAAAGTCTCAAGTTCTATAGAGGTTCTATGCGAGTCTCAAGTTCTACACTCTGAGAAAATCTTATTATTTTTATATTTATTGTCTTTATGTATTTTACACTGTCCACTGTTTGCCTTGACTATAAAGCAGTTTGAGTCAACTCCAGTTGTTTTAAAAATGATACTCTACATTGACTTGACTCAATCAATACACACATCTCTTCCCTTTCCTCCAGTTAATATGCTTTCATTCAGTCTGTATGTGTCTGTGTGTGTTTGTGTGCACACATGTGAGTGTGTGTGTGTGTGTGTGTGTGTGTGTGTGTGAGTGTGTGTGTGTGCATGTGTGCATGAAGGTGCTGTTGGGTAATGTAGCATTCATAGCTTACCTAGCCCACAAGCTTGCTGGGGGGAAGATTCCCTGAGCAAAAGGGCTCTGGTAGATATAAAGGCACAACAGGTGACCCGCTGTGAAGAAGCCCACCATCACACAGAGTGTGTTGAAGCCCAGGTGGCTGATGGGAAAGTGGCATGCCCACCACGTGCACACACCAATGAACAACAGGAAGTAGACCGCAGAGAAAGCCGATGGCAAGGTAATGCCTTGACAAAGAGGGGGAACAAACTCCGTCAGATTCACAAATACAGACAGACACACAATACACACCCACACAGAAACAAACACAAACATAAATACCTTTTAAAGAAAGGAAGAAATCCAAGGCACTCTTCGTATCTATGAATGGCCTTGGATTTCTTTCTTTCTTCAAATGAGCTTTGCTTCCCAACACCAAAGAGCACCTTCGACTTTTTCTTCAATTCCAGAGCACTTTGGATTTTTCTCATCTCACTCAGACCAACATAAATACATTCCTCCCAATGTGTTGTATAAAGACGGGTAAAGAAGACACAACATTATCACTTAAAACATCCTTACACATATCCTCAAGAGACACACGGAAGACTGTCTGTCTGTTGTTTAGTCTGAGTGAACAGCCACAGGGCCCCCCACACTGCCTGACATTCTCTAGCAGAGAACGGCAGCAGTGGCCTTGACTCAGTGGGTGTCTCACCTGCCAGGGCCAATAGTGTGATGGCCAGCACGCGGCCCAGGTCCCTGAGGAAGCGGTGGGCCGTGACACGCAGCCTGGCAGCCAGCAGGGCTGCTTTGCTGGGGACGCCGCTCCCGTCCTCCTCGTCTTCTTCCTCTTCATCATCAGCAACGCTGGGCGACAGACGACCCCCCTCCTCATTCTCCTCCACCTCTTTCTCGTCTTTTTCTTCCTTTATTTAGATAGTTGGGGGGAAATGGGTATACATATCAGTTGCTAAACAACCCAAACGATCACCTCCTTCACTTGGCATGCCCCAAACGACACAAACCCCGTATTTCTCACAGTAAATCTTACTATTAACTAAACACTTCAGCTCTAACTGCATGCCTGCAACGTAATGAAGTGTTGGCAGAAACACATCGTGACACACAGTCGGGACCGACAGATAAATTACACTGGAAGTCATCTGAAAGCATACATTTCCCACACAAGGAAGGAAACACTTAAGGTTCATGTTGTATGTGTCTGGTCTGCATAAATGTCTCAGTGACTGATATCCATACTCAAGCGTTTAAAGCACTGACTGATGTACTCAAAACAGCAGATAAAACAAATAAAGACAGGCAAACACATGCTCTTCATTTACGTAAGGGGCCTGTCCTGTTTTAACCCAAATGTCACTGGCGATTACACTGCCCTTTAGGAGGTTATTAACAGTTATTGCATTTGACTTCCAAAACAATGCTAAATGGAAAGTCTAAACAGAGGGGTAGCAATGGACATGTCATGGAAAGCTCTTAAACACTTACACCTGTATTGTAAAATGTGTAGCCTACTAGTAATAACCCCTCAAATACCTGGAAAAAATGCAAAGGGCTTGGGCTGGTCAACAGCACATGTACGCCATATCAGACCAATGCTGTTATAAACCGAGAGACAGCAGCCTGAGCCTTTGTCATAGTAACCTGTGGCAATGCTGGAAAGAGTGAGTACACTGGGTGTGGAGGAAAGTGTTTGTTAGTAAGTGAGAGAATGACAGCGAGAGAAAGACTCAGATTGAGTGAGTGACTGAGTGAGAGAAAGAGAGAAGGAGGAGAAAAGGAGGAGGGAGAGAGCGTGTGTGTGTGTGTGATTGAGTGTGTTTGAGTCCACCTTGTGTGTGTGTGGTTTCTGCGTGTGTGTGATGGCGTGTGTTTGATTGCACATAGTTTTTGTGTGTGTGTGTGTGGTTTCTGTGGGTGTTTGTGTGTGCATGCCTCCAACACTTGGCTCCTGAGTCACATTGTTGCAATTGCTGACCCTGTGCCCAGTGTCACAGTCACTGTGTGCTTGTGACGTGTGGCAAGGTGGATCTGGCATAGGACCAGTCTAAGTGTACAATACCAGACCTACAAATCACCTGGTGGATGTGGTTATGTGTGTGAGCTATCTGTGCGTATATCTATGAGAGTGCAGGTGTGTATGTGAGAGTGCGTGAGTGTGTGTGTTTGAGACAGAGAAAGAGTGTGTGTTTCTGTGTCATCACATTCCAGACATACCTGGCTCTGTCTATGAGTATCTGAATGTATGTGTGTGCTTGAATGTACATTTGAACATGTGCACACATGCGCATGTGTGTTTGTGCGTATGCATGTGTGCATGCATGTTTGTGTGTGCGTGTGTGTTCTGGATCCTGCACTTACTCCAACATGAAATCACAGTACTCTAAACACACCTCACCTTCCGATATATTTAGCACGCCATGGCTACATATTTCTGCCAGTGCTTGACTTGCAGTCACCAGTGACACATACACACCAGCTGATTCGACATTCCACAGCCCTCTCTGCAGGATACAAGACCCCTGTGAAACCTTCACCTCTCAGGGCTCAGGTTTCATGTCTCAATAACATTTAAATGTATGCACTTAGCAGACGCTTTTATCCAAAGCAACACCACATTAAAAAATCTTATTAAGAGTGCAACTTGCTGACAGGAAATTGGAAGGAGTTGATAGTGCAGGAATGTGATAAAAGTGCAGCAGAGAGAGAGTGGGGGTACATTGTAAGTGCATTTCAGATAGCTAGAAGTTTTAAGCTGAGAGATGCTCTTGGAAGAGCTGGGTCTTCAAAGAAGAAAGGTGAAGAGGGTATCCTTTGCTCTGTTAGCACTTGGAAAGTGATTCCACCAGCATGGAACAACATATGAGAATAGTTTGGATTGACCTGAGTGAGGTGTTGGCAGTGCTAGACGACATTCCTTGGAGGAATGGAGTGGCCAGGGTGTAATATAGGGCTTTAAGAGGGCATTAAGGTAGATGAGAGCAGATCCATCTATCACCCTGTAGGCCAACATTAGTGTTTTCAATTTTATGCGAGCAGCTAAGGGTAGCTGCATTCTGGATCATCTCTAACAGTCTCACAGTACAGGTTAGAAGACCTGTTAGGAGGACATTGCAATAGTCAAGGTGAGAGATAACCAAGGTCTGTACCAGGAGCTGGGTTGCATGTTTGGTTGAGTACGGCTTGACCTTACTTATGTTGAATAGAGAAAAGTGGTACGACTGAGCTAACGTAATGAACAATAAGCTGATGAACACACAGCACATGTGACAAGAGAGCAGCTCCTATGTTATTCCATTTGTACAGTACATGGGTGGTGACCTGATAAGGATCCCTGTCAGTTAGTAAAGAAACAAACCAAATAGTTTACTTAAGCACTGATTTGCATTTGTAGAGAGTAATAAGGAAGTTCAGTCTTTTGATACCATCAAGAAAGGCAGAAAGAGACTAACACAGAGTGAGGTAGGATGAGGACGAAGAATGGAAGAAGGGAACAAAGAGATAAACAAAGAAGGAGATAAAAAAAAAAAGTTAGAGTCTCTGAATTCGTAACTTCAAGTTTTATGTGTCTGAGAGAGTGTCAGCCTGGGTTGCTCAGGCCAGAGGGCTGGCTGTGCATTGTGACTCTGGGAAAGAAGCAGAAAATATTCTGGCAGCCCAAACCATAAAAACAGACACACACCTGCACCAACACACCAGCCCAGAGCCAGAGACCGATGGTGTAGACATCAGTGTTTACTGCTGCTCCTCGGGCCACATTAACAACAGCATAAATATTAAATAAACAAAATAAACAAACTAACTCATGCTGGCATTTATTGCACACATTACTACACACATTAATATATGGACATACCTGGTCAAATAGCACTTTCATCCAAGAATGATTTCAATGCTGCCTGAAACACTTAAGTACTGGTTTTCATCATGCTGTTACAGGTGTCCTAGTGCTTTGAGCCAGAACCAGTTGTTGCTATATGAAAAATTAAATTTTCATACTGGATGTGTTTGCTGAAATTGATGATTTTGGTTCTGTTATTTGCTGGCTTTCCATTAGACCCTCTGACCCTTCGTGTGGGCATTTGTGTTCACTTCTAAGGGAGGACGAGAGGAAGTGTCAGTGTGAGATACTGTTTGTGTTTGACTCTTAGAGCTTGAGTGTGTGCACCGATATAAATAATGGCCTATTAATAGCATGCATGGCCAACGAGTGAAATATGCACAGAAAGGATGTTTCCACTTTGCTGCCTCACAAACTGTCCTTCATTTTCTTCTTTTCTCTGCTATCTCTATAATCCTTCTCCAGAACACTCTGGACTCACAAGTCTGTTATGTCCACCAATAAGTCACACTTGACTGGGATGTCTTGGATTGCCTCTCCTTTCTTGCATGGGGGATTGTTGCTGTTGGGGAATGATGGACCCTGGGAAATGCTCAAAGGAGACATCCAGATACATTCCCCCACCCCAGGAGACACCCTAGAATGGAGTGAACTGGTTACTACTGCTGCGAAACTCTCACCCATATCGCCCTCAGGCCAGGGTTTCTCTACTACTGCTAAAAATATTTCTGGACTTTTGTTTTGTCACCTTCTAATCTCCCTCTAAATCCATAATGTAAACAAGAATCGCTTTAATACTGCATCTGATTTTCATTTCCACTTTTTCATTTCCACTTTCTTTGTCTCTCTCTCTACTTGCACAACATGTCATTCTCATCTATTTCTCTCAGAGCAAATTAAAAAGTAGGAATGAAGGAAGATATCTGTTTTGGACTGTTTTGGAGTATTTGATGGTGCTGCCTGAGTCTGGGGCACCCACGTTATTGGACACTCTCTGTCAGGGGGTCACAAAAGCTCAGGGAGGGTCACATTTCCCACAACATGAAGTGTCGGACATGCAGAGGCAGACAGGTGCCTTGTGTGCATGTCAGGGACTAACCCATCTTCCCAAATGAGATTCTATTCAGAGGTGGTCTGGGATGGCTATATACAGAAACATCCGATGATCCATCACATGGAGATCAGCAATGTTGGCCCATTTTCCTTGCGTCTGTTTTTGTGCAGGCATATTAGCCTGAGCAGTGGGGCAGAGAAAAATGCTGATAACTGCCTGGCTGAATCCATCATAACGAACATTACAAACATTAGAACGTATGGTACAGATACCATGGTATTCCTTTTCACAACATTCATGTAAATGTGTTGTCCTGAGTTGTAGCTCATGATAACCTTCTATGTTTGGCCATCGGCTTACTGTTATCCCAGAAGGTCTGTCTGTGTGTCAATGGCACTTATTTGCAGGAGCAAGACAAAGAAATGATTGGCCTACACATTTTACAGACTCTCTTTTCATGTTTTCATGCTACTTCAGTTACAATTGTTCTGCAGCAGAATTGTCTTATTTGGTCCACGTCCACTTGCTAGTGGATTTGCCCACCTTCGAAGTGTCTATTTAAAGTGGCCTACGAGTTAAAACAGATGTAGCCATCCAAAAAACAAACCAAAAAAACTCTACTTCCCAAAGAGTTGCTTTCATATCTACATGTGTTGCCTACAAAGGTTTTCTGCTTTCCTATATTCCCATCCATGTTATGAAAGACTGAACAAACCTTAGTGGGTCTGCAGGCTGCAGTGTACTTGCTGACATTGCAGCTGACACGGAAGAATGTCATATTTGCTTTGTAGTGGGAAAGCTTGATGAGTTGTTGTTCGACGGCGATGTGTGATGTGCGATGTTATTGCGGCTCTTCCGTTCCTCCCCAGTGCAAGACAGCATAGTAAAACAGCGAGGGGCACGCAGACGGGCACCAATGCCAGTTGAAAGCCATCACACAGTGCCTGCGGCCCGTGCCACATCAAAAAAACGCTGAGCCAGCCAAGCCCTTACGTGGCTGGAGCCTCTCGCAATTGGCAAGGGCTGCAGCGAGGCTTGCGGTTGCATTGTTGCAACAAGAATTTGTCACATGTTGCGACATCCCTTCCTTTAATGCGCCAAGGTGGGCATGCAAGTGTCTGTGGGCATGCAGAAATGAAGCCGCACCTCACACCTGGCTAACAGCATTGTGGCTGCAAGGGTTGCATTACCATCAAAGGAGCCATGTTTCACAATGGCCTACCGGTGGGTGGGATGCTACAATATAATGGCATGATCCTGGTATTATGGTATACTTAGATAAGTAAACAATAATTATTAGGCAATATATTATTAGTTTAGAGGAAACCATGACACTGAATTTTCAGGTTGAGCTATCTTTAGCTCGTTCCTCATTTTCCTCCACGACAACAACCGGTTGGCACCAAAACACTGGCATATGGCAGCATATCAAGAACAAGAACTTGTGCCGCACATGGTGTCTCTGAAATGACTCAGAAAAGTCAGCAAAGTTTAGCCAGCAGTCTCTTGATTTGGCAAACATGTGCTAGCTAGCAATCCTGGCCTAACAAAAACTGTGTGAAACTGTTTGAAAGGCAAGGAAGAATCTGAGAGAGTGGGTGTTTAAATGAGGCTGTGTCTGTGCCAAGACACAGTTGGGGTGGGTGGCAAGGTGAAAGGGTGGGGTGCGGTTTTACCCGGGCGCCCAGTCAATGAAACATGGCCTTCGTCAGCGTGCACACCACACATGCAATCCATCACTGAGAAATGTGGCAGAAACACAACTGAGGCTGATACCCAGGTTATGATGGAGCCAGAGCCTCAAGCCCCCTTTACAGAGCACCAAAACCAACATATAACTCTTGCCTAGGTGTGTAGCGCTGCAACCTACCGGAACATTCTCCATTGTTAGCTAATTTGGGTTCGGTGAGAACGGTGTGACCGGGGAGTGACCGGGGAGTGGTCGGGCCAGCGCTAGCGCTAATTGATCTAATAAAGGGCCCATTTTTCTCCTGCTGACACGGATCACGGGGCAGCCCATGTTTGTTGACGCTGTTGCCCTGGTGATGGGAGTAGGATGTCACGCTGCTGAGGCACCCCAGGCAGCTATGCGGGCAGGAACACTCAAACACCACTGAGAAACAGAAAGAAAAAAGAGAGAGAGAGGGAGAGAGAGAGAGAGAGCAGGAGGGAGTGAGAGAAGGAAAGAGAAAGAAGGAATCTTGGGGAGGGGCGACAAAGGGTTGAAAGAGCAAACCGCTGATGGCATAGCGGGTAAAAGAAGAGGAGGTTTTTCATTAGATGCAAGAGATGAAAGAAAACGTGGCGTGAAAAGCGTCTGCTCAACTCTCAACTGGCATCCCATGAAGCAGCTGTGGCCACACCAGGGGCTGTACTCCAGTTGCCCACTCACTAAACCTTTTTCCACTAGACCAGCAGGAACTTCTTCCAGACTGGCCTCATGGCCTTATTCTTATGCAGACCGTGAGACAGACCTCCAGGGAGACAGTAGATTTATCTAGATTATACTGCACTGGGTATATTCTTAATGGTTATGTGAAGGGTACTTCAATTGAGTAAATTATGAGAGGTAGTTAACAAAAGAGACAGGGAGAGAGAGAGAGAAAGAAGGAGAGAGAGAGAGGGAAAGCCTGTCTTGACAGTGGTTGTGGGTTCCCTGCGTCTGCAGCTCAGACACACACACACACACACACACACACACACACACACACATTCTGCTTCGCTAACAATAGGCCTCTGTCCTGAAAGCTGTGGAAACCACCCCATTACCTCATGTTGGCTCCACAGGGCAAACACACAACAGCACAGTAGCTCAGCCAGCCCACCACCAGCACAACTCAAAACTTAAGAGTGGCTGAGTCACTCAGGTGTATACAACAAGGTGTGTGTGTGTGTGTGTGTGTGGGGGGGGGGTTAAAGAAATGCAGAGTGCAGTGTGTAAAGAAATGGAGAGAGAGAGAAAGAGAGAGATACCCAGGTGAGAGAAAGAGAGAGAAAAAGAGCAGGAGAAGGAGGAAGGGAGAGATGTAGTTGGTACTTTGGTAGTTGGTAGTTGGTTGGTAGTTAACTTGGCTAAAGCTTCCAGTATTAATTTCTTCAGAATCTTATCTGCACAGGAAAGAGGCTATTTTGAAATTGCATGAAACAGGCCACTCCTTTGAAGTTTCTTCAGCCTTCTGATTTTACACTTGTGCAACCAAATACACACTCATAGACAATCATAGACAACTTTTGTGTATTAGGTGTAAAAAAAAAGAACATCAGAACAATGACTGACAATGACAAATGCGGGGAGGTTGTACCTCTTACGAGGTGGTTCAAAACTGGCAGCGGTTGCTCAAGTGTGAATACTTCAGCAATACTGCTGCATCAACAGACTGATGATAGCTGGCAGCTAAAAGTGCCACGTGACACTGTCTCCACTCAACTTCAGCCTGAAAACAGTGCTCCTCTGTGATCTCAGATCAACAACTAAATAAGAAAACAGATCTGTAGGCCATGCAGCCCAGACGCTGTAGCCAGTACTTCACCGCATCAGAAACAGAAGTGAGCCTATAAAACACTAGATTATCAATACCGAAGTGGCCTGATGCCTATTAGTTATAACACAGATGTGGATATACAGATCTGGAACAGAAACTAAAGTATTTCTGACTGAAAACCAAAGTCATAAGAAAAACAAGCCGCATCTTATAGATTTGCTCTGCATATGGTCGTACTTGATTTTACAGCAAAGTGACAGATACAGTTACAGTTGAATGGCAATAAGAGTGCTTCCAGCCACTGAACTCAAAGGCCAGAATTTAATGCCTGATATCTGCTCAAGCAGGTTGCATGTCAGTATGCCTGTGTGTCTAAGTGCCAGTGTTGTTGTTGTAACCTGGGCTGTCCAGCATGCTTCAGCCCTGCACATGTCTGAGCTTAAACTTGCATCACCACGGACTGGGAGTTGAATGCACTAGCGAGTTCCCAAGGGTGCTAGTTTCACTCACTAGCACGTCTCTTAAGGTGCTGGGAGAAGGGTTTCATAACATACTTGTTGTGCAGCTATCGACCAGCTGGCTGCCGTCACACAGAGACTGAGAGGGCTGCTCACCTGTGCTGAGACAGAATTTTGGCTTGTAGGTAGAGTCTCCCTCTTCTTCACGAGGCGGTTGCAGGTAACCATGGTGACGAGGGAGATAATAAACATTCCCAGGTCAGGGGCGAGGAGCCTAACCACGCTCCAGAGGTCATCCAGGGGTAATCTTTAAAAAAAAGGAAAAAAGTACAGGAAGGTATTTAGATCAACTCCGCAGTGACTTGTAGCTCACATCTGAGCAAAGAAATAAAAAAAGAATGCTACTGTGACACCATAACAGCTGAAGTAAAATTGAATGAAAATCATTCTGCAAGCAAACACCACCGATGACTAATATGGCAGCTGTATCAAAACAAAGACAATGAATCATGCCAAGGCATACCTGGACACCCCAACATGTCTTGATAGATTTTCCACTGAACTACCTGGAATGAAAAAGAAATGACAAAGAGAAATAAAGACAGAGAGAAACAGGAGAGAGAGAGAGAGAGAGAGAGAGAAAGAGAAAGAGAGAGAGAATGAGAGAGAGAGAGAGGTGGAGAAAGAGTGTGTAATTAGATTAAACACATGCAGTTTGGTCATTCTCTGCCACCCCTCTAATAAGCTGCTATGGAGGAGCCTAACCCCAGGGTCTTTGTCAGTGTCCTTGGGGCAGAACCGCAGCAGCTGGCCCTGCCACTACCATGGCACCAGCCCCACTGCCCGCCGCCTGCTGCCACTGTGCCCCCGACACTGATGGGCAGGGCAGCTCTCGGACAGACCGTGGCAGAAGGAGCCAGACTGGTGACTCACAAGGTCTGACAGACAAGAATGCCTCTCTTGTGAGGAAACTCTCCAGAGACTCCGGAGAGTTTCTTCACAAGAGACACACTCTCTCTCTATCTCTCTCTCTGCTTCTCTCTGCCTCCCTCTATCTCTGTCTTTCCTTCTCTCTCCAAGAGACAAATGCAGGATGAGAAAAGACGTTTCAAAAAATCCAAGTGCCAAAAGAAGTGAAATCACTCACACACACGTTCATAGACACACATACGTACAGTGGTAGTGTACTGACAGTGAACACAAAACCCCACAAACAGCCTGGAGAGAGTGTTCCCAGCAGCTGTTAATGAGAGCGTGGTACACTGTGTTTAATAGAGCTGAACTTAACGAGGCTGTATAAACCCAAATAAACAGAACCACCATTTCACTCACTGTTTCTTAATGAAACAACACAACACACACACACACACATACACACACATAGATATACACACACACAGAAGGAGTGTACGACTGTGACAATGTTAAGTTGATTTGATGGTGTGTCTAGATTGGGTTTGAGAAGGGCTACGGCGTTTACTTACAGTTGTTCCCGAGAGCCTGGTCCAGCTCAGGGACGGTGTACAGGCAGATCTGAAAAGCCACATGGCCCAGCAGGAAAAGCAGGCTGGTGCAGAAGAGTGCCTTGATGAAGCGGCCTGTGTGCCCTAAACATGGACAAGACAGAAGTTTGGCAAATTTATTGGCAAGTTGTTGACACACAAATACACAACAAATTTGTCTCCAGAAGTTAGTGCCTGTCTGGCAATACAGAAAAATATATGTAACATACAACAAAATACAACAACATACAAAAAAACAAAATACTAGCATACATAAATATTAGCATACAGTTTAGCTCACAGACAAGGCACTTAGTGACTAATCACTGATGTTTGTTGTCACGCTGAACAGAGAGTATTAAATACAGCTTTAAGCCACAAGCCTTGGCTGTACATATTCTTCAGTTTTTTTAGACAGACGTGCCCTAGGTGAGTTCAAGTGCAGTTCATGTGGATACTTTAGATAATGCAGGAATACCATCAGCAGACAGCAAGTGCAGTTCAACCAGGGTGCAGGGAGGAAAACACAACAACTCAAGTCTCAAGTCTATAAATCTCTGGTGGATTAGAAAATCTCTCGGTGTCTCATGAACTTGCCACCTACAAACGTGCCAGAAAAACAATCTGGTGGCTTGCAAATGGAGTGTTCTGGAAAGAGGCACGCAGACTCAAGAATGGGAATAGATAAGTCGCCGCGAGACAAATCGCATCCAGCCAAGACCCCTCGGCCCCACTCTGCCTGAGCCAAGAGCCACATGCTGATTTACGAGGGCCCGGGCCATTTCATCTGCAACTGAGACGGCTAGATGAAGGTCCCCTGTCAAGCAGGTGAGAATGAATTAGCAACACTGGTAATAGAAACCCAGAAGACACACCACTGACTAGCACTGGCAGAAACTGATCTGGTCTCAATATTCTTTTTAACAATATGATTTATGAAATAAAAAAAGACCTAAATAAAAAAACTGACCCAGTTAAAATTTAGCAGGTTACAGCATTATTGCAAAAAACAGCACATCATCCCCCATTAAGCCAATGAAATATCCTTTGCACTGACAGTTTGTCAGGCCTGGGCTTGATTTCTGTATTGTAACGTCTTGTTGCGGAGAGATCAGTACTTTTCCACAAATTCCACAGTCTCTAAACTGACTAAATGTTTAGACAATAAAAGTGTCCCGAAAATGAGCAATAGGAGATCCACAAACAGCTGACCCACATAACTTCCACTTCCCTTGCAAATGCAGGCACCTCAAACACAATTAGCCTAAAGTCAAAGCCTGCACTAGCAAACTGTATCCTATTTTAAGACTCACATGGGAATGTAGCGATACATTCCTGTGATCCAATAAAATTAGAAGTGAAGGAGAGTAAAATAAAAATGCTAATGCCAGATCCTTACAGGACCTGGCTGGAGAAAGGTCTGGACCACATGATCTCGGCTGTTGTGCTGGGCCCTGCCTTTTTTGGAGGGTTTACAGAGAAGACTCCATGCAAGCATGTATATACCTACTGGCTATGGTTACAAAAGGCAAATAAATGATTAAACCCATACAAGACGGCGTCTGACATGAGTATACATGTGAATTGTGCAGTACTATGGGCCAACTCGTCAACTATTTCAGACTCGAGTGAGTGATGCAGAAAGCAAGAGATCCTTGCCTTCTCATAGGGATTCAGCTGACTTGCCTGTTTGTGTTTGGGCCTCCATCCCCTCATAGCTTATTCTGCTGGGTGTGAGGTGTGAAGCCCAAACACACTCTTTTGAAAGCTACCCAAATAAAAATAGCCATACCCACCCTGAGACAACACTACTTGGTGATCGGTCAGGGACCACCAGCAATGCCTTCACAGACCACCAGTGGGCCGCAAACAGCTGACTGCAAACTCCTGCTCTACAGAGTTATAGTGTAGCCTAGCAGGATGGCCACTGCACAGGGTTGATCTGGCAGCAGGGGAGCTTTGAGTAAGGACACTGTTGGGTTGACTTGGCAGAATTAGCAACGAGGACATGGAGTCCTGAATCAAGCCTTTCCTAGGCTTTTGTTTGTCTTTCCAGTTTGTCTTTCTCCGAGGCCTTCACCAGAATTTCTCCAGTGATGTTTGTTTAAACGAGTAACTTCAGCTTTCCTGCTTGCAGATGTGGGACACTAGGTGCTCTTAACGACCAGCCTTGTCGCTTTCACCTAGTCTTTGTCATAAACTATAACTAAATTTTCCATGAAATGGGATAGCGCTGTAAGATTCCTGCGCTTATTTTCTTTTTTAACAAGCATGGCTATGAACATTGACAAGTCTTGAGTCACATGCACCTGACATGGCAGACCCCCACCAAGCCCCTCAAGGGGTACTGGGTTACTGGGAACCGCCCCTGGACTCTATGGAAAGAAAAACAGCCTTTTGCGATGGACCGGGAAACGTTCTGTTTCATGCCCCTGCCAATGAGATCTGTGATAGCTCTCAAATTTACACAGTACATTTGTTTGGAAGGCTATCCTGTTGAAAGCATTACAATGCCCTGGCCTGTGAGAGAAGGCCTATTGGCACCATGATAAAGTGGGACACTGTCCTCCTGTTTCAGGATGACTTTTCACATCAGAGGTGACAAAATGAAAACTTCCTAGCCTGAGAACGCCCCAGGGCTGTTTGACTTCTGGCTGGCGTAGAGGGAAAGTCAACACACAGTGAGTCTTTGCAGTGTTGGATTTGAGCTCCTTCATTGAGGAGAAACTGTTGTGAAGAACGAGGCCTAAGCGATGCGACCTGTTGATTTTTCCGGCAGCTTGTTAATGCCTGCTGGTTTGGGCGCAATGTGTAAACAAGTGCCTGCTTGGTGAGGGAGCCCCCTGGCAATGGGCACAGCAGGTATGGAATGGTTGAGAGGGTGATGCGGGCAGCAGGTTTGGGCAGGGCCTTCCCAACCCACCACCCACAAAAGAAAAACAGCCAACCTCGAACCCGTTTGCCCCTGCTGAGACTTGTCCACAGTGAGTCTATTGATGTGCACTTATCTCCTCAAAGTTTCATCGGCATTTGAAAACATGACAACAATACTGTCTTATCATGACAACACTTAGGGGCAAAAAGAAGTTGGCAGCAAGCCTAACTTTTTTTCACAGCAAGATGGTGATTTGGGGCACTAATTTAAATCTGCGATGCATATACAACATACTGCTATGGTGCTATTTCCATGTGAACACCATGCAGTTTGAAACGGTGGTGATACTAACATACTGACTGACAAGATAGACTATGCCATGTGGCAAAAATCATTTGAGTAATTTGTAGCATTATATTTAACACCTACAAAAAATGTTGGTTGACTTTAAATTTGTCATCTACGATATGTAGCATATGTGTGAGCACCAGTTTCTAAAATCAGGAAGTTATTCACAGTTAAACACATACAGTACATAGTACTGTAAAAATGCAGTTTGCTAAATAACAACAATAATAATAATAATAAATCCTTTTTGCACTTTCCCTTTGCAGAAGGGAATGAATGGAGGAAGATGGACGGTGATAGATGCACTCACGTAGCCTAAACGTTCGTTTCGTAAAAAGGGTCTGGACATTTGGTAATGAGATGCAATTGCTTGCTTGAGGTGTTTAAGGTTAAAAAGATTTGGAACAGCCCCTGACTGATAGCTTGCCTTGACTGATAGCATTCACATTGCCTTAGGGTTAAGATACCTCCCGAGACAATGAGCTCAATGGGATCAAATCCATAATCAAACAGAAGTGCTAGGAAGGCATAGCCAGCCAACACTGAAAAAACAAAAATTCAGATTTTCTCAGGGATGGATCCAAGTCATATCCTGTTGTTGACAAGACAAGAGGCGTAGCGTAGGTGTGGGAGAGTGCTGGGCCCTGCTAAATCAACACCGTAGTGTGGAGACCCGACTCCCGGCCGAGGGCTGAGGGCACGCCGCAGGCAGGCCCAAGAGACTGAGCATCCTCTTTCTGAAACTTTCTACCCCTCCAACAACCCAGCGCCCAAAGCAAACTGCATGGGAAGAGGGGGGTGGGCCAAGAGACATGGATGACACTTAGGATCCAACCCACGCACAGATCCCTGCTGTGGGGATGGGAATACTGAGGATCTGGCATTTGCATTGCTAATAGCCAGATAATAAGGCAGTGAAATATGCTTCCTGAGGGGAATTATATACATTTTAATAGAGCATTAGCTACCATTAGAGCATTGGTTACATTATACTATACCCTGATCACAAATAAGCATGATTAAAATACCTTTAAAAGCATAAACACACACAGAGAGAGAGAGAGAATGTGGACTTCCACATCTCTGCAAGAAACTGACCAGGTTGATACTTACTGTATTCAACTCAATGAAATAAATGTACTCAACTGTTGTTTACAGATGGTATGTTATAGTTATTTGTGATGTTATAGCAATTGGCATTCAATGGCTAACAGACAGAAAAAAAGCCTTTACGCTTCTGTAAGTAGAACTATGAAAACTTACTCCAAAGTTCTGTCAATAAAGTAATACTTGTTGCATCTTACTCAAACTTTTTCCAGAGGTTGTCATGATGTTTTATTTGACCTCACATCATTTACACACATCACACATCACACAATTACTCTAATAACCCCTGGCAGACTATGACACTCTTGAACTGGAAAACAACTCAGGCCTGTCAGTTGAAAAAAAAAATGAGCAAAAGCATTTCACTTGGCATGCAACACAAGCCTTTCCTGAATTCCCCTCTGTCACAGGAAACACCTCCGAGAGGCCAATCTAAGCAATGACGACCAAGAATGACTGATTGCATTTAAAAAGGTGGCACCAGCTGTGAACACAGCGAGCAAGGGGTTTGCCACAACACCCCTTGCCATGGTGCCAAATAACCCCACCTGTATTGTGCGTCTACAAATAACCATTCCCCCGCATGCGGCAGTCAAGTGTAAGCACAATATTTGGCCTTCTCTTTATCGGCAGCTGCAGATGACAATGCCCTCAGTTAGCGGGGCAAATTTAGATAGCATCGCTTGGATCACTCAACATCAAAACACCGCCTGATGAAAAGGGAATGACACACAGAATTTGTCGACTTAAATGCGTGTTTAACAGGATCGCTTGTGCTCGTTATTTTCTGACGGGCTTATCGGAGATCACAGTGGTGCTGGAGTGGGCTGGAGAGAGGATCTCTCCTCATTGGGAATGCGATTTAATTGTGTCCCCTTCCTGACCCCAGTGGAGGTGACTGAAGGTGACTGACCTGGTAGTCGAGAGCTTTGGCGGCTCCAGACCCTGACTTCTGCATGGCCCCAGAGTTAGATGCCTGCCAGGAAATGCTTATTGTTTTTTCCCTGTAGCTTCAGCCAAAAGCAAGGGGTAACCAGGTCACCTATATGACAGAAGTCAACGTCTGTTTTCAGAATCAAGGGTGGTGCTTTGAGAGAGAGAAAGAGAGAGAGAGAGAGAGGGAGTAAGGGAGGAAACTGTGACTTAACTTGACCTGAATAGGCTGGCTGGCACCTTTGAGACTGGGTCAGGGGATTCAGTATGTGATCACCACTTTCCCCTACAGACATTTGGACTATTAGGGTGAATGGATGAAGGGAGTTGGGTAGAGTGGGGTGGGGGTTAGCTGAGGTAGCTATGAGCAGAAGCTGGGATGACTGCACATGCTCTAAATCCTCTTTTTCTCTCTCTCTCCTGCCTCTTTCTATCTCTTTCTCTCCCTTCTCTCTGTCACTCTCTCTCTCACTCCTTTGCTCTCATCCTACGGCTGAACTCCTGATTGCAGGCATCTGGCTCTGCATGGCTTGCCTGGCCGGGCAGAGCGCAGTTAATCCATCACAGGGAACAAACAAGCTGGTTTTCATTAGGGCCGTTAATATTGTTTTCTGTCAGGTTTCATTTAATGGTGCCTGGCAGCCCCATGGATTTTCCAAGATGGGAGTCTCACTTTCTCTCTCTCTTTTTCTTTCTCTTTACGCCAAACAGCTCCTCCTGAAATAGAGTACTCTCTTCACCCTAGCCCACAGACGTGGGTCACATGACCACATCAGTTGCCTATTACTGAGCACAGATTAGTTCCCTCCAAAAAAGAGGAAAGGGCAGAGGGGAGAGAGAAAGAGAGCAAGAGAGAGAGCGAGAGAGAAAAGAAGCTGACCGAGGCAAGAAATTATTTAAAATAATTTGCTTTGCAGCAGTTTCAAAAATCACATCCTCTCGTCGTGGCAACTGAAAAAATAATAAGGAAATGCGGGTGAAGAGGTTTCTATAATTGTACCACATCCGTGTAGGAGAGGCAGGAAAGTGGGTAAAAAGTGAGGCCCTGTAATACCGAACAGCCAAACCCCTCCCTCGGTAGGAACTAATAGGCTCCATCATGCCTCAGGAGCTGGGAAGACTGAAAACGCTGCACAAATAGGCCCCAAGAAACAGATAATATATAGTAACCTAGATACCACATTGGGGTCCAGAACATACGTGAGTGGCACCGCCATCTTGCTAGGGACAACTCCAAACCACAAATGAATAGAGGCTACCTCTGACCGATGCGTGCCTCTGAGTGGAAATCAATAAAATACTGTAGTTGTGTGTTGTGCCTGTGTGATAGGTCCACCTAGATGTGTGCGGCAGGCCTGAGACATAACGAGCTAAATATGCATTTTGTTGTTTCTATTTGGTAGTCTTAAAGAAGCATTTAAATTTAATCTACACTACTTTGCACGAGCCTCATCAGATTAAGAACTAAGAACTAAAGCAAGTTGACAACTGACAACTTTTCTTACAACCACCTATGAGCACACTTGGGGAGAAAACGTAGCTAATGCTGTTGCAACGGGATCCTCGGAAGCAGCGCTGACATCGGGGCAACTCTAGGCAAAAATCAATCAAATCAAATTTAGATGCTGACATATCACTTTTTACCTCCATGTAGAACTCAGGTTTTAACCTCTCTGATGACAGCCGTCCTGTCTGTTGTTTGTGTTTTTTAGTAGCTCATTGATGGCGGTTGTCAGAAACTTTCCCTGGTACGTTTGTTGTGGCTGAGGTCGATGCTTTTCCTATTTCAAATGACCAGGATTGCCAAAGCTGAGACAATAGGCAATGAGGCAATATATTTTGTTTCAATACCTATATTCACAGAGGCCTGAGACCAAAGACTTCCTCTCACTTCATCTCTTTCCTATTCATCTATTCCTCCCTCTCTCCTCCATTCTCAACTCCATTCCTTCATATGTGGCTACATGTGGAAAGTGACACATAGAAAAAGTATGCAAGGGTAGAAATGTGATGGATAGAAAAGGAAAAGTGAGTAAGATGGGGGAGAGTGTGAGAAATTGAGGAGGAAAGCGAGTGAGTTTCATTGTTCCTACCACCGCAGACCACTGCTGCTTAACTCTCGCTGCAGTTGGAGCAGCGGGGCCAGGATGTGGAAAATTGTGCGCTTCCAGGCCTGACATTAGATCCAGTATTTATTGATATATGATTAAAGACACATCAGGAGATTTGTCTTTGTAAATTAGGGCAATATTTGTATTAGCTCTGAACAGAGGAATCTCTGCCGCGCACCTCAGCCCAGTCGAGAGTGCTGAATAAAGTTGTCACAGTGGTAAGGCTGGAGGTCGGTGGGTAGCTGGGGCTTACATCGGGGGATTTGACTGCGGCTGATATTCCAAACCCACAAGCACAGCGGGTTTCTGAAAACTGCATACACAACACGCAATAGGAACAGGGGGCAGATTTGTTCAAGCTATAAAGCTGAAGCTGTCCTTTTTGTTTTTTGGGGGGGGGGGGGCTGACTGACATAACACAGCCCTGGAAAACAACATCTGCTATATGTCCACAACAAATGGGAAAGACATGTCTGGAAGAGATTAAGGCAAGTTACTTGCCAGTACAGTCAAACTCCGTAGAGGGAATATCCTGGCACAACTGAGTCAGGTCAGGAATTTAGGACACAGTGGACAGCGCTTCCACAGCAGCGAAGTCACAAGACCCAAAGCTACAATGCACTCAATGTAAAAAACACAGATATAACTGATTAATTGAGATAAAACCTCAGTAATGCAGTGTCAACTTGGTTGGAGTTTGCCCGGTAGTGGCCAAGTGGGAATTAAAATACCCTGAAAATCCCATCTGACTCGCCTCATCCACCTCTGGAGATTAAGCAGGCAACCCAAAACTAGGAAACGTGCCAGGCGTCACACTCTATCCAACACTGATGAATTGGGCCAGGGCTTGCCAACACTGTCACTCAGGTGTGGCATAAACGCTTCTCCTCGTAAGCTCGGAGACAGGAAACCATCACCTGACACACAGACTAGACTGACATGCCCTGGATCTCACTCTCCCGTGGACTGCAACAAAGCCTGAGCTTAGCCTCCTTGTCATCGATGTAGTGCTTGCCACGCTACCAACTAGACCTGGCACTGCCTGCCCAACTCAGCTGGCACAGCCAGACCGAGGATTGGTGAAAGGTTGTGTGCGTTTGTGTGTGCGTGGGTGAGACTCAGGGGGTGAGTAGGCAGGCAGGCAGTACAGCTAGCTAACACCCGGTGAGGCCACAGAGCTGAACCTAATCCTTAACCAAATATTATTTCTCATTCAGGCACACCACCCCAGCCAGGTGCTCTAATGAGAGAGGATGTCGAGCTGAAACCGCCGCTTAGAACCCCTAAGCCTTCTCTGTTTACTCTATCACTCTGGCAGCAACATAACAGCCTTCACGGGCTGTAGCATTTAACAGGAGAGGCGCAGAGGGAAAAGAGAGAGGAAAAGAGAGATGGATAGAGGGATGGAACGAAACGGAGGAAGAGAAAGAGAGAGAGAGAGAGAGAAATTGGGATGTTCTCCTTGGCAGAATCTATATCTGATTGCACGTCTTAAGTGTTCTGTTCAACATGCCTTGGAAAAATAACTGTGGTTCGCCTCTTTGCAACCATGAGCACTAACGGTCTGTTATATAGCGTCACAGATTATGCAACACTGAACATTTTCATTTCTTGCACATAATTAAAAACGGAATAGAACAAGAAGAGGCAGAACAAACTACTCAGTATAATGGCAAAATGTCTGCCGATGGTTTTTGGACAGTTTGGCTTAAAACCCGGTGTTATGAAAAACAGTTGCAGATGTAGGCCTACTGGAGGGTTCAGTTTCTTACCTCGTAACGTGTGCTTGTTGGGCCACAGGAACCACGGTAGCAGCAGCAGGTAAAGAAGGTAGACTAAAGAGAGGGCATTGTAGCGAAACAGGCAGGCTGTGGACAAACACATACAAGGAACAGCATTAATCACTATGACTTTCATAATAGCTATGTACTGTACTATATTCACATAAATGCATGAATTCACACACACACACACACACACACACACACACACACACACACACACACACACATTGCAACCCTTGAAGTAGTATACCACAACTTTACCATGGAGAGGACATTTATCAATACAATATCAGTATTTCATTGTGAAAAACAAAAAAATGTCACAAATGTCATGTGGCAGTAACACTTAGTGAGGCCTGGGTCTTTACTCAGAGGTGTTTAAATGTGAATGCAGATGAACTCAGACGCACAGCGTTGAATGGGTGTACAGAGACAGATAAAACAACAACAACAACAACAACAACAGCAATGGCATAAAGGCAACTTGGAGGGCCTGCTGTGCTGTGACCGGCACGAAAAAAGGGGCCATTCCATTGCCACCTTTACCACCTCCACCTCTGCCTCCTCCCACCATCCCCTTCCATCTCTCAGTGGAATCAGAAAGCTCTGATATGCATGGCTGCAGGTATCTGTTATCTGCCCATTGCCCTGGGTCCTATGCATTGCGTGCCTCTGACTCCTGCTCTGGTGTGGGAGGCCGGGATGGGGGGTGGGAGGTATGGGGAGAAACTAATTACCCGGCTGCCACCCCTGTGGCACCCAAGGGCACATCCCTCATCAAAGCCCTGCGCCACAAGGAAAAATAAACCTGGCAAGCCCTGGCTTTTTGTTTGTACGCTGCTGGACGGCAAGCCGAGCGTGCCACCCGCAACGCATGCAAACCTTTGATGAGGATAGCAACCACAACATGGGGAAGGAGGGTGGGGGGAAGGAGGAGGAGGAAGAAGACAGAGAAAAAAAGAGGATGGAGCTGCTGTGTTCTGCTCATACTGGTGAAGTGGGACCATCTGCAGTGGAAAAAACCCTGCCCCTCTGTGCATGTTAGGGATTTTGGCAAGAGGTGCCCAGGGGGGGTTTCAGCCTCTAGCAAGACCCCTCTATGGGATTTCCAAACCCCCCACAAAGTGCCTCAGATCACCCCCATCCATCCATCCCCTTCCCATCCCGTCCCCACAGGACCTCCTGCAAGGGCTGGAACACGTCAATAGAGCCTGCAGCACGCTGAATGCCATCGCTGACATAATCCCACCTAAGAGAGCTCTGTCTAATCCTGTTGTCTGCACTGCGCTGAGCGCTGCTCAAGGGCCCAAGAGCGTTGCCAGGGTAAGAAGCTCCTAAACCAGCCCCATATGAAACAGGCAACACAGAGGCACAGTATTAACCCTGATGGGTGGTTGGCCTGAAAACACACACAAGAACAAGCCTGCATCAGATTTAAAAGGTTTTAAGGCATCAGCAGTTTAACGAGGGACACAGAGCAAAGACATTCTGGGTCTTGGAATGGGTTACAGCCACTGGCCGCACAGTCACGCTAGGTCTGCCACTTGAGTGCTATTGGTGGAACAGTAACAGAACTGAATCTGTTGTGCTCAGGAGGCAAACCACCTCTCCTCAAACTCCTGTTCTGAACCCTGAGCATGCCCCATAAACAGGAACTGGAGCAACCGTCTCCAGTGGCTGCCGTCCAGCGTCAGCGAGGGAGTTCATCTTCCTGTGTGAGTGTGGCACTGAGACCAAGTTCATACAGGCTGCACCATGGCCAATGATGCATCTCCTTGTGTGAACTTACACAACACAGCTGGGCCTGACGGGAAATGGAGGGACACAATATGGGCCTCTGTGTTTCTCTAGAGGAAGTGAAGCACGTCACCACCACCCTTCTCCCCCTCACTCTCTCCTCCTGCATTCAGTCATGACTCCAACAGACTCCAGACCAGCAGTTGGGCTCCTCCACCACACTAGCGCTCATAACAATAGAGGACTGAGAAAAGGAGAAAAGGGAAGCGTGCTGTTTATTTCCTGCTCTCCAAAGAGAGACGTCTTGACGCCACCTACTGCACGACCCTTCGCTCACCTGCCGACTGACAGGGAGCCCAGTGACAATGAGGCTTTAAGAGCGCTGATAGTATGTCTTTGAAATGATTTGCTGGAGGGGACGTCTTTTCAGCGTCTCACTGATCACAAAATTGCACTCCGCCCTGAACTTCAGGGTGGGTGAGGGATAGCAGCCAAAACAAAAACCTTGACCTTAGGTTTTTGTTTTTTTTTCTACATGGCTTTTGTAACGTGTGTGTGTGTGTGTGTGTGTGACACACATACACACACACACACAACATGTGTCTCATTTACACACACACACATACACAACATGTGTCTCGTTTACTGGGTCGTTTGTCTTGTGCTTTGCCACAGGATGAGGTCAACCTCAAAGTGTGATTTTAGCATAATCCTTTCAACGCAGGGACCACATTCAGCCCATGAACAAGAGGGGGAGAGACATCATACCTACCAAACAACTCAGAGAAAGGGAGAGAATTACAGAGAGAGAGAAAGAGAGCAAGAGAGAGATAAGAAATGAGAGCTCCTCGTCTGTCTTTAATCACACAGGTTATGAAGGTGGGGACATATTTCCATGTACTCAGTGGGGAACATTATGGGCTTTTACCCGTGGTGAATAAAGTAGGTCCAGTCATGAAAAAGCATATAAAAGTATAAGCCTGATGGTAGATCTATCTAAGCAGTTGTCTTTATTAAGATTCAAATATTTAATCTTTATCTAGGCAGATTATTAACTGAAGGCAGATGGTTATGCTACATGTTTGTTAACTATAAACCTTTATGTCTACTGCCATAAAGGCATTTCTTTAAACTCAAAGTTCATGTCTAACTGTGAAACAGATGCATAAAAGTGAACACAGTTAGACAACACTCTGACTGGCTGTATTCTGAGTAAACCAGAGTGACACACACCTTACAGAAAAGACAGCTGAAGTAAAAGTGCTGAGTTACATCTTGAACTTTCCAAATATGTCTACAAGAGTTTATTTTCATGAAAGCCTTTCTTCCAGCTCTTTGTTTATGTTTGTTCGTCCTTTCATTTAACTCTGTGCTGCCATTACTCAAGTTTTTCCATCTTTTTGCACTGTGTTTGCCACCTCTCCAGGCCCCATCTGTCACTATGGTGATGAACAATCTTCTAGAATTTTCCAGCATCTGAAACCATTTGAGTGACACTAAAGACTTTAAATCTGTTTCTGTAAACTGAGGAGACAGCGATATAGAGACAAGAGGATGACGTCACTTGTATGTGCAGTTGAACACACCGCCACAACCACACATATAGCCACGGCCACACACACACACACGCACACACACACGCACGCACACACACACACACACACACACACACACACACACACACACACACACACGCACGCACACACACACACACACACACACACACACACACACACACACACACACACACACACAAACACACATAATAGGAATGAAACACCCCTGAAAAAAGCAATGAGCTCATGCCTCGTGTCTTGCTGATATGGAGCAAAACTATGAAGCTATCAGAGACACAATTAGCCGTTAAAGCATGGAGACCTTGGCCTCACACACACACACACCATAGCTGCAGCCTCTCATGCTGGGCTCAACAACTTCAGGAAATGACAGTAATTTAGGCACTGGAAAAACCAACAGCCGTCCCCCCGCGGCCGAGCCTGTGACACCGCACTGTACCTATGCAGGACCAGTCTGATACACATGAGAGTGTGTGTGTGTGTCTCATAGTTCACTAGACGTGAATGCTGGTCTGTCTAGTCACCTTAAGGGCTCTGTTGTCTCCAAGGTTTCCATGGGTTTCAAATCCATTGCTGCTCCTATTGCCAAACACACCTAGACTGGTTAGCCATGTTGGTGCAAAGCCACCATTTTGGCTCATCTCTCAGCCAGCTTCACCCCCACCCGTCTGTCCGTCATTACAGAGCCCTGGTGTCTGTCCCTGTGTGAGCTGCTCATGCACACCTGTAAAGGTCTCCACCCAGGAAAGGTGTGAGGACCAAAATAAAATCCCAGTTTTCGCTTGACCACACTACATCCTTTGTCCTTCCCCCCTGAAAAAAAAACATCTTGCGACACTCATGTGGTCTCAACAAGCAACCCATTCCCAGACCATTTGGGGTCAAAGTGTGCCGTAACAGTCATCACTTTAAAATGATTCCCCTTGCAAACATGCAAATATGTTCATACACATGATGTGGCCAGAGGTGCCTCTTCAAACCATCTAAACCCATTAGGATCTCAACAGAGGGCCCCTGATCTTTACAGGCTCTTGAAACCTGGAGGCATGACTCTGTTGACAGACGAATGGGCATGCCGGACTGGCCTGGGTGGAAATCCTCCACTGAGCTATACTCCAACACCCCTCCACCCCATCCTTCTCCCCAGCACTCTCCTGACCTATGTTGACAGAGGGAGGGAACACATGGTTCTTTACCCACTCACTGCAGAGGAGTTATGTTCACTCGCTGTTACTGCAGTGAAAGGGGAACGGCTCCTCAGGAAGGGGAAATAAAAGTAAAATTCAGTGAAAACAAAAAAAACCCACAAATGCTTTACAGATCAAGCAGAAAATCCAAAGTAATTTTCTGAAGATGTAAAACGTTATTGCCAGGGAACATAATCAATGTTTGGAGACCAGATGACCACCTACATGTCCAGTATAACTGTGTGACTTGTGGAGTCACATCTGGAGACAGGCGCCCACACAGTAGCTATCTATCATATGACATTCCCTGTTTAGAACGCGAAAGTAAATCCTCCCACTTTAGGGAAAATGGCACTCTTTTCTGCAATGTTCTGCCAAGGAGCTTATTCTGTGTTACTTAGTTATTAATATTATTGAGGTCATTTTTCTGGATAGGCAGCCAAATGAGTATCGATCAGCTTTGCTGTGGAGTTTAATCTTAAGCGCTTTACACCCTTTAGGGAGTCCAGGGCTGCGAGGTGGGAACGGATGAATGAATCATCTCGGATTGGGTGGGCTGTTTCACACACACACACACACACACACACACACACACACACACACACACACACACACACACACACACACACAGCCCCTCTGTCCCCCCAGATAAACTCAGTGTGTATAGTAACGTGTCCCAGGAGGCAGCCTGTGGTGTATCTGTCTAACACAAGGGTCACCTCTGTCCCACTGGTTCTCCAGTCTGCCTACGTACGTAGCGTACAACAAACTCTGCTTGATAACTCTCCTCTCCCTCAGCGAATATGTCGGGCGACCTGGACTCGAACCCTGAACCCCGAGACTGTTAAATGCCAGTCAACTTTAAATTTAACACATGACTTCGGAACAGAACAGGACTGTTCTGAGTTTCTCTTGAGAAATTACACCATGATGCTGTGGCAGACAGGTGGAGATGCTGGACGTGATTTCATGATTTCATGATTTCATTTTGTGGGGAAAGGCATTTTAGTCACAAACCCAAACAAACAGTGTTCTGTCCACGGCAGAGAACTGTCTGCTACATCAGACCCAATGGGCTGACCTCTCCATGGCCTACCATGTGAACAAACACACAAGCCAAACCAACCCTCTCTGAACACGGAAACCTTGACGATTCTGTGGCAGCCAGAGGCATCAAAGGCAACATAAAGTGACATCTGACCTTTAGCTGGGGAATGACTGCAGAGGAGGAGAAGAAAATAACGAGATAACACTGGACACGAGGCTGGCCCCAAGTGACTCGGGCTCTCTGGGGTCTGCTTAGGGAAAAAATTGTGAGGATGTAAGCAGCTGCTGTAGACAGAGCTTTACAGACACACACACACACACACAAACAATCACACGTAAACACCACACACACACACATCACATACACTCACACCGTCACACACACACACTCAGGCACAGACCTACACACAGTGCTCTGCAGCTGGCCGTTACACTGACCTCACTTTGTAGGTATGTAGAGAAAGAGAGTGAAAGCAAGAGAGAGTGAGAGAGAGAAAGAGAGTGGGTAGGGATGAAAAAAGGCTAGTTGATCTTTTCATTTCCCGCCAATGTAGAAAGCAAATGGCCCATAGAAAAACATCAGGGTGCTGAAAGCAAGTGGCCCAAAGAAAAACATCAGGATGAGACACTGGTATATTATTACTGTACTGAAACATGTGTCAAGTGTCAAATTCTCACGTGGTGGAATAATTACCAATTAATGAGTCATTTTCCATTTGATACTCTCGGTGGCTCTCCCTAATTATGTACCCATGACTCCCTGTGTGACTGCATGCGTGTGCCTGTATGTTTTTGTGTGCATGTGTATGTGTGTGCGTATGTCTCTATGTCTTTGTGTGTGTGCGTGTGTCTGTCTGTCTATGAGTGTGTGTGTATATGTGTGTTTCCATGTGTCTCTCTGTGTGTCCAGATGTGCAAACAGGAGATGTGCAGAGATACACACACTTTCATACTCCCCTAGTTGGCAACCTCTCCTAGCAGCTCATCAGAAGTGAAGCAAGACTGGCTTTTGGAGAGGGGAGTAATGAAGTGTGTGGAAGAGATTATTATAATACACAACCAATTTACTCGGCTTTCTTCCACTGAGGCCTTGGCCTAATTATCTCAGGCTAATCGGTAATGGTTTCCCTATCATTACCCCATCTCCACATATCCATACATATGGACCATATATCTGCAGTCTTCAAGCAGATATGATGTGAGTGTGTGTGTGTGTTTGGAAGACGTGTGTCTGTGAGAGAGAGAGAGAGATGAGAGAGAGAGAGAAAGAGAGAGAGAGGATAAGTATGTATGTGTGTGTGAGAGAGAGGGAGAGGAAGAGAGAGAGACTAAAAGTTCATGTATGCAAGAGAGACACACACAGAGGGAGAGAGAGCGTAAAAGTATGTACGTCCGTGTGTGTGTGTGAGAGAGAGAGAGGGTGTTTGCGCATGTAACAGACATGTGGATCACTTAGGACTTCTGGCTCTAGTCTTTGGCAGAAATGAGTCACGCGTCTCCAACACCCCCACCTTCCCCTCCCCTCTCCTCCTCTCTGTCCTTCACCTCCCCCAAAACTGCCCCTGCTCCCCAGACTCAACAGTCTTTGCTCTGTATTATGTGTCCTTTGTTCTTATTCCGGCAGAATGGCTCCACAGGAGTTGAGATACATTGGACAAAAAACTGCAATTCATTCACTCCCCAGCGCCAGACTCCATTCATTATCGCATTGCTTTTCAGTAGAACTACGGCTCTGATTTCACATCGTCAGCCGCAGTCAGAGTCAAGAGGGTGAAGAGGACACACACAATAAAAGAACGGCAATTGTGAAATCATCCGTAATATGTTTCTTCAGCCCTCGGAAATCTGACATGATTTGAGTGTGAGATTTCAGTGTGAGAAGCGTGGGAGAGAAGAGGGGGATATGGTAAGCTTGTTCCATGACATCATCCTTTGATGGCAAATGCAGACTCCTGCTGCCAATTGCAAGATTAACTTTGCGTGTTTTGACAAATATTACTAAAAACAAAGGAACTTTACATGAGTCAATGGACAGACGGGTGAGTACAAGGCACACAAGAACAGCAGAGCTTTATGATGAGCACTGCAGAGGTTTGCAGATGTACAGAGTTCTGTCAGACATTTTTTCCTGCCTAGTTCACATTTTAAAATCTCCAGAAGGTTTTCTTTTATGGGGAGAGAGGGTGATGTATGCTAGGGGAACACACCCTTTCCCCTTATAACATGCATGCTTGAGTATGTGTGTGTGTATGTGTGTGTGTGTGCATCTGTGCATGATTGTGCACATGCGTGTATGCACATATGCTTATATGGCCAGGCATTAACGCCATACCCCTGTGACAAAGTTTCCAGTTCTTCCAAAATAAAAACCCTGTGGACTGTTTGTCAGTCTCTCTCTCTCTGTGTCCCCCGATCTGTCTCCCAGAATCTCACATTTGCGAAAAAGATTAAAGGGGAATAAGAAAGTGGGGGAAGGTTTCCTCTTTCCCCAGTTGGCCAGCTGAAAGACAGAAAAGAGGAGAAGAGTGGTTTTGAGAGTCTGGGAAGCCAAACTCTTAGTCCTGTCTACTGCACTCAATCTAAGGCCCATCTTAGTCAGTTCTGTTCCCATACTCACTGCATGGGCTATTACACACCCTGTTCCTCTTTTCAAGTCTCCAAGCACAGACATTTGTTCTGTTTTTTGAAGGGATGAGCTATATAAATATACATTCACATTTATTTAAAGACATTTCTGTTGTACATAAACAGTACGTTCCTATTTGTTCATTCACATGTTTTCATTTAGATCTCAATTTAATTTCTTTGAAGACATCTGCTGTGCCTTTACATTGCTTAAAAACCTCAGACTAGTGTTTGGTGCATGTGTTCCTTAAGAGAGACACAATTCTATTTCATTTCCCATCCCTCTTGCACAGACTGACAGGCCTTCAGTGCAGGCACGCCTAGGCAAACAAAAAAGCTGGGAGGAGGAGAAGAGAGAGCCATAAAAAGACAGAGGGAGGGAGAGAGAGAGGAAGAGCACGAGGAAGAATGCCACCTTCTTCTCCTTTGACCTTTGTTCCTTCAACGCAGAAAATGCTGCCTCATCAGCACTCCCTTGGCTCACCCTGTGGGCGTACGAATACATGTGGGACAGGACGCACTAGGCTCTATGGTTCTCTAGGGTATTTCTTCAGGAACAGGTCAGGACACTTCTGAAGACATGTTTAGTTTTTCCCTTAATTCAATCCATCCAGAGTTAAAGGGTCTTTTTTGGCATCTCACAGTTTATAAGCTACTGCATGGGAACCCATGCGTGCATGCCTCAATCTGTACAGACTGGTCATCTGTTGCAGCATATTTACACAGTTTCAGCCAAAGACAGTTGCAGTCTCAGAGGAACTCTGCTTCCTTGATATTCGTAGATAAAATTTTACAATGTGTCTGAAGGAGATTCTAGAGAGGTCTATCTCGACGTTGCAATTATCTGAGCAATACTGATCTGAGAGGTTCTTTTAAGTCAGCATCATGAGGTGCCACATGAAACCTCCCCATTCCTCACTCTCTGTAACCGGTGAGCATCAACAGTCACGTGACATCCAAGGGCAACAGGCGTTCTCCATGTGGTTGGCAAAGATAACGGCTTAAGTTGTGGTGTGTGTGTGTGTGTGTGTGTGTGTGTGTGTACGTGTGTATGCCTCTTCCCTTTTCTAGAGACAAACATTCTCTCTACTCACACTCCCTCTCTCTCTCTCTTTATAAGGAGAATGTTGCACCATCTCAGCTCTGCTCCAAAGATCATGGCTCTGGGCACAGGCTGACAGCGCTGTGAAGCAATTTTCCATAAAATGCCCCATAACGAATGTAGCATTCAGAATGAGAGGCAGAATGAGGCTGCCGCCGTAAGAGTCAGCAGCCGTTTGATATCTCTGCTGTGAGACAGTAGGCAGGCTGCACTCCTTCATCCCACCCTCCTCCTCCTCTTTCTCCACTCTCTTGGATCCTCTCACTCCCTCCTCTCTCAGCATCCTACCCCTCTCTTCTTTTTTTTTCTTCCTTCCTCCATCTTTTCTGTTTCAATCATCAAAAATGATCAAGGTCAAACCCTTACCACAAAGTGTGTGTGTGTCCGGGTTGCTGTGGAAATCGAAAGCAAGGAGAAGAAATCAAAGGCTTGTCAGGACACGGGAGTGAAGGAATGGTGGGAGAGTCCAACATATTTTGTAAGGTGCATGCTAACTCGACCATCTCGCACTCGGCTGTCACCTGCAGTGGCCTTCTGATAACAACCCACTGACTGGACTCCACTCCTCTGACACCGAACACCTTAGAAGAGGAGCTACAGGCGCAGACAGAGAGGCCTACTTCTGCTCTACAATGACTGCTTTCACTCGGGGCGCAGAAGCACTCAGAGGAGTAAGTGACAAGCATAATAAAACGCTTTGACATAGATAAGGTTGGAATTCTGTTGCTTTCAGTGAGACAGAATCTGAACAAAACAGTTTGTTGGTTGAACAGACTTCTGGCATCATAGGTCATACACACATTATATCCAGTGTTGATAGCTGCTTTACATATCCTTTTCTGCATACATTCCTTTCAACAGTTTGACAGTGAGAGTGCTGAATGACCTACATAGCAGTGTTGCTCTTTTGGCTTTAAGACCAGAAGCACTTTCAGAGACTGAAAAGAGATATGTGTATGTGTGTAGGTGTGTGTGTGTGTGGGGGGGGCGTTTTAAACTGGGATAGCTGGTTAAAGATGAACCACAACACCCTGAGGGGTTATCTGGGCAGACCACATTTTGCAACCACACACTGCACCACATTTGAGTCAAAAGCACTACTGAACATTTAGCCTTTAGCTTTAGGCTAACAGGTAGAGGTAGAGACAACTTCACAACACCAGTCAGCCACAAAGCTTTTCCCTTGCAGGGCAGTGCAGTCATGGGGGTGATTAGTAAGATGGGCACTACAGTATGTACCTGCTGTTCTGCCTGAAAAGTGTAATAAGCCTGAGACTCAGAATCAAATGTAGTTACACAATTGCATGCAAGCAGATCTTGCGGTAGACAGCCAAGGAGGTTAGGCCAAACAGATAACTTAATACAGACATCTCAGTATCTCAGTATTTGCTGACAGGAGCTGTGGAAGACACAGAGCTTGCCCCCAAACCACAGACATGCACTCATGCTTATTGTGCAGTAAGACTTGAACTTCTGACTGATTAGAGATATCTACAGTGACCCAGTGTACATGGCTGTGCGTCTGTGCGTTCTGTGTGAATGGACACTCTGAGCGGAGCGCGTAGGGTTCAGCAGACAGGAAACAGCTGCGTGTTTTGTCTGCTGTGGTTGTTCAACCTGCAGCAAGCAAAAGGGCTGCAGCTTCAGCACATCTAAAAGTGTCCCTTCCTGTGCCACCACAACAGATGCCATACCCTACCACCCAACATTAAATGGCACCTTGGTGTGTGTGTGTGTGTGTGTGTGTGTGTGTGTGTGTGAGTCTGAGCACACGCTTGGCCTTGGGGTGAAATCAGAGCCTAGTTACCCGTTTAACATTGCCTGGTGTTGCCCTCATGAGGCCCATTATTAAGTGTGTGGCATCTGTATAACGTTTTTATCTGCGCGTGGCGTGGGCACCACGGTGGGAAGGCCGTACCTCCCACACCAGCTGTCCTCAGCTGACTGGGTGAGGGAGAGCTGTCGGGGTGATGACGAAACAGTACACCTGGGACTGTGGAGCTGAGCTGGTTGTGCAGCCAGTGTGTTCGACTCTGACCTTGAATCTCACTAAAGAGCTGGAGATTGAGACAATATGGAAGCTCCAGCTTGTTTGTAAACATCATCAAGAACAACAACAACAACAACAACAAAACAGTGGCGGTTGTGGGAAGTGCTGTAAATGTGGTGTTCATTTTCTTGCTCTTCTTTCTCTCAGCTGCATGAGCAGAGGATGCAAACAGTCTCACCACACTACTGTAAACTCCCTCAGCTGGCCAGTGATAGCATCAGCATTTCATAACACTCTGTGAAAGTCACTCTGTGGAATAACTGATCACAGTAAATTCACAGGGCATTTCAATTAGTCCAGGTAACTGAAAAAAAACAAAGCATCTATAATGCCCATTTTCTTTTTTTACTCTGGACTTTGTCTTTAATAATAATAATAATAATAATAATAATAGGTTTTATATAGCGCTTTTCTGAGCACTCAAAGACGCTTTAGCAGCACACAATTGAGCCCAGATGAAAAATCTTGTTAATTCATTTCAGACAAAACAAATTCCCAGAATCTCACCATGCTTGATTAAAGGGTGTTTTTTTTTACAATGCACACTTTGCAGATTGCAGATTGATCAGTGATCCTTAGATCACCTGCTTAGTTAAATGAGATGGGTAATTAACGTCTCTGTCCACATCTAGGTGATTAAAGTAGGCTATTGCCCATCACATTGTGCTTCTGATGCAGAATCATTGTGCCTTAAAAATAATCACACCTAATCCCTGAGAGAATGACTGACACAACAACATGAATGTAGTTTTGCATTCTTAAACCAGGGAGGTGTTACTTAAACGAATCAACTGCCTTAGAGTATTGAAAGGATCGACAGTGAAAAATGTTATTCACATGAGCAAGAACTGCACAGACAGCTGAATAAGAAGGGGAAGCTTTATAAGCTGAATAAGAAGGGGAAGCTTTTCCACTATAAATTTTAATGTCTTGTTTTTTTTAACGCATCCTGGATGCCGTTTGGGGTGTAATTAAACTAAATGCAGTATGTCTGCTTTCTCTCTTACATCCTCAAGGTGGAATTCTTGGGTCTTTTTTTCTCTTTTCTCCCCCTGTTCAGACTAAAATTAAATCCTCACTAAGCACTATGCACTCAGCCAATGTGACTTCCTGGCAATGGACATTTTAAGCCAGCGTTAGGTTTACAAATACCACTGCAAGCAGTTCAACCCTTAATTACAGACAACATGAAAACCCAGGGCCTGATTTTTCCTCTTGGACTTGTGTCAAGGGCTCTGGGTCTGAGCAGCTGATGAGCTCTGATCTCTGTGCCGGCCTGAGAGGGCTGAGCATCAAATATAAGGCATATGATACAATAAAGTTTATATCCCTGCATGCAAGGTAGGCATAGCGCATGACTGAAGGCTTGGAGCATGACGCAAGTACAATAAAATAATTCCATGATTTCTCATGCGTGCAGCATGTTCTCATTTTCTCCTTTTCTGTGAACATGTGCTGTGCAGAATACATCCTATTCAGTACCCAGGTATGACTGAATGTACAGTATGCACTCATGAAAAAATATGATTGACTAGTGTCTGGTTGGGTCTTCTATAGTATGACAATGGATGATGGTGGACACCCCCCCCCCCCCCAAAAACACACATACACTTGTCGGTGTGGGCCCCCCAGCTTGCCTCTCTGCCTGCACCCAATAAACAACTAGGGCCAAACAGCATCCTTCTATTTGACTGGATCAAGCTGGGAATGGTCCATATGCTAACTTTAGTAAACAAGAACACTTTAACTGTTTACAGGAGCCAGTCCATTCCATTCCACTTGGCAGTTTCACTTATCGCCAGCACCCCATCCACTCTACCTAGTGATGACATATGGTCCAAACTTTTCTTTTGAACTGTACTAACAAGGAAGAAAAGTGTGTCTCCCTTTCAAGTCGTAGATAAAACCCTGTTTAAAGTTAACATGTAATAAAGATCTGGTTGGAAAGATTCCACCATACAAACACACAAAAAAACATGACAGACCAAACACCAACATACTTTATGTAAATCTTAAATTGGTTCAGCATAATCTATAATAGCACATTCTCCTGAAAGATTTGTGTTCTTGAAAATGCTCACTTGGCATGTATGCATAATAATAGCATGAGTCAGCAAACCTGAAATGACTAATGGAGGGGACTAAGAGAGAAAGATGCTCAAACAACAGTAATACAGAATGTTCTGGAAGCGCCACAGCTGAGTACCAAGGCACAGTCAGTCCAGTCACTGACCAACATTCACTTCAGCTTCCTGGCAAGCCCATAGTGACTCACACACAGACAGACACACACACTGCAGAATGATTACTTCGGTCTAATAACACGTCCTAACTATGAGGGACTTTTATTGTTGGGAGGAAGAGTCTGTCTCTTAAAACAAGACAGAACAAAACAGTCCGGGCAGCTCAATAAACCATCTGTGCTATTTGGACCCACACACTTGAGGCTGCAGAGTTTTCCCCCTATCATCATCACCAACGCCACAGCAATCTTTCAGAGGACAGTCTAAGCATAATCGCTCCAGGCCTGCTGGTTATTCCAACAGCCTGCTGTCCAGAGTGGGACAACACCATTCCATAAATCACACTTTTAAAAGCTCCAAAAGTCCAGACTCACTCGCTTGTTTCTCTGACACTGAGGAGCGAGCGTGAGTAGAAGGCTGGCAAAGGGACAACACATCACACAGTAGCACAGCTCTAGCCTCAGCTCTCTCACTGCCGACTACACACACACTGTGCATGTGTGTGTGTGTGTGTGTGTGTGAGTGGGACTACAGCAACAGCCTCCATTATATCTACACCTGAGATAGCGATCAAGGCCATAGCCAGTCAGAGTCATAGCCATCTGCCCCGCTCATCACCACAGGCCGTGATTGCAGCCCCACAGACAGACATGCTCAAAAAGGCTGATGGGTCCTCGCAGGGTCCTGTCTGGACTATCTGGTAAAGGCATCTAGACTCAGCGGTGAGCAGAATACGCCGCCTGGAAATCTATACGTTCTTCAAAGCAACTCTGGGTTTGTGTTTGGGACACTTTTTCTTATTGGCGATGAATACGGCATGTGATGTGATCTTGGTGTTCTCACCGACTGCAATTAAATAATTTGGGACATGTGGAACCAGACAGGACTCAACTACCATATCCAAAATAATGAAATCTAGGTCAGGAACATTAAAGCATGGGGAGAAAAATGTGTAGTTGAGTGAAAAATTTCCATCTTTCACAGCCTCTCTCCCAGGTGTGTGTGTGTGTGAGTGCATGTGTATGTTTGTGTGTGAGGTGGCCTTGGAGTCCTGTCCTGCGCCATAGGGAACACCAAAAAATGCTCAGTGTTTGCTAAACAACTGAGGTGGTGGGTGTCAGGAAAAACAGGTTAAATTCCACCGCTGTGCACACTTATAAAATTACCCACCCTTGCAACGCAAGAACAGCTCCATTGTTTTGAACGGAGTTTTTTAAAAACAAAGCACAACCGTTTCTATTGTTGGTGGGAAGCCACTGGGTCTTGCTGCGCTCACCCGGTGCGACCTACATCCTGTTTTGATGGAAAAAGATGGCCGCCATGTTCCACTGCACGGGATAGGATAGGATACGGGGCTGTGCGTAACGGAGCTGCCTGCGCTCGGCCCATAGTCAAACAAACAGTGTTCTGGCCCTGTCACTGGGGCCACACTGGGAGCTCATTTACTGCCTGTGATCCTGATGGGCAGGTCCCGTAAATAGTTGGGGCCTCCAACCGAGTGTGCTTAGCACATGGCCAACAACTGATAAAAAAGATAAAAAAGAAAGACGACAGAGGGGAAAAAAGAAACAGAGAGAGTGAGAGAAAGAGAAAGAGAGTCACAAGGAGTGTGTCATTAACAGAGACAGAGAATATTATAGACAGGCCTATGACCACTGGCACATGATGACTCACAGAGATGTGTGTCTATTGCACACACCCGCATGCACACACACACGCCACAACTATAATTTTGGTCCCTCCTAACTCCTGTCTTGCAGATGGAGAGTGAGAGCGAGTGAAAGAGTAAGATGAGTGGGCCTTGCTCTCTCTACCAACCCATTCCTGTGTTCCCCAGCTCTCTGGCTGATTGTAAAACTGATGGAATTAGGCGAAAGCGAAGGGGATGTCCGCAGCAGCGGGCCTCACTAGCGTGCCGAGCTGTGCTGTTTATGACTCTGCACATGAGGTAATGGCAGGCATGCCAGCGCTAGCAGGCTCTTTCCCACCCCCTGTGCCTTTCCCTACCTGCGTCAGTATTGGAGTCAACTCCCTCTCCTCCTGCTATCTGTATATGTTTTCTAATGCAACAGTTAAACCTCACCTTTTATGGTCATTAGTAAACTGAACTAATGGGTGAAACACAAATCTCTTGGCAGGGCGGTAGATTCTCAGCAAACAGCTTTGCAGATTTCACAGGTTTTTGGGATATACACATGCAAGTGTAACAGCAGTCATACTAAAATAAATACCACTCTGGCCTGAAGGAAAAAAAAGTTTTCTTCCTGCCGTCTTCAGATGTTAGTGTCATAGCATGAGGCCGTGGTGTTCCATGCTTCCTGCGGTATTAAGTGTGTTTACAGGATAATGTTGGGTAATGGGTGTCTGTAAGCTGTGATGGAGCATGGCATACAGGTGTTTTAAAAATACCGCACAGCTGGAGAGCATTCGCAATACGGCTTATCAGTGCCTTGCAGATGCTATTCCCCACACAAGTCAAGTTAGCTCAAGCGGTGGTGAGGCTTCACGAAGCTTTGCGTCTACCGTGCTATGCTGCGATAAAAACACATTTGTATTCATGACAACAAATTTGGCAGGGTAAATAAAGCTGTCTGTGTGAGTGTGCTTGTGGAAGTTATTTAAAGCTTGTTTTAAAATATCTATTCTATGGAAACATGCGTGTACAACATGTGAGCACACTGTACAAACACACATACTTACATGCATGTATGTCCACACACACACACACACACACACACATTTCAATTGCTATTTCCTTACAGAAATCACACTGCATGACTATGTAGTCAGCTACATGTCATATGGCACACGTGGTACTGTGCCAAAAAACTGAATGAGACAGGTAACTGGCAATACAACCAAGGGTTTATACAACTGGAACCATAGGGTACATATGATGTAATATATTTTTCCAGATAATTGTAAAAAAGAAAGACTTTGCCAAATATATTACTGGCATCAGACCAAAATAATCAACATCGATTTGCTCTAAATACTATATCAGGCATATTATACATGTACAGTTACATTTTAATGCGGGTTTTAACACCATTGTTTTTTTACATTGTTTTAAGGGTGTTTGCTTATAAAACAGGGGAGTATCTTACTTCTGTTGATTTTTGTTCTTTCAGAACCTATGCTTTCAACACACATAACTGAGTGAGTGAGAAAAAGAATGAGGAGTGAGTGAGGAAGAATTAAGGAAAGAGAGAGAAAGAGGGACGAACATTCTAATGATTAGACCTAGGCCAAGTCAGTAGAAACAGTGCCATCTACTTCTAGAGCACAACTGACTGTCCAGAGTCCAATATACATCTGAGGATTTAATTTGGCAATTTAAATTCAATTCTATTTCTAAAATGAGTCGTTACCAGCAATCACTAAGCTCAAGTGCTGGTGGGTCTTTCACTTCTGGGTGGCCTTTGCATCTCAGCAGACACAGCTCTATAAATACCAGGCATCCCCCGAGTGGAGGATAAAGATCCCGCTATGTCTCGGCCACAAGCCCTGTGCTCTGGGGCCTTCTATTACCCTTCTGTGATGTTCACACTTTCCCAGTCAGGCTAACCACATTGAGACACAGTGAGCTCCCAGTGTGTTTGAGCGAGCACAGGCAGACAGTCACTGTGGATGGGATAGCGTTGTAGCCCCACTGGTAACAATAAAACATCAAATCTTTTTTTTTTAATCAGATGATCCTACCACTGCTTATTTAGGTACTACTACTTTATTCTTCATGGGAAAAATGTGGAAGATCTAACACTGACTATAATAATCTACAAATAGGTCTTAATCATACATAAAATGTATTTTATCCAAAGTAAAGGGGATAAACATTTAAGCTACAGCACAATTAAAAACTAACTGAAAGTGCAACTTGCTAAAATGAAATTGGCAGGAGATGAAAGTGCAGGAGTGTGCATTCCAGGTAGTCCAAGTTTTAAGCCAGGATTTATTCTTGGAAGAGCTGGATCTTCAAGAATTTCTTGGAGGTGGAGAGGGTATCTGTTACAAACTGTGCACAACCAACAATACACACACAAACACACTGTCCGGTCACTGTCTGGTACGTCATTATGATCCAAAAATTCACACCAGGTGTAGTGACCAACAGAGATTCAGACCATTACCAGAGCCATTAAACACACTATTGAGGCTTGCTGGGCATGCTGATGAAAGACCGATGTCAGCAGGTGGAAGCCACACTGAGGTGACGGGTGGGATAATCTGGTTAACCATGGATGATATAGCTGAGGGTGCCATGCCTCTCGCGAGGAGTTGTTTTAGCCCCCTTGCCAACATGCGAGTCATTTTATAACCACGTGACAGGAGATGTCACCAGCTAACATCCTGTCTGCTGCCTTTCTTCTTACTTCTCTGAGTCTCACAGGAAACCTCACACTCAAAGCATGACTTACATGAACATGCTTCAGCATGGTAAATCTGAGTCAATCCCTTTCCCCTTCCCTTCCCTGGGAAGGGCCTACCATCCTGGCCAACAAACACTACAAAATAGTCAATGTGATGAACTTTGTTTTTCAATGTGTGTGAGTTTTATATCACTTTCAATTCCATATAAATGCAGTTTGTATGAGAGGAAATGAGACACTGGACTATGACATATGCTCACTCAGAAATTTAGAAAGAGAGAGAGAGACAGAGAGAGGAAGAGAGAGAGACTATTACTAACTCCTCATGTGATTAGAAATGCTTTGGCAACACAAAGTGTAAATTTTTGGTCTTGCCAATAAAGCTCTGCTGAATTGAACTGAGAGAGAGGTGGAGAGAGACAACAAGGCAAACTATTGTCCCTCATCACTGAACATCACACTAACAAAATGGTACTGGGCTCTCTGATTAAACACTGCTCTGGGGGGAAAAAACTTTTCAGGCTCTTCATTTCATACCTCCAACAGACCTAATCACGAAAACAATTAAGCATGATGAGGGCAATTCTCACCCTCGTTCACACAATCAATAAGACTTCATTTAAGTAATTATTAATTTGTATAAGAAAGAAATGCCCAAGATAAACTGACCAACTGCGGACTATTTGTAATCATGGAGGTATATCACTTCGACTGTATAGGGTAGGCCTATGGGTTCCATCCACCAGATGTGGCTCAATACCATATGAATTACCTGCCAATAAATACAACATTTGAAGGCACATGCTTAAATTGTATCATTTAAACCCCTTACCTGCAAGCAAGAAGGTTGGTAGCAGGAAGCAGTAGAGGAGTCCACATACCACCTGAAGTTCCATGAGAGCGTGTCCCAAGTGCACAACTTAACTCCGGCTACAGTCCCACTGACATTCCACGACGGAGCGGTAAATTCCACTCAACGGAGAGAAATAAATCCAGTTCAAAGCTGTTGTTCATGGTTTTCTGACTTAAGTTAGCATAATTAGAGTTATTTTAACACGTTTCCACTTTCTGGTGCTGAGTTTTTACATTTGAATTTCTACGAACAAAAAAGGTCTAGGATAACTTCTCTCTAATGGTTATTCAAAGCCTTGATTTGCTTGAACCGACTGATTACTGAAATACTCAAAAGCGTACGACGCAAAGTCCTTCACTTTACTTTTTTTTTAGATCTGAACTCGCTCTTTGCATATTCCTCGTATCTTCTTGGAAAATGTGAGTCGCTCAGCGCGAAGTTCCTCCTATGTGAACTCACTTCTGACAGCTCAAATACTGCTGAAGTTCACTTTCGCGTTTAAAAGTAGTGAAAACTCAGTACTCTGACAGCTGTCCAACAGTTTTAGTGTACGTATAACGACTGAGTTTTACATAAAGTAACTACTCCCACTGTGGTGATATTATGACTGTGCCAGAACTGGGAGCGCCCAGTGCACTTTTTCATCCTGAACTGAGCACATTTCTTACGTTCGCAAATGAGAGGGCTGGTGCCGAGTACTCTCCTTGTACAGCATGGCAATGTGACTTTCACTACGTAAGCGAGTGTACCAGGCTATCCCATACAATTTCTCACAACGGTGCAGTGATAAAGCTAGGGAGTTATTAACTTTTTAACTATTAACTTTAAAATTGTTAACTTTCATTGATTATTTTAGTCAATTGTGGAGTTCAAAAAAGTTTGGCCTTTTGCACGACCAGTAATGCGCCACTTGAATTCGACTGGACTACAGTTTTGTTATCCTAGTTTAGCTTAATCTGTCTATTTATTTAGGCTACTACAATTTACAAGTTGCTATTTACGGCTTCTTCACACATTAAACACCCATTGCTGCAAAACAACTGTGCGAAACAGTCGCGGTTTTTGTTTTTGACTACGTTTTTAAGTAATGAAATTAAAATATTGTTGCGTTGCTCCTCATCAGTAAAATAGTTTAAAAACCTATATCGCCAATAGCAAAATAATGGGCCACCTAAACATTTGGATAAGGGCCCTGGAACCAAAACCCGCGAGGTTGGCAACGCCATTCTACATAAGACCCAGTGCGATGCTGCCACCTAGTGTAGACATTGGTGTGGCGAGATGAAAATATTTTATTTTGTTGTCACTGGACTGTCGCACTTCAACCTTTTGCTGTCTACTGTATGACTGTATGACTACAAGACAGATAATTTTGTTCAAATCGTAGATGTCAATCGTGGCACAACTTCTTTGCAAGCTATGGCGAAGCAAGCGAAACATACTCAACAAAATGCTCAGCCTACTCTAGATGTCTAGGTGTTCCCAATCTTTCAACTGTCACGTACCCCTGACCCTGAGCGACGTCCTGTGTACTTCCTGCACTATCTTAACAATCAATATTTCTCCTTAATTATAGCTGCACAAAATGTGAATCATACACATCTAATAGGGCAGCCTACATAAAAATGTAATGACTGTGTTGGGCTATATTGGTTTAAGGTTTGATTGGACAATTTGAGTGTCCCACACATAACCCCAGCAGTATCCTAATGCATACTGAATGGACTGTAAACTTTCAGCATAATTCTCCCACGGTCTCGCTTGGTGGTCAAGGTTGGCCCGAAGCAAACAACTAGACACTTTCCTGTATAAACCACAAATCCGTATAAGTCGTGGAAAATCTCTGTAATCGTGGGCTATAATGGGTTCTGTGCCACGTCACTATATTAACGCACTGCTACTACATTTCAGGTACATGATATGGTAAATGTATTTCTAAGACAGTCAGACAGATTATTATCCTATTACAGTAAATATAATCATCTGGTTGATTCGTGGAACGATTCTGTCCAATGAACTTGGGATGAGGGCGTGTGTTAATAGTCATTGGCTGCCTACAAAGGTCACGTGGTACTGTTTCGCGCGAAAGTTGGTGAGGGGCTTTAAGAGGAGACTGGTTGTGCAAGTGTGGCGCATAGTGACCACTTAGTTATCTATTTGTTAAAAGAACCAACTTATGAACTGACGAGTTTGGACTTTATAGTAAGTATGGCTCAAGCACGCGTAACGGATTATTTTGCACAAAGTAAGAGAAGTGGAATTGATAGAGCTGTGAGAACTAAGGGACAAAAGCCAGCTGTGCTTAATGTGGATGTCGCGACTACGAGATCAACTCGACAGTCCACCAAAACTTCGGGGCGACCAAAAGTTACCAAATCTACATCCAGTTGCGTTCAGGAGGAATTTCTACGTGTTATTAGTGAAGCTGTGTCGACAAAAAATGAAGTACGATCAAAAGACATTCGAAATGCCGAGGAGTGTAAGGTTGGTATTCAGGCTAGTCCTCAAACTCCAAAGAGGACTTCGTCCGAGGCCGAGTTCGATCTCGGTTCAGCTGTGTTTTCCTCAACAGCGGATCACAGCAGTGCGAAAAAGCGTCTTCGTGTAGGTTTTTCACAAGAAGTCAACCACACAGTCGGAAAACCCGAAGTTAAGACCGGTAAACGAACAGCAAGGAAGAAGTTGATCCTTTCGAAGGACGGGGACCAGGAAAAGGTAAATAACATTAAGTAGACTCGTTCGTATAATGTTGCTGGTGTGCTAACCGGTTGAGTTAGCTAGCATCTATGGTTATCTGTTAAGTTTTTGCTCAGTATCCGTGATCTGTAACAACTGTTGGCCAATTGTCATTAACCTGTTCCAAATTTATATATAGGTATTATTTAGTCGTACAAGATTGCATAGGTTGTAACGTAAATATGTAGGACTAGATATTTTTCGATAGGGGACACGGCACGTTAGACAATAGGTGCAATTTCCCTGCGAGTTGCTGACTGTGTGTTAAAAGCTGTCATGCATTACAATAACGTAGAGGCCAAAAGACAAATGGCAGACAGTAATGTCTCCTTTTGTAAATAGGCGGCCGATTCTGTGAAAGAAATCTCCCCCAAGCCACCAGTCCCAGAAGGTGTGGATAAACAATCGAAGAATGTTGTTAACCACACGTCCAGCTCCTCTCCATGTGCCCAGAGCCCCCCCAAAAGCTCCACAGCCAGGAGCAAGGTAACTGCAAAGACATGCCCTTTCACAACTGCAGATGGCAGCCTGCTCATGACCGAACACTACAATTTCTCCATTCTGACCTCTTTGTCGTGTTTGCTTTCTTGTAGAAGCCACTGTCAAAAGGTGATGTGGCAGCACTCAAAACCCGTCTCCAGAAGCTGCAAGGCCAGGCACAGAGTGTTGTTACACCTACCCCTGCCCCTGAGTCCACTCTTGCAGACCTTAAGGCCCAACTTGATCGCGCCAGGGAGCTCACAGCCAAGGTTCAGCAGCAAAAGGGGAAGCGTGAGACAGAGGCCAGACCAGCTGAGGTGGAAGCCCCACCCCAATCAGAGGGGTGAGAAGTACTTCTGTTTACCTAAATCACCCCCTTTCTTAATGCACAAGTCAATCTCTCTACTTATGTTTAAAGTCCATGGCATGAAAGCCTTTGCATCGAGAATTTCTCACATTTAACAAGCAAGTCTTTAAAATTAAATCTCGACTTTGATTCATCTCCAGAGAGAAGACCCCGGCATACCAGCGTTATCACACCCTCGCCCAAGATGTACCCCCAGGACTGTCGTTGCCATTTAAGTACAGAGTGCTGGCAGAGATGTTTCGCAGCATGGACACCATTGTGAGCATGCTCTTCAACCGAACAGAAACGATCACCTTTGCCAAAGTCAAGCAGGGGGTCCAGGACATGATGCACAAGTAAGAGAGACCAGTTAAAATGTGAACTAAGGCCTGATTTTGTTGCGTGCACACAGCGTAGAATGTTGCTTCATGTTTAGTGCAGAGGACTAGTATTGTAGCTATGTGTAATACTCAAAACATCCAGAATCCACATTAAAATGTCCAAAAATTGCATAGAAATGGCAGCAGACAGTTAAGAAGCAACTGTGTTGACGATATGTTGAAGATGTCTAAGAACTGTTGTCCAGGTGAAAGTTGGCATGCATCTCAATAAGTGTGGTCACTGTATTAGACTCCTTGTGAGTAAACGCAAAGATGAAACCCAAAGTATTCCAGGAGAACGACACCTATAAGCTTTAAAATGCTAATGTCTTATTTGTGGTTTTCATTGGATTAAAGGAAGTTTGAAGAGAGCCATGTTGGACAGATCAAGACCGTGTACCCCAGTGCTTACACATATCGCCAGGAGAAAAACATCCCAACCTTCAGCTCTACAGTGAAGAAGTCCAGTTACCAGCTCACCATGGAGCCAGTCATTGAAGAAGGTTTGTGATAAAGTACAGCATGTAGGACTGGTTCCAAGACTAAAAGCATGGTCAATTTTTGACCAGCATTAGTTGGAGTGTTGTTTGTGTACCTCTTAGCTGAAGGAGGTTTGTGACGTCAATGTATAATCTTTGGGACGTTACAGCATGTAATGGCAGTCTTGTGTTTTTTAGTAATCTGAATGTGGTTATTATGCATCTACAGACCAGAATTGCACTCGGCCAGTCCTTACGGCTTCACGTCTCCTGGAAAGGAGGAGGACATTCCATCATCACCTTGTCAACATTGTCAAAGAACATCACAAGGTGAATCACACACACACACACACATGCTCGCAGGACATTATCCCTAAGCCTTATCCTAGGTTTTTCGTCCCAGAGGTTTGAAAATGTGCCATGGCTGACATTTTGTTTTCCTTTGCTGCTGTTAGAGATTTTTGCAGTCTCTGGATCCCCCAGTTGTGGTCCCTGATGACATGCTGACACGCTGGCATCCCAGATTTAGAGTGGATGAGGTTCCCAACATCCAGCCCGGTGACTTGCCCCAGCCCCCACAGACAGAGAAGCTAACTACTGCACAGGAAGTTCTGGATAAAGCACGTGCCCTCATGACTCCCAAGGTAAAGGGAGATGTGTCCTTGGACTGGAATTAGTTTTCCTCTTTGGGGCCTCTTCATAGACAAGTCATCTTTTAGCATACAGACTCACATACTCTTGTATTCACCATTTTCCCGTCGTACTGAATAGTCAAGAACCTCTTTTTTCCTTCTTCTAAGATGGAAAAAGCCCTTGCCAACATGGCTCTGAAAACGGCAGAGACGGCTTGTGTTAAGGAAGAGGAGGCTCCCGCTCCAAAAGAAGCTGCATCTTCGGCTGCCACACCCAGCGCCCTCAAAGGAGTATCCCAGTCTTTGCTGGAGAGGGTAAGAACACTTAACATTCATGATATTTTGCAGTTTTTGTCCAAAGCGGCATCCAAATAACAATATTTGTTGCAAGTTTGACTGAACATAGAAATGGGTTAAGCAGGAAACACAGAAATGGGAAACTATCAGCCTTTAATTTGTTTTGTAATCATGTGTTTGGAATTTGTTGTTCTGTTTGTTTGGTTTGGCCAGGCTTGGCTTCAGATAATTGCATCTCATATTTTTGTGTGTCTCAGATTCGAGCGAAGGAGGCCCAGAAACTACAGGCAGCCATGACTCGTAACCCCCAGCAGGAGGAGCGTCTGGCCATGATGTCCCGTCTTGAGGAGCTGGCCAGGATCCTACGCAATGTGTTTGTCGCCGAAAAGAAGCCAGCACTCATCATGGAGGTGGCCTGCAACCGAGTGATCGCCAGCTATCGGTCTGCTCTGAGCCAGGGTTGGTACACTCTTGATCCATACTGGCAGTGTATGAGGATGTGCAAGATTTCTTTTTGTTTTGCATTTTAAAGATTTGAGAATTTGGTTCATGCTGTGAACTTGGAGTTATGCTTTGTGTGGTTGTGTACCAACATTAAAACTACCATTTGTTTTTGTAGGTGATATGGAGAAACACCTTAGGCTCCTTGCAGAGCTGACGCCTGATTGGCTGTCCATTCACCCTATCAGGAAGGACTTGTATCTTAAGTTGAATAAGACTATGGACCTGAGTGTTGTGCAGGACAAACTGAGTCAGAAGATAAAAGAGGAGGAACGGAAATGAGCCCTTCATTATTCAAGGCCTCACCAGTAGATCTAAGTGCAATCACATTGGGGGGGGGGGGGGTCTTTTTTTACATAACTAAATGTGGACTACTGTTACTAACTGTGAAGTTAGTCAGACTGCTTTTGTAGTGTCATATGGTTGACATTTTTGGAGTGGTGTTTTTGAAAAGCCATTTCGCTTCAGTTACTCAGACTGTCCCGTTTGTAATAAAAGCTTTTTCTGACTTGCACGTTGCATTGCATTTTTACATTCTTGTCATAGAGAAATTTTTCATCCTCATGTAGTTTTTTTTCTTAAATACATAATGTATAACCTGAGGAGTTAGTTTGTTCCCCCTTTCCTCCTCAGTTATCCAGCGGTAGGATCACTGAAAAGCCTAGCTTTTGTTCATTGGTTCTCCTGCGGTACCCTGTTCATTTTGTGAATACTTTCACCATGGCTGAGGATCAGTACAAAAGGACGTGTAGCAAATGCATTGTAAATATCTTTCAGCATTTGGTTTGCAAACATCAGCCTTTGTCACTTGTAGTTAAAAATCGCTTTGTTTCAGCCAAACCTGAGACAAGGTGATGGTGAGTTTGTTGCAGTTGTGAAGTACATTTGAAGGTACAGTATTCTATTGTGCAATGTCACTCTTCACATGACCAAGTTCAAAGTACATTTCACAAAGGATGAAATTCATGTTCATTGTTCACCAAGTGAATAAGACAGTGATCAAGTACCTTTGTGCTTATCTTTGATTTCTTTCTTGATGCATTTGGCTGACTGTTTTATCCAAAGTGACTTACAACTCATCATTTCGGAGCCAATCTCCCCTAGAGCAATTTAGGGTTAAGTGCCTTGCTAAAAGGAAACTATGGTGGTAGCTGGGATTCGATTGGGATTAGACCTAAAGAGTTAAGAATCTTAAAAGAATCTATACGAGTTCCGAGTGCTTAACTTCAATAAACTTACAGTTTATAATTCTATATGCTGAAATATCAGACAGATCTTAAAAGTGATGCTGGTTAAAAGATATAAACAAGGTATAACCATCAGTAATTTGGGTTCCTTTAGCTTTATCCAAAATGTAATTTCTCTGTATGTTGAAGTATCTATATTACTATATGTGTGCAAACATACAGGTAAATCTTGCATAAGTAATCATACATCACAAATTCATTCAAACAGCATAAAATGTTGTACTTAAATAGGACAAAATGGCACAGGTCTGACTGGCGACAAAAATAAGATAAAAAATGACATTGTTAAGCACCATTGTACCCTATTCTCACATGAATACCCCCTAGTCTTCACAAAAATGAAAAGACCTGATATCTTAAGTAAATCTAAGTGGTTTCTGACCCACAAAAATTCCTTTCAGCAAATAACATCTCTAAATAACCTGGTTCCTTCTATGACTACACTATATATTATTATCTACTATACTTCACTGGGAAACGTGTATTTTTATGTTTGGCTCAGCCATTCATGGATATGACGTCATCCAGAATTAGTTTTGCTATCTGTAAATTAGATAATCACTGAATGCAACAAACAATTCCGTATGGTATTGATTTACATTTTCAAGTATAAGGCAAAAATGCAATGAATTTCTGGCCATGTAAGACAACCACAGCAAGTGGCATACAGGAATGTTTGTGAAACATGAGGGAGAGACGTCACTCTGGGGCTTCAGTATTGCACCAGAGAGAACACAGAGTGTGGCTTGATCTTCTCTGCGCCATTGAGATCCTTGAGCTCAATCACAACTAAACAGCCCAGAATGTCTGCTTGTTGCTTCTTCATAAGTGTACATGCTGCATTAAGAGTGCCTATAAGAGAGAAAAGACATAATGTTATATAATATTAAGATATTTTTGTAACCTTTAAATTTTGATGTTAGCCATGTATATTGAAAATGAGGAGCCTGACCTTCACTATTTACAACTTAGTACCATAATGGCACACGATTAGAAATTCGCTTTACATTCTACTATCTCAATTAATGTCGCAAGGCTTCTATGATCCATCAACGTACATCAGTAAATCACTACATTTACATTTATGCAATCAGCACACACTTTTATCCGAAGTGACATTTGTCAACTATCAATAATATCTGGGACAGTTTCACCTAGAGCAAACTAGAGTTAAGTGTCTTGCTCAAGGGCACAATGATAGTAGCCAGGATTCAAACCCACAATTTCCAGGCTACTAGCATGCTACCCAGGTTCCTTAACCACTACGCCACTACCGTCCTATAAGAGAGCCAATAAGTTAACAGCATACCAGGCATCAACTATTTTCCATACATCAACATCCAGCGGTGCTGCTCCACCTTCTAAGACCTCAGGTTCACCATGTGCTTGACCCCTACAGTTTGTTTGCCAAGAGAATGCGGGAGTGGAGGATGCCATTCTTTATCTACTACAGAGTGTACTCTCACTTGGACAGAGGAGGCAGTGCTGTGAAAATCATGTTCTATGACTTCTGCAGCTCTTTCAACACCATCCAGCCCCTCCTGCTGAGAGACAAACTACTGCAAAATAGAGTGGACCCAAGCCTGGTGACCTGGATCACAGACTACCTCACTGAAAGGCCCTAGTTTGTAAAACTGGGGGACCTCACATCTGAGGCTGTGGTCAGCAGCACAGGGGCACCACAGGGAACTGTTCTCTCTCCTGTACTGTTCACCTTGTACACCCCAGACTTCAAGTAAAACTCTAAGTTGTGCTCTTTGCAGAAGTTTTTTATGCTGTGTCATTATGGGGACTGGACTAATTAGCATTGACTGATTCCCTTGATTAGCCTAGTCTTTTACTTTTGTCTATGCATAGTTAAGATGATTATTTTTGATTTATTGACTGTTGTAAGTGAATAAGATATAGAGTTTGCACTGACACGGTCTTGCACTATAGATACCACTGCACCTTTCTGCATTTTTTTCACACTGCTTCTGCATGTTACAACCTAACTTCACTGTAATGGCACACAATTTACATCTTTCTTTGTATCTTAGTAGTGTGTGTGTGTTTATGTCATATGTCTATGTTGTGTATAAATTACTGGACACACTTCATTTCCATCTGGATAAATAAAGCATCTCTGACTCTATCTATCCACAAGATGAGCTTAGAGGTCTAAGAGAAGTATTCCCTGGCCTAATGACACACAGTAGAAAACAGTGAACCCACGGAAGGTGCCAAAAGGCAGAGGAACTTTCAGAACGGACCTTGTAAACACTGCAAAGTGTTGTAGCTGTGTGTCTCTTCATCTGTGTGTGAATGTATCTGCTCATGTTACTTTTAAAGGTACAAGTCTAATATACTTTACTGACCTGACAGAAAGATGATTTGATTTATTTAAACTTCAATCATAGGCTTAGCCCTCGTTTACAATGATGTCTGAATAAATATATAAAAAACATGTAGAATATCAACAAACTCTCAGTGAAAACATGTACATGAATCTGCCAAATGATCTTTAAGCATGGTTTTGAAATGTTCAAGTTGAACAAATGAATCAAGTTCTGATCAGAGACTGCAGATGTGACTTGTTGCTTTTGTCAACTCCAGTGCTTCACAGCAAGTTTTTATGCAATATCTATGTCAGTAACAACATTTGAAGGACACATAAAAAATCTCACCACCCGTGGCCAGCAAGTCATCAATAAGTAAAACCTTATGTCCAGGATTTACTGCATCTTCTTGAATTTCAACCTCAGCCTGAAAAAACAGCACTTTTAAATAGAAGTCATTGTTTTCAGATTATCCTGAAAACAGATTAAACTAAAACTAGCTGGTTTTACCTTGCCATATTCTAAATCATAGGCCACTGACACAGTGGGTCCTGGCAGTTTGCCCCTCTTTCGCACGAGGACGAAGCCTATCCCTAACCTTTGAGCCAGTAGTGGCCCGAAGAGGAACCCACGTGCATCCAGCCCTGGACATTTAAAAAGAACACGAACCACATGCTAGTATGGATTACCTGGTATTTAAGTTACCATTGCATGTGCTTACTATAGTGTTAACAACTTACCCACGATGAGATCAACGTGTTGATGGGTTTGTCGGACATATTCTTCGAAAAGGTCAATGACAGCGGTCAGGGATTTCGGGTCTTTGAGAATTGGGCAAATGTCTCTAAACACAACAAAAACATAGGCTTAATTATACGACAAAAAAAGATTCCTGATTCTGGCTAACGCTAACGTTCGTGGTGAACCATCGATAAGTAAGTGAAACAAATTTTAACTAGCTATAGAACGTTGTAGTCAGTGCACGGCAGCCTAATACGAAATCGCATGCAAGAGTCAGTCCAATGTGCAAGATTAAGCTGTTAACCCATACAGTTAGCGATTGTATGTCAAATGTACAGATTGCCTCATTTAAATCCTGTGCATGTCTTGCTCAAATAGGTCTAAACTGCACCTGTAACTCACCTGAATAATATGCCCTTGGTTGGAAAGTCTGGAAATGGTCGTATTGATTCACATATGCGTTTAAGCTTTTTCTCTCTTGTGTCGTCCATTCTCCACATGAACCTTCCTATGCAGTTATCCAACGAGGAGAAACCACATTTCCGTGTTCAGGCACGTGCTGCTGAAATTACGTCAACGACAGCCCATTGCGTCACTTGTAAACACCTCCCTCATTTTGGACAGAAAGGTCTATTATTTTCAGCATTATACGCATTATTACACTTTGTTCGAAAAAATTACATGACTGGATCATTTTATTCCAGTTAAAAAGGTCATGATTTCAGATCCCTCAGAGGGCATTTCAGTACAGTGCTGTGTGTTGTCTGGCATCCTCATGTGTAGACTGTAGTTATAATGCCATAAACTAATTACCAAAATTAGTTTTAATGATGGAAATACAACATAATACTTATTTTATGTTCATTCTAGCACAGTTAATGCTGAACACATTCATCCTTCATGGGCCCATGTCGCCGCAGATACATTTACAGGCAAGCACAGGTGTTGACATCTTGACGACATCCAGTAAGCATCTGATTCTGCTATATTGAATCAGAATCTTATTGGCTGTCATTAGTAACATCTGTGCTTACCTTGCCACTTCCTGGAAAATTGTGACATGGGTCCAGTCCATTTACCACTGTGTGGCATATTAAACTTAAGTTCTTTTAATTCTGGAATGTCATTTTACAACTCATATCCATTCATCTTCTTCAGCTAAACTTTTATCCTTTGAAAAAATGGACACCAAAAGGACAGTTCCTACAATGTTAAGGATGCTAAAGTGACATTACTGCAAATTTGTCAAATGAAGTACAGAAATTAGATGGTAGACCCAGATTTCCCTTCATGTAGGCTACTGTACTCCTCAGTTCAAGTTTGATCATTACATTTAAAGAGATGGTACAAAATCGTTTTGGCTAAAAACACATCTGGGTTCGTTCTAAAAAGAGTCCACTGTAGTCTGGCTGGCTAAGAAACAAAAGATCCAATCAAAAGGTCAGGCTTAGTCAAAGACACGTGTTGGCAGATGCTGGGTCAATGTGGCCAGTCACACTTCCAAGGCTGCGATTTTGGGGGTGTCAAGCACTTCCCCAGTTTCTCACACCCAGAAGGGGACCAGTTCTGTAGAGGAAAAAAAATGAATTCACACTTCATGTACACTTGGGGGAGCTATTGCTACATAGAAAATGGAAAAGACAGAAGCTGTTTGTCCATTTAGCAATAGCAATATGTGAGAATAAAGTAAGACCCTGAGCAAGAGGTGCCTCACAAACATGTGAACTTTCAACTGCACTAAAATTCATTTTATATCTAATTTTGTAACATGAATTTATAGATTATCATTTTATGATCACACTGTCACACTGCCACATTTGGGATAAGAACACCCTCACAGGTATGACTAAAGAAGAAAAGCACATCATAGCAAACATATTTATAGCTTATTACATGGCTCTTTATAAGGCTGTAGAATGCTACATTCACTTCAATGGGACTTCCCAAGGTTCTACGGTCTGGTCTGATATTTCTTGACAATGGATCGTTACTAAGTATAACAAGTATAACAGACAGCTGTTTGGGAAAGTGAAACAGAACGTTGCCATAAACATCACTTGATCTGTAAGTTAACAGACTACAGTTTTTTCATGGTAACTATTATCCATTTTAATCACAGAAATTACTATGAAAGCAATGATAAACATGCTTTGTTGTCATGTTACTGATGTATTCAAAAGGTAGCCGTGTAATAAGCGTGCTAACATTCTGCGAAGCGTTCATTATCGTGGAATAACTCCGTTCAGAGTGATTCAAGAGCCCTCCGCAGGTGTCGGGCTCTCATCACTGTCGGGAGTTATTCCATGATAATGACTGCCTCGCAGAACGTTATCCCTTACCTTTTACATGCTTATAACTGTACATCAATACAGACGTTGATGCACATTAGGTCTGGTGCTCATGTTCTCTATGTGGTTCTGCTAACCCCTCCATCCTTACCATGACAGCCAAGTCACACATGTTGAGCTGAGGCATGCCTGGCACCAGCTTCTGTTTGTGCTCCTCTACTATTGGACTGACGTGTTTCAGAACAGCTCCATATTCTCTGCTTAGCACACTGAAACACAAGAGAAGCAGACCAAAACAAATCAGCAGTGCATCTCAGTAAAAGAATAGGCACTGGAACTCAAGTCTGAGCTAACATGATTTGTTGAATGATGTGGTCATTCAGAAGCAAATTAACGTTTTTTTCAACAACACATTCATAACGTCAAAACGTTAAAACATAAATTCATTAAACGTAGATGAATATAAATTGTTTATATTTAATATTATATTATATTGCACACTTACTTTATGACCCCAAAGTATCATAATGTAGAGTACACCCACCCCCCTTTACACACACACACACAAACACAAACACACACACACACGACACATGCAAAACATGCCCCCAGGATAAATCTCAATAGAATTGTCCATGTCTCCCCTCCCTCTCCACTCAATTATTTTTATTGGACACTGTGGAACAGGCGTGCACATCATTACAATCAGTCTGGAAATCACCAGGGCTTCAGTCTTTCAAAGGAACGCCACTCTCAAAAGAACCTGTAGGGTCAATGAGCTCCCACCATGTGTATGCAACACACACACACACACACACACACACCTAGCCAAATATTGCCACTCCAATTACCCCCATAATGTGGTCACAAGAAGCACCTGTGTCTGTACATTCCCTCTGGCCCACTCTGTCTCTTAAGCCAGCTTTCTGATTGGTCCCAGGGGTAGGATTACTTTTTGTATGTGTGTGTGTGTGTGTGTGTGTATGAGTGTGCGTGCACGAGTGCGAGGTGAAGTGTCAATTAGTGTAATAACCTCAGGCCCTGTCCAGCTCGCTCTGCTCCCCTGAATCCTCCTTCCCTGAGGGGCCACTGGGCTTCCTCCACAGTCCAGCACCTGCTCCCCTGCCACTCCCAGCCCTGCACCCCTCTACTGCCCCACTGTAGCACTCTTGCCCCCCTCCTCTCTCCTAGTCCACGCTCTTCATTCACCAACATATCACAAATGCTGTGCTAGCACTGCTATTAAATGATGGATAAGACTGAACAACAAACAAACAAATGATCTATCTATTTTAAGCACCAACCAAATATCTACTCTAAATATCATCAGAATTGGAATCAGAATCGGAATCAAAATCAAAAGTTTATATAGCGCCTTACTCAAACTCAAAAGGTCGCTTACAGAGGTCAAAAACACAACACATAAACCAGAGTACAGCAAACAAACAGGCAAAAACAGAAAAACAAACAGACAAGGAGGCATGTTTCTGTAGTGGTGGTGGGACAGGAGTGTTGATGAAATAGAGCGAGCGTATTCATGCCCCCTATTACTCAACTACCTCTGTGGATTAGTAGGTGCCACCTTCATCTCAAACGCAGAATTAAACCAGTGACAGCTTTAAAACACCTAGTTCCACATACAAGTGCTGAACAAAGAGATTTGCCTGATGGGTGGGAGGGTAGGGAATGTGCTTTCTGCTCTTCGGAAGCCCTCAACCCCTAGTCGTTAATCAATAATTAACAGTATAGCATGTTTATTTATATGCCCGGCCACTTACAAACAATGGAAAAGCCATTGTCAGCAAAGCACAGTCATTATCATCCCTACAACCCTTAGCTCCACTTGTGCGACTGTGGAAAACAGAGAGGGAGAAAAAGGATTAGAATAAAACTGAATGCAAATTAATGCTTTTGATTTATAATGCATGACACCCAGAGGGGAGAACCAGCATTGCTCAGGTGTGTCACCATACTGATTAGAGATGCATTACCCCTGATAGTCTGTTTCGTCCATGCAAGGATCCACACACGCATGCACCAGAATACAATAAAATACAATACCTCATTGTATAATACAGAAATGTGGTTCTGACTGCAGAGTCCAAATGTATAAAATCCTTTTATCAGACATGTGCGATACATATCAGTAGTTATGCTGGTCTGCTGGTGTTCTTCAATCCCACACAATGTCCCAGTAGCACAGCGATTTGAGCGCCATGCACGCTCAGAGGGAATCAAAGACAGTCACAGTCACAGTCACAGTCGTAGATAATAGAAGATAAAAAATGATAGAAAAAGATGTGACCCAACACACGTGCACACACTTGCACGTATACGCACACAACACACGCACGCAATCACGCAAGCACCCACTCAAACTCAAACTCAAACACACACACACACACACAAACACAGAGATTCTCCAGAATGGAGAAGACTGGGTTGAAAAACAATTAAGCATTATATCCCTTCCTGTCTCGTACTGTCCATCGTCTGTGTTTGAAGGTGGAGAAGTTCAGGGGGGTGGGTGAGGTGGGAAGAGTGGGCTTATTGATTCAGAGCTAAAGTGTTTGTTGGCAGAGGATGAGGATGAGGTGGGTTGAGGTCAGGCTGGCTGGTGTGTTACTCACTGGAGCCTCAGCACTGGAGCACTCCTCTCTCACACTCACAATGGATACACTGTAGGTGGGGTGAGGATCAACTCTGCTGGAGGCCTACCAGGGTCCACTGGAAGAGTCTGGATTTAAAAGGGATGAATACACAGGGATGTTGGCGGACCAGAAATCTCTCACATAGTCATGGACACGCTCATCTCATTCATGTCAAGCTGAATGTAAAAATTTCAACTTCTCCTGTATGCTTGGTCTTTAATATGTACTGAAAACAGTGAAATAAGGACTAAGATTTTAACATTTATTTTCCTGAGATCATTCTTAATTCCAAAGGTGTTATTTGAGTAGAGCATGTACACATTTCAGAAGATTATCCTGTTAAGTGCACACTGTTTATGTGAGCACTGATTGATTCGTTATTAGGGGAGCTCTACACCTTTAGGGAACAAGGTGTGAAAAAGAATGACTCTGTGTGTGTGTGTGTGTGTGTAGACAAGGGTCTACATCCCCAAACAAATATATATTTGTAGATATATATGTATGTGTAAATGTGTATATTTGTAAATATATATGTATGTGGACAAGTATTGGCATTCTGTCAAAATCTCACTGAATAATCTCAGTCATGGTAAATACTACAATACTAAATAACACTGACACCTGATTCAGTGTTTAATGAATTTGAATATCTTCTGCATAACAACAGCCACAATTTTCCAGTATTTCCCCTTTATCAGACAATCTGATGTGTTAGATCAGTAAGTGGATTAGTATTGGTTGGATAAAAATAAGCAGTTAGTTGAGCTTAAGGCATCATCTCATTACTTCTCAAAGCTATAGGCCCACAGGCAAGGCACAGTCCAGGACCATGCCAGTATTTTCTAGGCTCTTAAATCACAAATGATTAAATCCATGCTTTACTTTTATTCCATTATTCTATAATCTTCTTGTATTATAATGTCGATAAAATGGAATTTGAAAATAGCCTGAATCGATCGTTGTTTCCACATTCATGGCATCCTTCACTGTCCAAGGCTCTCAAAAGGTAGAGGACATCCGAAGTTAGGGTTTTAGACCAATACACTTCCAGTTTTGTAGGAAAAACATGTATGTATGAGAATTGGGGTGCAGTAGTGTATACTAATATTTTGACTACAGGTGGAAATAGGAGGATATTTATATGTTTCAACTGATGTACCAATTTCAAAAACTTACACAGATCTACAGAGGTCTGACAATACACAGGGAAGATGCTGTGTTCTGTGAGTTTTCTGTGTTTGACTGTGTGTGTGTGTGTGGGGGGGGGGGCTGCCAGAGCTGAATGACCCATTCCACTCTCTAACTGTCTATGGACACAGAAACAATCACAAACCATTCATCTTAAAGGTCAACCATAGAGGCACATCTTCATCTTACAAAACAATAATGGTTGTCCATAAGGTTACGGTCAACCAACCTCCACTGAAGTGTGTGTGTGTCTGTCTGAGAGAGAGAGCGAAAGAGAGAAAAGGTGTATGTCTGGGTGTGCGTGTGTGATCGAGAGAGAGGGAATGAAAATTTGTGTGTGTGTGAGAGTGAGTGAGAGAGAGAGTGTGTGTAAGACAGTGTGAAGACTCTGGCTTTGTGGTCAGGGGAACTGCCAGAGCAGCTGAGGCCAGTGTGTGTGTGTGTGTGTGTGTGTGTGCACCCACTGATCCTACATCATCTTAAGTGGCTCTTAAGGTGCAGACAGAGATGAATGAGTGGCCAAGGAGCACAGCGCCAGTGGCTGACTGCCCAGTGCTGGGGACGGCGCAGCAGACACCTGGCAGCACAGTAGTGTGGGGTGAGGGGGGCAGGTGGGGAACGAAAGGAGACCATCTCAAGGAGAAAGAGAGAGACAGAGAGAGTGAGAGACAGAGAGTGCAGTAGAGAGAGAGAGAGAGAGAGAGAGAGAGAGAGAGAGGTGTAGGTGTGTGTATGTGCGTTTGCGCAAGCAGGGATGGGTGGGCAGGCAGAAGGAAAGAGGAATGGCCAGACTGACCATTTCATCATTGCCTGAAACCTTTTTTTACAGTTCCTCCACACACACACACACACACACACACACGCGCGCGCACGCCTATATGTCACAGTGTGCATCCAGATGAGAGGTATAGTGCCAGCATCCAGCTGTGACGTTCTATCTCCCAGTCTCTGAAGCACAGCCAAAGGGGCTCTACTGCATTCAATACAGGTATTGATTTCTCTCCACTCTCCTCCCCCATTTCAAGGACTGGAATCCAACCAAGCAATAAAAAAGAAAACAGGGGATGAAGAGATCAAAAACAACATTAATGTTTAATTGGAGTATCGCTGTCTTTGAAAAAGAAAAATGAGAGAGAGAGTGTGAGAGTGAGAGAGAGAAAGGGGGGAGAAGAAAGTACAAAGAGCAGAGGGAGAGGTTCTAGGTTTCTGTAGAGAAAGCATGCAATATATTTCTCTTTTTTCTATTATTCTTCTGAACTCACTCTCCCTCTGTTCCTCTCTCTCTCTATCTCTCTCTCTCTCTGAACTTTTCCAGTGGTAGAGACAGACACCTGGACCCAGTCATTACATCAATGTTAGAAATGACTGCATGTATTGACAAGCCTGTCTTTGGTGGTGCTTGATAATGCCTGTTCATCTCTCCCTCTTCCCCTCTGACCTGCTTTGAATGTGCAGAGAGTCCATTAAACAGCACACTGTCTTGTTCCGGCTCTTTCGGTCGACACTTCACTTCTATCAGGCCAATTTGTCTCGCAATTTGGACCTGTGGCAGAGTTGGAGTGGGAGTGCGAGTCACAGGCCGGCGATGCGACGCGGCAAGATAGCGATCTTTTAAGGCGCTGTTTGCAATCACAAAGCGCACTGTTTAATCAGCTGCTCCGTTGCCGACCCTATCGATCTCCCAGCCCTCACAGCCTCTCTCCTGGAGAACTGGATCAGTATTGATCACATTGATTCCGTCCTCCGACATCCTGCTGCTCCCTCCTCCTTATACACACACACACACACACACACACTCACACACACTCACCTCTATCCCCCAATTTATGTCTGTAGTGTTCATTCTGAATTTATTTATTTGAAGGTTCACAGTACTTCACATATTCAAATTTAAACAGGTGGTATCTTTTTGAACATCTGGTCTCAAAGACATACCAGGCAAGTCTGCCATTTTTTTAAGTACAGAGATGCCCCTAACAGAGGCCAATTTTTCTGTAAAACCAGTTTCCTCTAATCTCACCAATACATGTGGATTTATTTGCAAACCAAAGAATAGTGTTGAAAACTGCTCAGAGAATCCACTTCCTGCCATTGACGATGTCCACAGGAAAACATGTTAGCGACGGGCACGCAGCATTCTGAAGGACACCTCTCATCCTGCCAACATACTATTCCAACTCCTCCCCTCCAGAAGGCGCTACAGGAGCCTCCAGACTAAAACCACCAGGTTCAGGAACAGCTTCTTCCCACAGCCGTCACACTACTGAACTCTGTCCCCCACTGAACCTCACACTGCACTCTGCTGCTATACCCCTTGGACTGCACACCTGTACATCTGTATATACTTAATACATCTGTGCATAACTATCTCTATTGCACATCTGTATATTGCCTTTTATATTGAATCTATATAGCACATCTGTATATTACCCTCATTATCTCTTCACCTTACATGTATATTGCTCTTCCTCCTAATTATTATTCTGCCTATTTATTATTACTACTCTTATCTGAATAGAATTTGCTCTTTAACTGTACATACTGCATACTGTATATACTGCACTTGCTGCTCTTTGCACTTCTGATTAGATGCCAAATCGCATTTCGTTACCTGTATTTATACATGAGTAATGACAATAAAGTTGAATCTAATCTAATCTAATCTAAATAGGAACCAGCGATGACAATTTTCAAAGAGTTATATTGACTGACAAGGTAACAAATGCAAATTCATAAGGCTCATGAATGAAATCGGTTTCGGTTTTGCCTTCTATCACCACATAAAGAGTCATTTAACCATCGCAGTGACTACGAAGCTGGTAAATTAACCTAAAAACATTATAAAATGTTGCCTGGTATGGCTGTTAGTTTGTTCTTGGGTGGACTTGAATTGAATTTGAATTGAAATTGGACATTGAATTTGTTTGCTGCCTTGTTGAAGGCTTTTTACCCTACAAATCCCAATGACATACAATACATACATCCCTTACCTGATTGGATATTTCTCCCCAGGGTCCCGCCCTAGGTGGAAGATAATAGGCTGCATTGTGTGCTCTTCCTGGGTGTGGGTCGTAATACCAGCCACCTCTTCGCCAGGACAGAAGTTTATTCCCTGTGTGTGTATGAGACATCACAAGAGTGTTCAAGGGCTATTACCAAAACAGCAGAATTTCACCATTTAATATTACAACGAAGGCAGCAAAGCAACTTGAAGAGCCTGGCAGCAAGTCTGGGTGAAGTCATTGACCTACTTTTGATAATGTTGGCAAAGCACAAAAACAAGAACACAAAACAAACAAGAGGACAGAAAAAAGCTTCAGGAAGTCAATGTCACTTGTCTACACACAATGTATGCCCTCTGTGCTTTTAGAAAGGGACATCATTCCTGCCCATACAGGAATGTGTGTATGTATATATGTGTATGTGTGTGTGTGTGTGTGTGTGTGTGTGTATACTGTATATATCTGTGTGTATGCATGTGTGTAGCCTGTGTGTATATGCTGGAGTAAAAAAACAAAATGGAAATGCAACTGTTCATACTTTGCCTTGATGTAGAATGAAGAATGAGAGTTCATGTGTGGATGTATGTGTATTTGTTTGTGTAGTTTATCTGTGTGTGTGTGTGCGTGTGTGTGTTTGGGATGTGTGTGAGAGTGTTGTTTATGAACCTGAGTGAGTGAGTGTGTGTATGTGTGTGTCCTTCAGGTCTTGGGTCAAAGCCCAGCACCCTATTCCTCTCCATAGGATGCCCTTGAGGAGAGGCACAACAAATATTAAGAGAGAGCATTCATCTGGAAGACTCTGTACTTATTTTCCTCTGAGACCACACAAACATGCAAAGATACACAGTCTCACAAACACATGGTCCCTCTCACCATTTCAAGCACACACACACACACACACACACACACACACACACACACACACACACACACACACACACACACACACACACACACACACACACACACACACACACACACACGTCAAGCTGATATTCCATGGTTCTCTGAAGTTTCCCCCCTCTCTTCTCCCATCTCTGATCACGGAGGCATAAAGTATCCCAAATACCCACCGGATTCACGCACAGCGTCTCAGGCTGCATTCAGAAGGGCCAGGCAGCCTGCAGAAGCTCATTAATAATGAAGTAAAGGAAGCTAGCACCCGCCGCCTTTCAAAACACACCAGAGACACCATCTCAATCCTTAGAAAAGCCTGGATACTGACACCCCATCATGACTGTTAGGTCAAAGGTCTGTACTTTTTGTGTGTGTGTATGTTTGTGTGTGTGTGTGTGTGTGTGTAAACATTGAGAATCTGCTTGGACTGTAACCAACAAAACACCCGCAGTGACCAAAATAAGCATCTCTGAAAGAAGCAGCCTGCGATTCCAGTTCCATACACTGTACTGTGAAATTCAGTACATCGCTTCTCGCAGTCATCTAGTTGTCCATTCAGTGTGTGAACTCAACAAACTCTAGGATTTGTACATATTTCAGGACTGTAGACTGCTACTTTCAGGGTTATTGACCAGCCAATGGAGCAGTTCTGAAATAACAATGAACGAATGAATGAACAAATGAATGAAGAAAGGAAGAAATGAACAAAGGAATGAATGAATGATTGAAGGAAGCACTTTCATTATTCCAGAAGTAAATAAAAAGGAGATTCAACTTACACCACCCAAGTTAACTCAGGGAATGATTTCACTCTGCCTGCAATCCCCTCTCATCCATTCAAAGTCTATCTCTTCTTTCCCTCACTTATGACGGAGGAGTGGTAATTGAAGGGGGGCTAAAAGCAATTCCTCCAGGCTTGATAGACAGACGGAATTCGGCGCAATAAAATATTTGCACATTATAATGCCGGCGTGCTAAAGCCTCGACCGGAGATGAGTGCTGGATGCAACACACTTATCCCCCTGTGAAATTTCTCATTTCACACCTCAGTGAAGCACGCAGGCGCTCGCACAAACGGCACCACAGTGACCAGAGCCATTAAGCCAGTCATTTCACCCAAGCTTAATGGGAAAAACCCTTGTTTTTCTTTACTGCCAAAACAGGATCAACAAAACACAAACACACACACATGAAAATGATGTGCACCCGTAGGAAGGTAAATGTTTGTCTTATGCCGGGAGACATTATGCATTATGAAGAAGTGTGATGCATGACAGTGAATTAAAACGAAGCGTCAGACACATGCTGTAGATGGACAGGTTCATTAGTAAAATCTCTTGCTAACTACAGAAACAAAGATTTGCTCTTTAAGCTGACGCTGATGCAGAACCAAAAAGCAAGTCTCCATGTATTATTTCTTTCTTTTCTGTCTTTCTCTGTGTCGTTCTTTCTTCCCCGAACCGCTCCATGCGCGCTCGCTTGCTCGTCCTCACTGTGCCACTCACGCCAATCGATAGGCAGCTCACAGGCAATCAGACGCCATTATTTGTTGAGTTCCACTCCAGTTCACATGAGCTGATAGAGGAGGCTCCTATTGATTCTGCGGCCCCTTCAGGAGAGAGCAATTTAAGCGACCGATGGGGCATAAAACAAACTCAGAGGGCACCAGGGGCACACGCAGACCAGTGTCCTGGGGTGGGGGGATGGGGGGTTATGGGAGGTGTGTATGTAGGTGGTGTGTGTGTGTGTGTGTTCAGGGTGGGGGGGTTACATGAAGAGGGGCAGATTAAAGGAGAGGACGGGGAGAGAAAGAAAGAGAGAGAGAGAGAGAGAGAGAGAGAGAAAGAAAGAAAGGAAGACTAGAGCATGTTTTCTTAAGAGGGCACAGGTGGAGGGCTGGGAGACAGAGCGCTTGCCTCCCAGAATGAGCTCAGCCAGGGGAAGTTGGCTGCAAGTAACTCGGTAGGCATTGCATTAGCCATGATTGATGAGACCTGCTTGGTATTTGTTAAAGCAGAGCCCACACTGAAGCCACAAATGTTATGAGCTCCTGAAGCCAGGTGGAGTCTTTCCAAAAAGGATTATATGTTTGATGCAGGAGCACTCATTACCCTAAATAGTTCACAGAGGCAGTCTGACAATCAGTTGAGAGATGAGACCCCCCCCCCAAAAAAATAAAATAAAATAATGTGAATGTGTACTAGTGAAAAAAACACACTGACCTGATTAAACTCCTCCCACGAGTTGCTCCACGTCCAATAGTGTGCCTTGTAGGGCCCAACCCGCACTGCCATCATCTCGTTGCCGCGGTAATAGAAGATGGGCCTGCGGGCGAGTGTAAAAGAGGATTTGGTGACTGCTGGACTCCTCTGATAAAGTCACCCAGGGGCTCCACTGGACAGCCTGCCTGCCAGCCCTCTGGATCATCCCATTACGTGCTCTGTGGAACACCTCATCAACCAGGGTGGTCCTCCCAGCCCCCCACCACCACCACCATACACACACACACACACACACACACACACACACAAGCCCCCTGCCGTTCTACAGCCAGAGGTCCCCTGCAGTGGTTGTGTGTGTGTGTGTGTGTGTGCACATGTACGCGTATGTGTGTGTGGTTCTCTGCTCGAGCAGTGAGTGAATCCATCTCCTCCGAGCCACGCGGTGAACTTTCAAAGAGCAGTGTGAAGAGAGGGAGCAGGGGTGCCCTGTTTGTGGAGGGCCTTGCTTTGTGCTTCAGGGCTATACTCACACACTGTGGCAATGTTCTCAGTGTGAGAGAGTGTGTGTGTGTATGGGCATGTGTGTTTGTTTGTGTTGTGCTGCTGGTATTTTCCTTCCTGTGTTGTGTGTGTGTGTGTGTGTGTGTGTGTCTGTGTGTGTGGGTGTGTATGTATGTGTGAAGGTCACAGACTGCTGAGAGGTTGGAGGCTCACAGCAACACACTCACCTGTCAATGACGGAGTTGTTAAGGAGGACGGGCCTCAGGTCAAGTCCGTCCAGCACCTGGTCATCTGGCATTGCCAGGCCGGCCAGAGCGAGGCTGGTGGTGAACAGATCCATCACACTACCTAGCTGATAACTCACCTAAGAGCAAAGGGATAGGGAGGGAGAGAGAGGAAGAGAGAGGGAGAGAGAGAGAGAGAAAGAGAGAGAGAGAAGGAGGGAGGGAGAGAGAGAGAGGAGGGGGGGTGTAAGAGTGAGTTGAGACCCTCTCCCTTAGAGGGAACTTGAAAAGCTGCCTAATTGATTTCCAGTTGGAAAGTTCGCACTTCACACACTGAAAGGACACTATCAGTCGACAAGATCTGTGGCACGACACACTCACAATGCAGAGCAGGCCAACATTAGACACCCTCAGAAAAGAGAGAACGAATGAGAGAGAGAGAGAGAGAGAGAAGGAGGTAAATCTTTAAAGGGAGAGAGATTAGAGGAGGATGGATGAGAAGGGTGCAGCCTGCCTGCCTGCCTGGAACGCTGTGACTCACAGTCGCTTAAGCTGTGGTGTGCATGCACTCACACTCCCGCACACACACACACACAAACACAAACACACACACACTCAAAGTAAGTAAAGGGATCCGGGTCCATGCATGAAACCAGATGTGACAGGACAATAGCTGGTTGGGTGTAGGCGGATGGGGTGTCGTAGACCCAGTCAGCACTCTGGGGAGGACAAGGAGGAGGAGGAGAAGGAGGAGGAGGAGGGTCCCGTCCACTTGCTGAAAAGCTGCTGCAATCGTCCTCTACTCTCCTCCATCTCCCCCCGACCCTCTCTACCTCTAATCTACCTGCACAGGTCCACAGTACAGCACACAAACGTCTCAGTAAATTAGGAGGTAAAGGAAACAGACAGAGACAGAGAGAGACAGAAAGAGAGAGAGATGGAGTGAGAGAGAGAGACAGGGAGAGGGAGAGAGAGATGGAGTCAGAGAGACACAGAGAGGGAGAGAGTGATAGAGTGAGAGAGACACACAGAGAGGGAGAGAGGAAGAGAGAGAGAGATGGAGAGTGTAAGGAAGCATGGAGGGAGGAGGGAGATGGGACAGTGCAGCTGGGAGCTGCAGTTTTATCTCTCTCTCCCAGTCCCTTTGCAAAAAAGCTTTATTTTATTTATAAACTTTGAACTATTTTCAGATAAAATACCATTTCCTCTTTCTCTCTACACCCCCCCCCCCTCCATCTCTCCCTCCCATCCTACCACCCCCCACTCCCCCCAACCCGACTTGCTGTCATCCTTGATCTTCCGTTCCATTCTCTTCCCGAGCGCGGCTTTGAGGGGAGACGGCAGCCCTCACCATCAGATAGCACTATCAGCCCAGAGCAGCTGCCTCCCGCCTCCCCACTGCCTATCGCCCGCACACACACACACACACACACACACACACACGGGAACACACAGTCAGTCAGACACACACCGACACAGACAAACACACACACATAGAAACGCATACACACACACACACAGACACACACGTACAAACACACACACACAAAACCCAATCTCACTCCACCTCTTCAAGCAGCCGCTAGCAGTAGCAGTAGCAGTCAGAGAGTTGGTGGGGTTGCTCTAACTCTCCATTATCAGCCCATTGGGAGTTCAGTTGTGATGATGAGCACGCTCACAACTACAAAAAGTGGTCGGAGGAAAAGAAAGGGAAAAGGGCCGACATCAGAGCGCCCAATTAACAGAGCCAAATGCATGTCCACCATCACCAGCAGACAGTATTCTGAACTGCCACTGAAGTAAACATCAAGTTGCCAGTTTTACCCTTTTTGTTGAAAAACATTCACTCCCTCTAAAAAAAAATTCTTCATCTTCCACCCCATACAGCTCCATTTTTATTGAACTTTATTTCTTTTCTGTTCCTTTTTTCACTCTGTTCTCTCCATTTTCTCTCTCTCCTTTATCCTTCACTCTCTCTCTCTGTCTGTCTCTCCCTCTCTCTTTCTCTCTCTTTTTTTCTGTCTGGCTCTCTCTGTCTTTGGCTTAATCCTGCTGGTAGTTATCTAAGCCTGCAGACCTGCTATCCCTGTCTAATGCACTCGGGCTGTGTGCCTGGCTACTGATAAAAAACACAACAAAAGGGGATTGTGACGAAGGCTTTCTATTGCATGCATGTGTGTGTGTTTGTTAAGGATGACGGGGGAGGAATAGGAAGGGGCACCCTTCCACACAATCCCCCCTACCCTCCTCCAATTCCTCCGTTCCTTTTCACCACTGCAGGAATGCTGAATACCTCCCCCCTGATCTCTCCATTCCCTCCTTCCCTCTTCTTCTTACACTCTCTCATTCTCTCTCTCCCTCAAGCTCTCTCTTTCTCTCCCTTGATTTGGACTCAATGACAAATTCCTTTTTTGAACAGCAAAGATGTTCTGGCACGGCACATAAATGCTCCTGCATAAAATGGTGTGAGGAGACAAACCCTGGTGCGGATCAATGGCAGGTCTGGAATTCAAGTTTGAACACTCATCCAAGAGCATCATGAGGGAGACCGAAAACAAGACCTGCCACTCTGATTTACAGCGCCATTGATTGCTTAAGAACCTCTCAGATCTAGACTGAACTGAACGAGGCTATTTATGTGGACACACAGATACAGCCTCTTCTCTCTCTTCCTCTCTCCTCTCTCTCTCTCACACTCTCTCTTTCCATCACACACACACACAATGAAAAAGAGATAAAAAATAATCAATACCTTGCCCAAGTCATTCTTGTAAGACTATGGAAGAGAAAAAAGAAAGGAGCGCTAAGGCGAAGAAGACTACAAGGCTAAAGAGGGGGAGAGAGAGAGAGAGAGAGAGAAAGAAAGAGCCCTCACAGCTGCAGCCAGCGATGGAGTCAAACTGTATTTAACATCGCGCTGCTCTGTGCAGCTTCTCCACTCTCAGCTCCCTGTTGAATCCATTCATCCCCTGCCCATTCCAGCAGTGTCCAGGGCAGCAGGTGGTACAGGGCCCACAGCTGGCATGGGCATATATACAACTTAAGTCAGTGCCAGCTCCTCTGCCACCCCCCAAAACGTCTCCTCTCTCTCTTTCTTTCTCGTTCTTCCATCCTTCTCTCTCTCTCTCTCTCTTCCTCTTCTCTCCTCAATGTTTTTTTCTCTTCCATGCCCCCCTTCCTGCTGTCCTTTATCCCCCACGCCTGGCATATTCAGATACAGAGCCCTCATTACAGCTCAATCCAACCTCAGCAAACACACAAACAGATTAGCCGTTTAAGACGCTTTTCCCCGCCGATCCGCCCGCCGACCCTCTCCCTCGCCACTCCAGCGCGCTATCAGGGCCCTGCACACCCCTCCGATAGGAGCCGGGGGCCGGGCTTAAGCACGCCGCAGCACTGAACCACACCACACACACACACACACACACACACCAATCGACGGGAGCTGCTGCCTGCCCTCCTGCCAGCCACAACCCCCCCGCAACCCCCCCCCCCCTCCTCCGTTGCTCTCTGTACACACACACACACACAGACATACATACATACACACACACACACACACACACACCAGTCCCACTGTCACAGCTGCCCCTAATACAATTAAAAGTCATTTACTGAACACAGGGGTTGGAGCAGATCAGGGAGCGAGGGATGGATGGAGGGAGAGAAAGAAAGAAAGAAGAGGGAAATTAAGATGGAAGAGAGAGAGAGAGAGAGATGGAGAGTGTGAGAGTCAGAGAGAAAAGAAAACAGATGGAGAGAGGTAAAAATAAATGCAGAGGTAGAGAGAGAAAGACAACGTGGACAGGGATAGAGAGAGAGGTATAAGGGACTTCAGTGGCACCAAAGTATGTGTATTTAAGGAGCAATGTTTACTGTGTAGAACAGCAGAACTAGGAGTTTACAAATGCAAAGGAACTGACACTTCAGTAAATTCCTAATCTACAACTCCCACACACATAATTACATAATTACATACACACACAGACAGTCCAAGCACATTCGACCACACAGACACTGACAGGCCGGTGCCGGCATGTCCGCAGGTTTTTGATCCCTCTTGTCATGTCGGCGGTGAATCTCGGTTGCTAACCCATGTCTGCAGAGATGCTTCTGCCTTTTGGTACCTGACGAGGTAATTAGCACTGATACATGTCCACAAAGTAATTAAGCGTTTGGTTTGTATGTGTGGGATTACTGGAATTAACTGACTGTAATCAGTGGCGGTTCTCCGACGCAGTGCGTGAGCCCCCTTCATCTCTCTTCCTTGTGCCAAGCTGCTCACACTGAGGGACACCCACGGGTGGGTGCTTTTGAGTGGCGAGACACCCATGGAGAACACAACACCACTTTTCAATGGCACAGAGCAAGAGGAAGAGGGAGGAGAAGGAGAAGGAGAAGGAGCAGGAGAAGGAGAAGGAGAAGGAGAAGGAGAAGGAGGAGGAGGAGGAGAAGGAGAAGGAGAAGGAGAAGGAGGAGGAGGAGGAGTGCGGTGCTGGTGCTGTGTCCTTACTGTGCCCGCGGCGATGTGTCCAGGCCACCATGCGATGGCAGGCTCCCTCATGCCACCCTCGAAAGTAGTCTCCTTCCCGCACAGGAAAGGACCATTGCTGCCACCTGAAAATGAAGGAGAGAGTCGAGAGAGCGGGATATATACACACACACAACACACGCACGCGCACACACACACACGTGCACACACACACGCACACAGGAAGAAAGAGAACAAGATTAAAGGGACAAAGAGAGGAAGAGAAGGGAGAGCAGTAAAGAGAGAGAAGGAGCAATAGAAATAAAGAGAGAGAGAGGGAGAGAAAAAGTAAGTCATAGAGACAGAAAGAGAAAGAGAGTCACATGAAAGACAGCAAGACAAGTTGTGAGATGCAGATACAGCACAAGGGTCAAAACAGACAGAGTTAATCAGACAGCTTGAGTAGGGAGTTAAGTCCAGTTGTTATAAGACGTTTGACAATGCCATACTCTGCATAGGCCCAGACATGACTGCTGCTCCGTTGTCTGAGGAGAAGAAGACAAACGTGTTGTTTTGGATCCCAAGGGTGCGGAGCCAGTTGAGAATCTGTCCCACACTGTAGTCCAGTTCCATCACTGCGTCCCCATAGCTACAGAGCATGACAGAGGAACACACACACACACTCTCTGTGACATGGCTGCTGTTTTTTGTGTCTGTAACACAGACACTCTCAATACTGTCTGTGTACTATGACAGAATTTTGATATTTAGATGGATGAACTGGTATGGTTTGAATTTGCCCTTGAGAGCGAGAGGAAGACAGAGAAAAGGAAGAGCAGGAGACAGGTGGAGAGTGAGACACGGATTGCAGGAAACACAGACACTCTTGCTCACCTGACTGCCCAACCAACCAACCAGCCAGCCAACCAACGAGTCTCTGGCACCCAGCTAATACCTCTCTGAGCTGATCTATTTCACTGTCAACACAAACCTCATTTGGCATTCTGAGGGAACGTCTGCTAAGCGGGGCCTGAGCACCCTGGGCCCTGAGAGGAATGCTAAGAGATGGGAGAGAAGACTGGCAGCTCAGGCTCCTCCTCCTCCTCCTCCTCACAGAAGAGAAGGACATTTCTCTGTCATGTTTAATTAATTAACAACGCAGCTCTTTGTTAAGATTTCATTGTATAGAGGAAGAATAGCCTGTGTTTATATATATATATATATATATATATATATATATATATATATATATATATATATATATATATATATATATATATATATAGTCTGACCCATTCACAAGGACGGGGTTGGGTGGGGTGGGGGATTGGGGGGCTTGTACCTGAAATTCAGGGAAATTTGTCTCCATTATAGACAACCCAGCAGACTTTTTTTATTCTTAGGAGGAATAAATCACCACTAAGCATCTCTCTACTCATGCAAATAAATGCACCTGCTTTCACCCACATGTCCACCCCTCATCCCTCCCCCTCACATACATACACACACACACACACACACACACCTTTGTGGTGCGAGGGCACATTTTTTCCGTCCCTACTGCTCCGCTAAACAGTGGCCCTTTATCACAAGCTTGGGGCTGCACTGGCAAAGATGCCAACTGACCCACAGTCCCAGAGGAGTTGCACCAGCCTGAGGTGCCTGACGCTCCCTCCGTGACTCTGGTAACTCTTGTACACAGTCCCTGTGTGGCACTGTTTCTGGGCTGCTTCACTGAGGACCGTCCACTATTCAATCAACCAATTATTTGCGTTAGTAATAACTGATGCTGTTTAGATGTGTTGATTGGGATAAAATGTGTTTTTTCTCTCACCGTCCTCTCTGGCTTTTCCCAAAAAAGCCCTTTGAAGCGTAGACTGGTGCATGGGTTGCATCTGGAGCCCAGTACAGGAAGAAGGGTCTACGTGCTAAGGTCTGTGTGAAGATGAAACTTAGTCCTTCCTGGAGGACAGAGAGAGAAAAAAAAGAGGGAGAGAAAGATAGTTAGACAGAGAGAGAAAGCGAGCAAGGAAGAGGGGCCACATAACAGATAAGAACCTTCATCACAGCCCTCCCCGGGCTTCTCCATATCAATGACAGAGGGAGACCTACATCTAAAAATGCAGCCTTATCATGTCGGAATCCTCTGCCACTTACCTGCAGGTAGATCTGCGTAAGGTTTGATTCACCGGTTTTCCGGTTAATCTGGAATTCTTCATAATACCTGTGGAAAAATAGAAGATAAACACTTTAAAGCCTCAATTGCAATGCCCACATCCCCCAACGCTTCAGACTAAAGAAAAACTGCTTCTTCCTGAATTGACAGACTATGGAAAAGGAAAAAAGAAGAAGGAACACTGTTCCAGACAATGCCTTGGGGAAGCCAAATTTAGACAAAGCCATTTTTTCTAGAAAAGTCTCAGAAGAGCAGGGGAAACTGTTATGAAATGGCGCTGAAGCGTGCAGTTGAGGTAGAAGACACAGAAAGCCATTTCTCTCCCTCTTCCCTATCTCGCTCGCTTGCTTTTTCTCTCTCTCCTTTCTCTCCCCCTCTCTCCTTTCTGCTCCGGCTGTTCCAGGTGTCCAAACACGCTGCCGACGCCAACCTGCCGTCTCCTGGGTGTATGCGTGTGCGTCTGTCCGGGCTCAGGTACGCCACGCTGATTTAATCCACAGCTAAGCACAAAAATTGCCCGCCTGCCAGCACCAATGACCCCTGATGCACATATGGCTGTTTTGGAAGGAAACAAACAGGCGGAAAATGGGATCCACAAGCACAGCTGGTACAGGGAGGAATCACGGGGAGGAAGCAGCCACATGGCAGAAAAGGGAACGGGTGGGTGCCTCTTGGTTTGCTTGGAGGTGTTGCTGTGCAGGTATTCTGGGTACACGCATGTGTAATTATACAGTACCTTCCGATCATGTCGGAGTTGTTGTAGACTGGGACGTTAGGCCTATCGATGTTGTTGTATGGACCAAAGTGACAGTTAGGTGCACCGAACCACTCATCAAATCCACGGTCCAGAGGTAGATGACCTGGCCTATGTCCAAGATGCCTGGTGACATATCACAAGCAGTGGATGAGGTGAATAATTCTATAATGCATCAACAAACAAATTCAGCAACAAACAGCAAACACACAAACATTCAGTCCACAAAAATTACTTACCATTTGCCAACTATTTTGCTAACATAACCCTTTTTCTTCAGCATCTCTGGAAGGAGAATCTCCTCCTTTGAGATTCCCCCAACTATCTCCTGAGGTGTATACGCTGTGTGTGAAGCAAAACAACTATGTTAGTCCGCATACTGAAAGTACATTTTGGATGCTCAACTGCCAACTAATACACTGATGACAGACTGACTGAGACCACAGGAGACAGTTCTTACCATTTCTTGCATGAGCGTTTGTGGTGTAGAATCCATTCCTGACAGGTAGTCTTCCAGTCAACAGTGCTGCTCTGGCTGGAAGACAAAAAACACACTAACTTAACTACATACACAAACTACATTCAGCACAATGACAAAACAATACCTTTAAGTAAATCCAAACCTTAAATAGAGCGTACTTTAAAAAAGCATCATGAACGTCTGCCACAGAACAGGCATGGAAAAAAGTGAAATACAGCTGAGTGAGTTATTCGCTACTCTCAATATCTGCCACAGACAAACTCACTTCAGGAAAAAATGCCACTATTGAATTCAAGAAGCCATTTAATCTTTGTGGACTCTGTGCTGTTTCTTCCTTTGACTAAAATGCAAGCATGAACATATAGTGCCTGAATATGAATTTGCAGCAAGTCATTCATTGGTATTAATATTTAACTGGGAAAGAATAATGGCATTGTGGAGCTCAAACAAAGAAACTCAACCTGGATGTTGTGATTAGCAAGCCTACAAGCATCTCTGGCATTAGTGAAAATGGTAATTTATGTTCGGCAAGAGAGCTCTGTAATATCGTCTCCGCGGTGTAAACACAAAAAAACAGGTATTGTGCTGCCCCTCCTACACAGGCCTCTATGGCTCGGCTCATCTGAGATTAACCTCTCATTTAGTCTTTATTTGCTTAAATATTAATTAGGCAAGAGGAAAGTCGGCTAATGATAGATCTCTTTGTGCACAGCAAGTTTATTCAAATTCTTAAATTAGGCCCAATTAGCATATTCCAATTGTGTATTATCCATATTTGCATAATGAGTCACTCTCCTCCTATCACCCCTTTCACATGCAGTCTTGTATGATTTATGCATGCAAAGTTGCTGACAGATTTCAAAACCATGAGTCTCCAATCACAAATCCTCCTATTATGATTCTGTGTAAAATCACCTGACAGGGGATAGGGGAGTTAGAAACAACAGTAAAGAGATATTACCATTATATTTTGGGTTCTTAAATCAAGTGTCAAAATGCATTAAAGTCAAGAATAAAATATAATCAAAGACAATGATCTAATAATGAAAAACATAAAATGTTCATGAGTCACTTCTATGTAAAATAGTGCTGAAGTGTAATTACAATTATTTTCTTAAAAATACATTAAGTACTGTCAGAACAGGTACACCAGATAATTGGAATTAAAGGACATGGAAAGGGTGTGGATGGACAATGACATAAAGTCATAGGCTTTATGGGCTCTATTATAGTATACTATAGTAGAGAATAGTACAGTATATTTATAGTATGTAACAGCACATGGACAATTTGCACATCAAATATTCTGGCTTGAGATGTCATGGCAAGTGCAATCTTAGCATAGGTGTCTATGCTTATGTGTATGCATGTGTATTTGTAAATATACTGTAGCCTACATACCGGTATATGCATATGTGTAGGCGTATGGTTTTGTATTCAGACACTTTTTTCCCAAAGTGACATACAATTAAAACACCACATTATATAAAAAGTATACACTTAGCAAAAATGAAAGAAACAAAAAAACTTTTTGTAAAAAATGTCATTTTTTGTAAAAAATAATGCATTGTTAAAACTGGACAAATAATTACTAATTCAGATATACAGCATCAATTATGGTAATTATGGTCTAATTGGTTACAGAAACTTACAAAGGCTAGTAGAAATATATTAGTCAACACCACTGCATACTAGATCATAATTAGAAGTAACTAAATAAAAAAAAAAAGCGTATAGTAATTCTAGCATAAAGTCAAAAATATCTGAATAAAAACACAATTTATTTATATATAGATGCCCTATAGTCTATAGTAATTTGGTGGCTCAGATATACACATGTCCGATAATGCAGACTCTAGGTACCATAACATAAAACTTCAATAGACAGCCCGGGCTTTTATTTTACCAAATTGCAACACTTCCCTTGCTTTTATTTGGGACAGGCCTTTTGATTCTTTTCACACAAAACTCCTGTCCTCTTTGAAACCTCAAGAACCTTATAGGCAAAATCTACTAAAACAACCTAAACCTAAACAGCACCTGTAGCCCAGGAAAATGCCTACAACAGGGAATATTTAACAGGCTCTGTAGTTTAAAAAAAACTGCAGACTTGCCTGGTACACCTTTAAATGGAGGCCTTATTATTTTGCCAACGGGCTGATTAACTAGTAACTTTGTTTGTGCAATCTAAGCTATATAGAACTACCTGAATTTATCTTTGACTTTGAATTTCACAAAAGAAACACTATAGATCACTATAGATTCTGCTCCTGACTAGACTCATCCTTGCTTCCCATTCATTAAACGTGTTAAATAAGCAAAGTCAAGCCCTGCTTTGTCTCTTATTTTGGATCTCTTTAGGCTGTTGTTTTCCCCTAATTGAGCGAGGCTTTTATTTACCCAAAACCATAGCCACACCAGACCAGTAAAAGGACCTGTGTCTTGAACTTTTGTTCGCTTTACATTATGCCAAAAAACATGTCGAAATGAAAAAAAAAAACAGCTACAAGTGACATTCAGTAACATGGGAGGTAATTATTCAAGTAAGTATGGTAAAGAGATGTGTCTAAATATTTTTTTTAAATCTCTAAGCTACTACCTGTCAGTCCACCACTAATGTACCAAAACAGATACCCTAGCACTGATAGTCTGCTGACACAACAAGCTATTTGTGTGCCGTTAGAAAGATCTCCATGGAATAAGACGATATACTGCCCCAGCCCAAAGACAACAAGTCAAGCACTTACATGGTGAGCAGAGTGGGTTGGCAGTGTAGAAGTCAGGGAATAGCATCCCTTCAGCAGCCATCCTATCCAGGTTGGGGGTTTCTTTGGAGGGCTGCCCAAATACCCCTAGGTCACCCCATCCCATCTAAAACACAACAGAAGCACCTCTTTAATCTGACGTCATCCATTAGCCTTTAAGCCACCACATAAAATGTATAACCAGGTAGGATACTTTAGGGCCTGTTTTACCAAAGATAACTTTTTGAGATCAATTAATTTAGTTAAAAACATAAATACAGCCAGTATTACACTTTTAAATTCTTTTCTACACTTCCAAATAGCCTACATTCTGACATATGAGAAACACTTGGTTAAATATGGAAATTTTTAAACTTACATCATCCATGAGCATGATGATAATGTTTGGAGTCGAGGCACTGAAATCATCATACCAAGCCGGGTGAGAACACGCTACACCGAAGAAAAACGCAAATACATAAATTCCCGGGACATCCATTGCAAGTTGAACTCATAGGTGGAGATGTCACATGCTCAAATTTGAGGAAGTGGACAACTGTAACAGCCTCAGCCTCATTCAGTCATGCGACTTCAATAAAGCGAACTATAGTACAAGTTTAACCATTTACGTTTTATTATTGATAATATTAACCAGTCCTGAGCACAGCATCTAGTCTAGAGGCGCCCATTCCTTTCGACACGGCAGCATTCACACAACATACGCTTCACACAATAGATCCTTTCAAGACGAGACCAGAGCTGCAAAATACAGAGTAAGGAAAAGTTATGGGTAAGATCACATGACACAGTGTTACTTCCTATGTATGTCACGTGACGACGATTGAGCTGAGTTCCAACATGGCGGTCTGCATTGCTGTCATCGCAAAAGAGGTAATAAAATGCTAGTTAGACGACGTTTTAAATGACATTTCTAAACCCACATTCTTTCCAGTGCGACCCTATTGTAAAATTCACTGTCATGCCTTTGCTGATCCAATCTCAATTTATAATTTGCATTATCAAGGAGGATACAGCAGGGTGTAGCGATGATAATGTTAACTGGCTAATTGTTAGCCTTTGTAAACAAGAATCAGCAGCTGTCATGCTGCTTGAAATTGACAGCAAATTTAAGTGTTTTTTTTCTCTTGGGCAGAAGATTTGGCGACGGCGTTGTGTATGGTTGCATCATAGAAAGCTATCTTATTTGACTTTCATTAATAGCCTACAGAATGTTGAAGAAACGCTAGATTTTACCAGATTTGTGTCGTTAAAACATTACACACGCATGCTAATATCAGCTGTCATAATTTTATGGTACCGCTTTATTTGCAGTTTAGCCTGTTGTGATTATCGTTGCTTATGAATCTCTCCGTTTGACGATGGTGGGTAACCTATGTAGATTAAGTGATGTCCATATGATAACGGACCCTTTTTAATGGTTTTTCAAACATTAAACTGTTGCCTCTTCACTTACAATGTACCAGCTGTGACAGATTTTCTTTGACATAACCGCTCACCTTGTCATGTATATTAAGAGTAATTTTCTTTTTTCAGAACTACCCTTTGTACATTCGCAGCGTTCCTACCCAGAATGAGCTGAAGTTCCATTACACAGTACACACATCTTTGGATGTAGTAGAGGAGAAAATCTCAGCAGTGGGCAAAGCCATGGCAGATCAAAGAGAACTTTACCTTGGATTGTTGTATCCCACAGAGGACTACAAAGTGTATCCTTTCACCTAGCTGTGTAATTCACATAATGTTTTAGTTTGGTATAGACTACCACCGAAATTAAAAACTGAGCTCAGAGAATAAATGGCTATTTGTGTATTAATGCAAGTTAAAAGATGGGCATGTATGTCACTATCCTTTACTTAACACATACCAGATATGGCTATGTGACGAATTCTAAAGTGAAGTTTGTCATTGTGGTGGACTCCTCAAACACATCTTTACGGGACAATGAAATTCGAAGTGTATGTAATAGTTAAGCAGTATTTCACTCAATACACAATTTTACTTTTCAGTTTTGTCTTCTGTGGAAAGTATGCCTACTCAAAATTGTGGATTATCCATTTTGTCTTTGTCTTCAGATGTTCAGAAAGTTACACAACTCCTTCACCGATGTGATGTGCAATCCATTTTACAACCCCGGAGATCAGATCCAGTCAAAGTGAGAGCTTGGCCATTAGATAGTTAAGCAGCTGCTTGTGGATTGTGTTAAAATTCATGATGAGAATTAGATTTACTAACATCACACTGACATTTTGTCCCTTTCCAGGGCCTTTGACAGCATGGTTTCTGCAATGATGGTGCCAGCTTCCTAAAGCCACCCCCTAAGGCCAATTTCATGCAAACTGTCATGTCCATAACGGCAACAAACTGGTGTTTGTGTGATGTGATTGATTATGTGAAAAGTTCCATAAAATTGGTTCTACATAAAGTTTTGAGAATTCACTCAGACCATTCCATACCATGGCATCGTGTTGCCGTTATGAACGCGAGTGTTGCGTGGAACTGCCCCTAAACATTTTTGTACATATGCTTTACTTTGTTGTATTATGTCAATTAAACAATTGTATCAGAACAGAATGTCTTCTCTGATGCATTGCTTGAATTTATTAATGGTTCAATGGTAAACCACATCAAATAATTACATTTATTTTCCCAGCAGTAAGAAAATTTACAGAAACAAACATTTCAAAATTCAAGTGCCATTTGTTCAGGAAATAAACACATAAAATCCCATATTAAAGTAAAAAGCCAATATTTCCAAATTATAATATTACATGGTCAAATTGTTAGCAATTTCCATCGTAATAAATAAAATTAAATAAAAATTAAAAAAAAACAAAAAAACCCAAACATATTAATAATGATCAGACCAAGGATGGATTCTTCCATTTCCCCTACAAAAACAAAAATGTAGCAACACAATTAGAAAATAAACAAATAAACAAACCGTGATGTCTTTTTAAAATCCTATAAAGTGGTGTGTGTGGGGGGAGGCTCTAATCATAGCACCATGAGGTGTGGTGGGTGTTTTTTGTTAGGATTAAGTGGTATGTCTCCATGGATCATGACAAAGCTTGAAATAGTTTTATATTCATAAACCAGACAAGTGGGGCTGTTAGACATGGAACACTCATTTCCAGCATTGTACATCATCTCAAACGTGCATTTAGATTTTATTAGTACTAATTCAACTTGAGGTGACAAGACATCACATAGGGTAATATCCAAATCATAGAAATGTCTAATCATTCATTTAGCACTCCAATACTTACAGTGAGTCAAAGCCATTGTTTAACAGAGCAAGGCTTGAGCATACTTACCTAAAGCGACCCTGGAACCCATTGTTGAACCTGTTGCCACGGGTCCATGGCCGACTACGATAGCCCCCTCTGTTGGTGATGCCTGGTATGTTGGTCCTTTTGGGCAAAACCTGAGACACAAATACAGATTTCATACAAGTCATTGACTCACCAACAGAAGCAGCACTTTGTGAAGAGACAACACAGACAATGTGAAGTTTTGTGAACTTTGGCCAAAGTAGGCCTACATGTAAACCTTTATTCCCAGTATGTGATCTAGATCCATTCAGTGATCCATCAATTGATTTTGATACAATGCCATGCCTATTGATCTCAAGCTGAATAACCTGAATAACACTGAATCCTGAAATGAAGTATGGCATTTATATTACAACCTGATTCTAACCATTTCTGAAGTACTGATACTAATAAACGAGCTATAACTTTTGTTGGTGTTAGTGAATTGTGCAGAACTGAATGCTTCCATCTACCATCATGGACCTCTGACATTATCAATTTCTCAATGCAATATCAATGCAGGCATGTTTTCCCTAATCATGGTCAGTAGTCCTATCTGGAGGCAAAATTTAAACAGACAACAAAACTACATTATCCCTTATTCTAAAGTGTAAAGTGTAACCACCGTAGTAAGATAGGCTGCGTTATAGGCCAGTGCTGATACTGAACACCTGTGTAGACTACAAGTAAGGAATTTATAAAGTGTTGGATTAATAAGCATAACTGAAAGTGGCATCAATATTGAAAAATCTGATCATATCCCACCCCTTTTAGCTCAGAAAAAGGGAAACTCCCAGTAAAATTTATTTACAGGGTACTTAACTGTCTAGGACTAAATCTCAGTTACCCAGGGTTGGTACCAAACTGCATTGTGCCACCATCCTCATTAAAGTTGCCTGTAACTTCACAACAGCACAATATCTATTATCTATCTATAATAACTATTTGCATCGCACCTTCACAAGGCACTGAATAGTACCATTTCGCTACAAAATCATTCACATTTCACATTCCAATGAAATGCCAATAACTTCCCCTACTTCATAGGCTAATGTCATTCGTTCAAATCCCAAATTGTGCCTTTGAAATCAAAACTGTTCGACAAATTGAATAATTTCCAATTTCAAGGTCTTCTCTGCTTACCTTTATGACTCTACCCCTGAATAAAGTATTATCCAAGGTCATTGCAGTTCCCACAGAATCCCTTTCCGAGAATTCAATAAATGCAAAGCTGCAAAGGACACGCAGTAAAGGGCGTTCACAAACTTGTCTTGTTTCTAAAAAACGTGTCTCGTCATATTTTTCAACATTTACACATACTATACATAATCGTATTCAATAATAATGCTGAAAAGAGCATCTCTCACCCTTTGGGGTGACCGCTGATTCTATCACATAGAATGGTCACTCTATTGACAGAGCCACACCCGCTGAAATAGACCTTCAGCTCAGCCGCAGTTGCGCCATAGTCCACCTATTGACCACAAAAATGTTATGCTGATACATGTCATTGTCCAAAACATACCAACGTTACAGAGTGGGTCACTAACCACATGGTAAAGCAAGCTTACATTTCCAACGTAGACTGATCTGTTGTCAGCATCAATTCTTTCCTCATGGCTCATGTGGTAAAATAGTGCTGTGGAAGGATGTCACACGACCAATAACGGGCAATTAAAGCACTAATGGCAGCATTACTTTAAATAAATCGGTAAGAACACGAATCGAAACTACACGTAGGCTACACCGGGCATGACGTTACTATGGACGAGTCATTCACTGGTAGGGCCCTAGGAGGGGACAGCTGCAAAGACGAGAACTTACCTGATAGAGGATTATACATTAGTTGCCGTTCTGCCAAAGACTGAACTTCTCTAAGTTTTTCAGCTTCCTCCTCCAACTCCAACACTCTTGCCTTGATTGCCTCAAGCTCCTATTTGACACAGTGTATTTAAAAACGGCAAATGAGGACCGGCAGAGGCCTACCACATTGTTTCCTATCTGATGCTTCGGTGATTTTTAATAGCCTAATCAAACCTGATGTTTTTTGTCCCTCCCCATGTAGGCTACTTGTAAATCATAACGGAGACAGGAGGAATCTTTTAAATGAACGTAAATCACCAACCCGTTTACACACCACTCCTGGGCATTTATGTCTGCATACATCCAGCAGGAAGCAACAAGACATCTAGACATGTTACAACGTTTATAGATTTTGTCAGATATTGTACGACTCTTCCACCACTTACAGGATTCGAGGTCCACTGGTTGGCAAAGATCTCGGTCTCTAGACGCCCACGTGTATCAGCCATATCAGTGAACAATCAACCTCAAAACCATACCCCTCAGATATACGTTTGAAAGCACGTTATTCCTTTTTAAAGATGTAAGCGTATTTTTCGACAATTGAAGCGGTAAGGAGTTACACCTAGGACCACAACGAAGACATGCGGGTGAAAAATCTGTTATCCATCACGCAAAGTAAGGATGACGGCTTATTAGGCCTATGCATTATTAGTGGTCACCTGTGAGGTAGGGGCGTATTTTTCCTATCTGTAACGTCATTTAAGACAACCTATCCTTGCCTGCTAATTGAGTTGTGTGGGCTTATATTAATGCCATTATAAAGCGCCTAATTGTGTTTCTTCGATTTGTCCATCAGTCGGCTACTTGGGTTAATAAGTGCGCATCAGCGTTGTATTAAGATTGTGGTATTTCGTGGCGCGTTCTCAGATCTCAATCTCTGAAGACACTAGTATACCCTCTTCAAGCTCTGAACTCAAAGGAAACACGCCATATTTTGTTTTCTTTTTAATTACACAGATACATAGCTCAACACAGACAATAACCTGAATTAGAATGATTACAACTTCACATATCCAACATAGCGCACAGTTAGAGAAGGGAAATAGCAAAAAGAGGGGGGAGGAGAGCATGCAAGAAATAAATAAACGTAAAAATTATCCTGGCACAGTTCACTTTAGCTAGAGAATGATAACAGGACCCTTGACATGAAAAATAAACCAGCAAAGAATAAATCAAAACAAACGAAAACAATAAATCCTTTAACACGCCCACCCTTTTCCTCCACAGAAACATTTCCTTTTTCTGTAATTTTGTATTGCACAATACAGTATATAATCCTACAAATACCAAACCAAGTCTTTTGTTTGAAGTATCTATACTTTTAAAAGTCCCTCCCAATCATGGCTTATGGGAGACCCAAGTGCTGTGTCCACCTTGCTAACAAAAGAGAGCTGTTTTAGCTTTGTGTTGTTGAACAGTACAGTCACACACAAAAAAAGAACAATGTCATTGTCAATGCTCATGAATGAAGCATCTTGTCCTCAGGTTATCCATCTTTAATGATGTGAATCCCATAATTGAGCAGAGTTAGTTCAGAAAGCAATTGACCTCCATTCTTGCGTGGTTGGATTCAAATATCCCTGTGTTTTGTTCTCTCTCTCTCACCCTCTTTTAAATAAGAAGTGCACAGGACATCCTTTCAAATCATTTTGTATTTACAAACTACTTACATGGACAGTGCCCCAGCCAAATCTGTCCTCTAACAGTTGGAGACAACCAGACTGAAAATGCCCAAGACACAAGAAAGGAAGTCCTTACACGAGGCCTATTTGGTTTCATTTTGGTCAAGAGAAAAAACACATCGTCAGAGAGAACTGAGTATTGTACCACACATTTGATAAAAATGTTACTACAGGCAGACAAGCAAAACACATCTCAGCGTGTGAAGGACATCCTCTAATATCAGTGTGAAGCCTTTTTTTTAAAGCTTTTGAGGTTCAAGTAAAGTTAGGTAATTTCAAGAAAGGAGAGCTCTTCTTGCTGTATACATTTCTTAAATACACACTTTCTGGCTTCAGATAGGCTGAGAGGTGACAGATTACACCAATATTCCTGTTCTTGATTTATGAGAACAAACATCTGAGCTGCTTGAATGCATCTTGACCTTGGAGAATGTATTGATAGTTTTACTGTGCTTACAGTGTGTGTTTCTTTTAACTATTGCAGACACTTTGGTTAATGGCCACAGTGTCTCCTATGTTGTTTAGTGTAACAAAGGTCTGCTTTCTCCGCTTAAGTCTGGAGCTATGCAGAAGTACTTTGGTCTGTGCTTTTGATTTTTTTTGGGTCACGGAGCTGGTTTAAGAACAGATGTCAAAACCAAAAAGATGGCATTTTTAAGTAATGGCCGTTCAGTCAGTTACATAATACATCCACTGATGGATTAAAGCCAATATGAAGCACACACAGTGCTAGCTACTGTGGGGTCTCAAGTACACAGAGGACACATGCAAGAACACCTCATAGAAATGCAGTTGAGTTTAAACGCAGCGCTGACCGTACACTCACAAACACAACCATTTGCACACACACACTTGTTTGGAGACGTGCAGAGTTCATGACATCCAACAAGGACTTGTTTCTTAATAAAACGCTACAGTATATCTGGATGGAATTGCTTGTCTGCTGGTGGCACCATTTTACACTTTCCAGACTCGTTGGCTTCTGTCTCTGTCGTTGGGCATCTGCAGCTAGTACCTTAAAAAGCAGTCAGATTTGGGGAAGTCACAGGACGTTTTAGTGCAAGAACGATGTAGGACAGTGTAGGAGAGAACAAGAGAGGAGTTTTCGGTGATATAGGCAATAGACTGACTGATTAAATATGTTTCGGAACTGATGCAAGCAAGCTAATGCAGGAAAAGAATCATCTTCAGCATATCACATCTGACAGAATTCATATATTACTTTGATAATGAAATAAGAAAATAGATATGCTATGATAAATTAAATAATGTAAGTAAAAAAAAAAAGCTGACGATGCAAACAGACATTTTAGTGAATCTGCCTCCATAGTGCTTTGCAACAGCACAAAACAATAAAACACCAAAGATCCTTCAAGTTTGGTCCATTTTCAGAGGTACAACATGAGAACAGATAGGGTTGGAGTGTGTAGGGTAGGTGTATACTCTAATCGGCGTGAAAACAGCGTTTCACAAAAGCACCAGCAGATGTGAATATGTAGTTCTGGAGATCTCTTTACAAGGCTTGGACAATATTTTGTGGAACAGTGTGAACCACACAGATTTGTGTGTGTGTGTGTGGGGCGGGGGTGGGGGGTGGGGGATGGGGGGGTTGTTGTTGTCTTGGATGCGCTACACATACCTTTCTGGTCACATGTTCTCTAGATAGAACATGTTCTCTGGTTCCTGTTTGGATGCACACAATACACCGACTGATGTCTGTTATACGAAGCTCCACAGACTGCCTCTGATTTAGGATGTCTATGATGAAAGGATGCCTGAAGAAATTAACATTGCTCTCTATTGCTCTCTTGCACCTGGTTCCCCCATGATGGGTTGGTCTCCATGTGGAGAGTGACCAGGGATAGACCACTGCAGTTGCATTTTGGCCCAATGGATGGCAATGTCTCCCAACTTCCCCCTGCAATCTGTTACTATGTGTCAAAGCAAAGGGTCTGGTTGAAGTCAGCACCCTGACAGTGGTGTTTTCATATGACACCAGTGAGCCACTAGAGGAGTGGGTCAGTGGACTTCATCTCATTACATACTTCCTGTTTGATTATATCTCCCCCACTGCTATGACAACCTGTAGAAAATACACTCAGCACATATGGCAATATCGAGAAATGCGATGGTCATTTTGTAATTACAATTGATTTGATTTCCAAACAAACAAGCATAACAAACAAACAAAAACAGATGAAATGGAGAGAAATTCAATTCTAGTCATTATACTTTAAAGGTTTCTGTTATTTGGCAAACACATTTTTGGACCTCTTCTTTTTTTTAAATACTATGTACATTCACATTAAGTTACTGTTGTTATTTTAAATATATTTATATGTATATTTTTTGTTATAAGTCCCCTTTAGGGCAGTTTTTGAGGTTCCCTTCAGTAGCTGAATTCTATTTTCCATATTGCACCTCTTGTTCTCTCTCACTGTCTAACAATGTGAGCAATATAAAATATTCTACAGGAGGATTCCCTTTCTCATTAATATAGATACAACAAATTGAAGAGTAGGCAGTACAACACAGGCTTCTTCTCTTCCAGTGTCTCCATGAACCCCCTCCTTTGTTTCTTTGTGAGTGTTCATTTGTGAATCTGAAGGGAAAAGAGAAAAAAAAGAAAAGAAAAAAACAAACCAATCTTCCCCCTCTTTCCAACTCACACACCAGGACGGCAAAGGCAGACAGAGACACAGAGGAAACAGAAAGGTATATCTACAAGCAGGGATTTGATCCTTTCACAAATATGTACTTGCTGTTTCTGCCAAAGAGGCAAAGCAGATTTGTCAGAAAGGGGCATGAAACACACAGGGGCATTGCCAAGGGGAGGTAGAGAGAGAGGGAGAGAGAGAGAGTGAGCTAGAGAGTCTACACCACTTATGAGGCTCTTTAAAGTCTGATTCTTGTCATGCTTTGGAAAAAAACGTGGGAGAGTGGGGGGAAAAAAAGCTGAAACTCCAATGTTAACGTCTCAGTCTTCACAGCGCTTTAAAAAAGAAACAGATCATGAATAACAGAAGATTTACTCTTAGTGTACAATGCTCACACAGACAGACAGACTCATAGTTCATTTTCAGTCTTTTTTTTGGGTGGGGGTGATTTCTGGGGCAGTTCCAATGTCATTCTTTTTCTCGTTGAGGGCAAATATAAGTCTTTTCCCCCTGTAATTCCACTGTCCCAGGCAGCTTCCCTTTGCCTTCTAGAATGATCTCTCCAAGTCATTTTTTTCTCCTTGTCTGAATATGTTATTGGGTATGTATTGGAGTGTGTGTCTGTGTTTTGTGTCTTGTGTGCTGTTTACCCACTCTGATGTTCTGTTTCTGCCAATGACGTGAATTCACATTATTTGTTTCAATAGGGTCTGTCAACCCTTTAGTGGGTAGATGCAGTGCATTAAGTCTGAGTTATTTGGATTACTTCCATCATATCCTTTTATGTTTGGAGTTAGTCAGTGTATGTCTGTGTGTGGTGTGTGTGTGTGTGTGTGTGTGTGTGTATGTACGTGTGTGTTCATATGTGGAGAGAGAAGGTGTTCGCTGTGCCCCCCCCCCCCCACACACACACAGCCTGCTTGCTCTTACAGGGCTGGCATTGCTGAAGAGTTGAAGTAGTGGCTTTGTGTTTGGTTATAAGATGAGTGCTTCTCCTTGTTTGTGTTTGGTTATAAGATGAGTGCTTCTCCTTGTCGCTCAGTAACTTTGGCAGTGTCATAGAAAGGTTTGGATTCTGTGTTTTTTTTCTCCTCAAAAAATTCATTTGGGTTCACATCAGTAAAGAGAGGTGAGTCCGGTATAGATTTTCTTGGCTCGCTAGCAAGGTAGTTAACAGGTTTTCTTAAAAAGTTTTTGTTATTATTATTGTTATTATTATTAATAATATCATCATCATCATTATTATTTATAATGCTTTTTGGACTGTTCTGTCTTTTTAAATTAAAGCCAAAGAACGTGTATATTAACATGTGTACGTTTCAGTCATTCATGAGAGGCTCCTAGAGGTGGGGTGCAGGTAGGGTGGTCTCTCCTAGAGATGGGATGCAGGTAGGGTGGTCTCTGTCGGTAGCTGTCAGCTTCCCCCAATGGAGGCAAGACACTGAGCAGAGTGCGCCTGCTTACGCCTGCGGTCTCATGCCTTGAATCCTTAACACTGTTGCTCCACAGGGGAAGGCCAAGGGGAGTGGTTTGTGTGTGTGTGTGTGTGTGTGTGTGTGTGTGTATATGTGGGGGGGTTCTAGGTGTTTACTAGTGCTAGTCCCAGTCCACTCACTGTTCTGCATCAGATCATGGAGGAGGCACAGTACCATGGTGCTCTTGGGGATTAATCCTCTACTCCCCCACCCCCTTTCCCACACCCAAACCCCATACCCAGCCCCACGCCTGTGCCCGCACCCTTCACTAGGCTGGGCCATGAGAGGATGGCAGAAGCCAGGTCCACTGCGGAGCTTTTTAGCAATGCTTGGTGCCAACTAGGCTGACAGTGTTTGCATGTTCTATTTGTAAAAGGGCCGAACCCAATTTGTAATGAGAAAAGCACTCCATTTATAGGCATTAGTGAACGCTCTCTCTCTTGACAGCATGTATCGTGTTAACTTAGGCCCCGTCAAGGAGGACTGGCCTAAATGGAGCCCCGTTGCTTTTGTTTGTGTGTGAATTTGGTGTACAAGTTTCGTATGTTGTGTGTAGGTATGTGTCTTGTCTTGATTCATGAAAGAGAGAGTTTAGTCTTGTGTTGTTTTAGGTTTCTTTTAGTTTCCTACCATAATTTTAAAGAATCCACAAAAAGAATACCTTTGTTAGGTAGCTAAGAAATCACGGACACAGTTCACCATCTTGGTAGCACTTCAAGGTGCAGTCCAACCAAAAAAAAAAAAACAAAAAAAACCCCACAAATTCTTTGTTTTGTTGAGAGAGATATTTTCATCGGGGCGCGGGGGTGGGGGTTGGGTGCCATCGAGAATCTTCGCTGTTGGATCAAGGATGCTGTTTAGCAGCAGGCGCGTAGCTGAAGGGGTGGTGACTGGTGGTGGTGGTGTTGGTGGTGCTTGACTGGGTGGAAGTCGGTCAGCGCGAGGACGAGTCCAGCAGGGCGGGGGTGGCTGGGGTGGTGGAGCGGGAGGCGCTGCTCGAGCTGGAGCCAGCATCCTTGGGGCTGCCGCCACCCGGCTGACCGCCCAGCGACAGGGGCCCTCCGGGGTTGCCGCTCTCCGAGTGTGTGGGCGGTGCTCCGCCCGAGGAGGAGGATGAGGAAGAGGACGTGGAGGTGGTGGATGAAGGGGTGCCCAAAGGCACTCCTCCACCCCCGGGCAGACCCTGCAGGCCTTGTCCGCATACGTGGTGGTGCTTCTCCCAGTCCTTGTGCTGGCAGAAGGAGCCACAGTAGCGCGCTGTGTTGCAGCCGCTGCATGTTTCGCTGGCCTTCCGCCCACAGTTCCAGCAGCTCTGAGAGAGGGAGAGGGAGAGAGGGGGGGGGGCAATGAAGAGATAAGTGAAGGAATGATGAGTGCATAAGTGTCTAAATGACAGAACACAGACAGAACAGAGGTGAGTGAGTGAGCGAAGGAGCAAGTGATCGGAAAGTCTGTTTAAGTAGAAGACTAACAAACTGAATGCATAAGCGACATTTGTTACTGTATAAGGAACAGGAATTAGTGAGTGAATAAATGATAGAGTGAATTGATTCAGCAAAGAATAAACAAAGGCATTATCAATCGAGCAAGATGACTACACGATTGTGCCAGAGTATAATCAAACTGAGTGATTGAACAAAACCATGTTGATAAATTGCTGATTGAAACCAAGGGAAAAGGACAGTAGTTAGAATATAAAATCCACTACATCTGGTGGCTGGAGTGGACTGGCTGAGATAGTGGTAAAGAGTGTGTGTGTGTGTGTGTGTGTGTGGGGGGGGGGGTGGTGGTGGTGGTGTGCTGCAGCTTTGCAGAGAGGCGTGTGACAGGGTGGGCTATTTTGAGGGAGGTGTGGAGTGGGACTGCTCGCTCAGCGTCAAGTGGGCCGCCTGTGTGGGCTGCTGGATATGTGGAGCAGGCCTGTGGAAGACGGAAAAGTGCACTTCACATGGGGTGGGGTGTGGGTGACATGACAGGGGGACGTCACAGAGTCTGTGTGTGTGTGTGTGTGTATTTGAATACATGCCCATATTGATGCATTTCCATATCTGTCATTACCTTCTCTCTGTAAGTGCTTGATAGTAAGGGCAGGAGTTTGTGTGTGTGTGTGTGTGTGTGTGTGTGTGTGTCCTACCTCGCTGGAGTCTTCCTGCTGGTTGATGACGGACAGAGCATCCTCGGAAGCCTGCCTCTTGGCCTCAGCCAGCGCCCTCTCCATCTTGGAGCGCTCAGCAGAGATCATCTCGTGCGCCTTGCGCTCTGCGTCCGACACCGCTTTCTGAAGCTCTGACATGGCCTGTCTCTTCACCTCGTTCACTGCCTCCTCTGTCAGAGAGGAATCAAGAGAGAGGGAGAGAGATGGAGAGATAAAGAAAGAGAAGGGTGGAGAGAGGGAGAGACAGAGCGGTTAGTCTCTACCAGACCTCTCTGTCAGCTTCCCCCACATTCCTATCCACAGTCATTCTTTATTGAGGCACCCTAAGCTCCCTGCTTGTTTTATCTCAGCAAACAGATGTACATCATCCAAGATTTAAAACATTTTGACAGAAAAAAAGACACAGGGCCATTCAATAATTCATTTCACACGCCAGCTAACAGCCTTCACCATCACCACCACCACCCTACAAACACACCCAATGCAATTACAACAGCAACAGCAGATGTCTCCAAACTTTTATGCTCATTTGCCTATTAGCCTAGTATTTGGTGACTGTTTACTATTGGCCATGATTAAATGAGCATGAGGTAATGGTGTTCCTGTATGGGGGAGTCAGGTTGTGGTTAGCTGCACAGGGTGACTTATCTCCCCTCATTTTTGCGTTTCTTCACCTCTCCCCTTTGCTCCACAAACGCCACATTGTGAGTGAGTGGTGTGTGGTTTTTAGGACAGGCAGGTGTGTGGACGGTCTAAAATAACTTCCTGGAGAAGGGCCACTTGTTAAGGGCCACAGCAGGAAATTAGAGTCATAATTGCGCTCTTGTTTAGTCTAAGTATTTGTCATGCATTGCTGGAGAACATTATCTCCGGTGGGCAAATAAAGCCAATGTGATGAATCTCTGTCAGGATAATTGGTGCAGTAAGTCCTAATATAACTGATTTGATGGAGCCACTGCAATAGAAATGGGAGAATTATGCATGTGAGGGACTGGAGTTGAGTGTGTGAGCATGTTTGTGTGTCTCAAACACAGATATACACACACACGTGTGCACACACAGACACATATCTAAGACATTCTCACTCTGTCTCGCTACCTCTGATGACTTCAGTCAGTGAGATGGTGGATATCTGACTCTGTTGACATTTTTTGTGCAAATGTGAGAGAAAATTTTGACTGGCCTATTAAACCATACAAGGCTCATTATGTTTTAAAGTGAATCTGAATATTAGGAAGTGGGTGTATATGTGTGTGTGTGTGTGTGTGTGTTTGTGAATGTGTAGTGAATATGTATTTGTCTCTATATCCTGATCCCATAGCTCTTGCAGTAGCTGGCAAGGTAGTTAGTATTCTATCCGACCTCTCCATTCCCCCTGCACGCCTCAAATGCTTTCATCCTAAACCTGCTTCTACCTTCTCTCTTCATCTCATTCTTCCTTTCTTTTTTCTTGTTTTTTTCCTAGTGTGTGGTTTTTTTATTATTATTATTATTCCCACTATCTATGCATACCTCGACCATTCAATTATCAACCTCTGTGCATGCACCGTTAAGATTTGCAAATTTAATTAATTTTTATCAAGGAGACTCAGGAACAGATGCTGGAGCAATTAGTGCTTAATGGAAAACACGGCGCCGGCAATATTCACGTTTTAATTCCACCGGGACCTGGCAGGTTTCAAAGTTTCTTGTGCTATCAGTCTGTCTGTCAGTCTGTCTGTTCTTGCCTTTATTCTTTCAGTCTTGCATTCTTACTTTATTTCACTTCGTCTTTCATGACTCCTTTCCTTTCCTCTCCTTTCCTCGTTTTTTTGCCTGACAATTTTGATCTTTGTTTTTGAAGGTCTAGCTTTCATCTTAGCCTCAGTTCACATACTCTCTCTCTCACACACATACGTGTGCGCACACACACACACACACACACACACACACACTTTAAATGAAACAAGTTCCTTTTCTATATCTTCACCAGTGCTCAGATGAAAGGTGTGCTTAAAAAATGTATGTACATACATTGCAAACCATGAACCTGGATACAGTACCCACCACATCTCTCTCTCTTTCTCTCTCTTTTCTCTCTCTCTCTTCTCTCTCCCTCTCTCTCTCTCTTTCACACTCTTGACCGGTACTCACATGCAGCGCTCAAATACCCAAATGTGTACTTTTGTCTGTTACTGGATGTTGTCCCTATCCATGGAGTCGGCTGCGGCTTTACTCACCCTGTTTGTTTTGGAGTTGCTTTAGTGCTGGGGAGATCGGGATGCTGGGGGCACCTGTGTGAGAGACGGCTGCAGTTAAGAAGGAAGAGGAACACTGTCAGTGAAAATGCAGCAGCAGCATGTCAACAAACAGTAGGTCACACAGACAACAGCAGCAACAGTGCGAGGGATGCGATGCGAGCCTCCAATGGAGCCACATGCCCCAGCCCAGCCCAAATGAGCCCAGTCACCCCCTCTGGGCCAAGGAGCAAGATGTACAAATAGATGGCTTTTCAGACAATGAGGGTGAAACACTGCTGGGTCAAATGTCATTCATTTTAGGGGGTGTTAAGCTACCAATTCCTAGCCATTCTGCACTTTGGCTGACTGCAGCTGAATGTATGGCAAAAGGAGCCAGCCAACACTTTACATGAAGGCATGGTAATGTTGACAAACTGTGTGAACTGTGTGATTAGTCTCTTATATTTTGCCATCCCTCTGTCTGTACCTCCCCAAAACCACCTCCCTCTCTCCCTCTGCCGGGTGGAGGTAAGTTAAGCTGACCCTCCACCTGTGCTGCTGTTGCCCTGTTTTTTGCTGTGTTTTTTTTTAACTGCATTTTCACCACAGTTTCAGTTTTTTCCCCTTCCCTGCCCCTTTTAACTGCAGTTACCTTTCACCAGGGTGACAGATGGAAAGCACTTAGCACTAATGACAGATAGGGGGGGCCCTCAGCAATCCCTCACCTTATGTAACCACGGCGACAGGTTCCTATCTGTGTGTGTGTGTGTGTGTGTGTGTGTGTGCAGTGACAGTGATACTGCCTAGATGCTTATTCACCACCATGACCCCCAAGTCTCATGCCTGGTCTACACTTCGTTTCGTACAGAGGGTCTGGACATTTGGTTGAGAGAATCGATTGCTTGCTAGAGGTGTTTAAGTTTAAAAAGATGGGATCAGCCCCAGACTGATAACCTTTCTTGACTAATAGCATTCTAGCCCTGCATTTACAATGCCTCCCTCGTTGAGTTCACTGATTAGATCCAGTAAAAATACGATGGGAGACAACAAGCTGAATGGGATCAAATCCTGACTAGCACTGTAGGGAGATGATAACCAAGTGGAAGTGTGTAGAAAGGCATGGCCAAGCTACAAAGTCTCCACTTCTGCCATGAATCTGTATATAAAGTAGTTTAAAAAATCTAATACAAGGAAAGTAGATGTGGTTGTATAACTGGTTTATCTCCTGAGATGTGATTGGAAGTTGTCATGTGATCATTCAGGGCTGATGGGAGTGGGAATGGATTGGTCTGGAGGGAAAAAGCCTGCAGTCCAGGTGCTGCCGACTGACAGCTGTGAGCTCTTACCAGCCTTCCTCCAGATCTCCTCTGGCAGATATCCCGATGGTGGCCGGTGGAGGAAGTCCCGGTGGATCTCTGGGACAGGGTGAAGCAAAGAAACAGAAAGAGAGAGAGAGAGAAAGAGAGAGAGAGAGAGACATTAAAACGTCTCATTTATCCACATACATGAGTTCATTATCAAGCCAAATTTAGCTGGACGATTACACACATTAAAAAACACTATCATCATCAGCATAATGGGCGTGTCAGGCACGAGGAAGGCCTGATTAGATAAAGCATCCACACTCACTCTCTCTCTCTCTCACACACACACACACACACACACACACACACACTGCACACAGTGGTGCCCTTACTGGCCTGTGGCTGGGCGGCACGTACCCTCTCATAGCAGCACCTCAGCTGATAACTGCCCGCCTGGTGCCAAGTGGTCACCATGGGCAACAACATGCATCCCTATCTCACTGACTACGTGAACCGACTCCAGATACATCTCTGGCACTCCTGTGGCACTCTAAGGGAGCATGCCACAGACTAACAACAACAACAACAACAACAACAACACCAACAACAGCGCCGACTGGAGACACGAGGCACTGTGGTGTGTAGCATGCTGATTGCAAATAAAGGCGGTGGGAAAACCTGGTGTCTTGCCTGTGCCGCATATAGCTAGCGCGTGCGACTTGTTGTTGCTGGGAGTGTTGGAGTTGTTGTTGTGGTGGTGGTGGTGAGGAGGAGGAGGAGGAGGAAGAGCGTGAGATGAAGGAAGAGGAAGTGGAGGAAGAGGTGGTGGAGGAGGAGGCGGCGGCGGCGGCGGAGGAGGACGCTGCGCGGGGCTCCCACCTTTTTTCATATCCTCCACGTCGCTGTAGCGCCGGATCCAGTGGTTCATCTCCTCGCGGTCGGCCTCCTGGCAGCGCCGCAGCACCGTCAGTGAGCGCCGCGTCTTCTCCACCATGTCCATGATGCAGTTGAGCAACTACAGAGACAGAGAGAGAGACAGAGAGAGAGCGAGGAAGTGATAAGAAATGAGAACTTATTCACTCTTGATCTTGATTAGCTAGCCAAATTGATTTCCAGTTGGAGAGGTATTATCTGGCGGTAGCAGTTTCTGTCACCATGTATTGTATTTACTGGCCTTGTTTCACATAGTGCTGGAGACAAGTGTGACAGCTTTTAAGAGCTCTGCTCTGCTCTCGTCTACTCTGGCCTGACCTGGCCTGGCCTAGCCTGCTGTGGTCTGGTTTCTGTATCTCTGGTTTGGACACACATTCCTGTCCTAGAGCAACATGCATCTACAGCCCTCACAGCCAGAGTGCCATACACATCACTAAGCAGGCCTGCTGTTAAGTACTCCTGTCTGGGCAGTCACTGTGCGGTAGGGCACAGGCCTAGCAACGCAGGTGCTGCTTAAAGTGTGTGTGTGTGTGTATGTGTGCGCCTGTCTTTGTGATCCAGGCCATGGCCAGCGGTGCGAGAGCCAGAGGGGGAGAGAGAGAGAGAGAGAGAGAGAGAGAGAGAGAGAGCAAGCTTGAGCAGTTAAGCAGCTCAGCGCAGCGACAATAGTTCTAGAACAGCTGTGTTTCTGCCAATGGGAGAGGCCAAACCAATTCATTCTGCCTCTGCTGCTCACAAAATCAGCTCTCCCTCTCTCTTCTGCTCTCTCTCCCTTTTTTCTCTCTCTCTCTCCCTCTCCCACTGTACCCACTCTCTCCCCCTCTCACTCTGGTAGATATATTTATTTCGATGGAGTGTTTCTAATTTGGCAGAGGCCCAGTGCAGGCCGGTTCCCTCCATGACTGGGGCCCTTGTCTCAGCTGCTCTCCCCAGCTGGAGCTCCCCTCCGCTGGGTCCCTCCGTCCATCTGTGCCTCTTCTCCAGCCTGTTTCTCTGTTTGTGTGTGTGAATGTCTGTGTGTGTGTGTGTGTATGGGTGTGTGTCTGTATGTCTACGCATATGTGTTTGTATGCATTTGTGTGCATTTCCTTTGCACCAGTGTTTGTGTTTGATGTAGGAATGAAAGTGAGTGAACGTGGTAAGTATTTTAAGTATTTACAAAATATAAGACGATTTTGAAGATTCTACAAAGTGGCGGCCAGCCATCAGCAGACCCTCCACTCCCCAGCTGTTTTAGAAATGTTTTTAAATCTGTCAGAGCCCTGCAGTGCAATCACATCCCTGTAGTGTCCACAAGGAAAACACACACACACACACACACATAAATTCTTATATAAATTCTCATCTGCAGGTTTAAACACACACACACACAAACACATGTTTGTCCAAGTGAAATCAAACATACATTATCTAGGTGCTTCCACTCCTCAGCCCATTCCCGGTCCGTCAACCGGTGATCGATCACTTCCTCTTGGCGAGCTCCATGCACTGCTGCAAAAGACACACACACACACACACAGATAGAGACATAAGTTTCTATTCACAACCTCTCAAGCTCAAACAGATGTTCTAGCGTATTGCACCTTTTATTGTGCAATTCTGTTATTAATAGTGTGACTGAACACACTCCTCTCTCGGTCTGATTGCACACAGACTCACCGTTCTGTCGGTGTCTCTCCCGTGCGTCGCGCTGCTCGGCCTGTCGGTAGGCGTCACGGTAGTGATGTGCCAGTGCCATGTCCTCTAGCCGGTAGTGCTGGGGCGTGGGTGGCGTGGGGTGGGGCAGGCCGTTGGGCGCCGCGTGGCTGGAGGCCAGGCCGTTGGGGGGCGCGTGCGCGGGCAGGGGACCCCCGCTGGGGCTGAAACGCTGGCTCGGGCTCACGGTGCATGGCCGCTTGGCCAGGTGTTCCGCATGCAGACCGTCACGGTCCAGCCCGCCGTCTTTGGTCCTGAGGAGGAGATGGAAAGAAGGAGATTCAGTGGTTAGACCCTTGTTCATTTGTTTTTCACAACCATGTTTCCAGCACTCTGTAGCAGCTGCTACAGCACACCACACAAACGTCATAGAGGTGCTTACTTGGTTACTAGGGATGTGCTCTCTGGGGATGTAGAAAGGTAGAGTGGGGACATAGTGATGGTGGAAGACTTTTCTGAAATCTATCCTCAATTCAAATTGAGGGCTTTCTGGGCTTTCAGTACAATCTAAAATACCCTTTAAGAATACAGGTGGTATTCGCTGAAGTGCTAGTTTGAGATGCCCTGCTCTTTCCAAAACTGAAATGCAGACTTACAGGAGATTTAAACACTTTGGCCAAACTATACCGTATGTGTCTTCTGCCTCCTTTGAGACTATAAACAAAACAGCATATAAACCATCTATGATGTATTGTGAATTTGTTGATTCAAAAGCTATGAAAATGCTTTGGTTGTGGTATCTGGCTATTGAAAGTACTGAATGAATTCAATCCCTCTATGATAAGGACTCAGAGCTTTCCATCAGCAGAGATGGAAAGCGGTGCTGTTTTTACTGGTTCTAGTCTTCTCTGAGGATCACTGCCCAGACCAAATACAGTCTGTCTCCTAAAGCCCTGAAGCACAGATGTGTGCCATATGTAAAACACACACACACATACACACAAATATATACATACGCACACACTTAGCGCTTGGAGTTGCATGGGAGAAAGATCTGAGTGCCTTAATCTCCTCAGCTCTCTTAAAATTGCAAGCAGAATCTCTCGTGCACACACACACACATACAGACACACTCTCACACATCCCTCTCTCTCTCACACACACACACACACATGCAGACCTATGGAGCCTATGAGCATCTGCCAGATGTTCTGTGACATTGTTTTTTTTTTTTTTCTTTTTCCTTTTGCCATCTGGACTGGTTCAAGCCGAGTGTTGCCATTAATCTGTTTACCTCTGGGGAAGAGAGCAAGAATGAGAGAGCGGACAGGAGCGAGGGAGAGCGAGACAGAGATGAAGAGATATATACAGGCACCCTGAGGTAATTCGGTCTTGAGATCAACGGACAAAATGACAACCAAACCCAGGGCTCTCATTCATATACATAAGGGAGACTTCAGACTGGTTGTGCAAGTGCACCTTTGCATTGTGTCTCCCTTCCATGTTTGACGTCCCACCCTCCGGTGGCCCTGATGCACGCCACCCGCAACTGATCCGGCACTCTCGCTCCCTCTCTCTGACGTCTCGTCTCCTGCCATCCCACAAATCAAAGCAACAGCTGGGAACATCGCGCCGTGACACTGTAAGCCAGGAGCGGGGAGGCGGAGGTGTGCGGATTACAGGGGGATTGCCCCCCTCCCTCCCTCATCCCTCTCTCCGTCCCTACTTCCTACCCTCTGTCCATCCCTCCCTCCCTCTCCCTCGCTCCCTACCCCTCCTCCCCCTCAGGATCAGCTCAAGCAGGGGTTCAGCAGGATCACCATCTGGACACATCTCTGACATATGGGCAGCTACAGGGAAACTAACGAGAGAGAGAGAGAAAGAAAGAGAGAGAGAGAGGAGGGGGATGCAGGAGGGTTTTTTGTGAGTCTTAAATCTCTAAATTCCAATCACATTTTTGTCCATCTTGGCCCTGAGTGGAGTGGGTTGTAAGTTTGGAGGGCACAGCCTCAGACACAGCAGGAATTGTGTGTGTGTGTGTGTGTGTGGGTTAGAGTGAGGACATCCTGTCACAGGAGCGGCTGCTGCTGTTGTTGCGTGATGGCCAGAGCATCTGGACCTGCCCTCCTTTTTTCTTTCTCTCTCACTCTCTTTCTCTTTTTCTCTCCCACAGACAGCTGGCACTGGCTGGCAGGAATGCCGCCCAGCCGTCCGCTCCTCTTTTCTCTCTGCCTCTTTCTCTCCCTCGTTCCCTCCCTCTCTCCCTCCCTCCCTTCCTCCCTCGCTCACTTTCACTCTGAGCTTTTTAAAAGCATCTCTTTGCTCTCTTGTGGTTTGGCAGAGCTCCAACTCCCTGAAGTAATTCAATTACTCAAGTGTGTGTACGTGTGTGTGTCAGCCTGTCTGTGTGTGTGTTTACAGGGTGAGTGTGATCAGTTTGGGATACAACCATGTACTCACTATGTTGAGTGAGTGTGTGTGTGTGCGTGTGTGTGTGTGTGTGAGAGAGCACATGTGATAGAGTGTGTAAGGGTTGCAGGTGTTCTGTGTTGTTGTCTTACTTTGTTTGCACGACCTGCGAATGTGTGTGTCTGTCTCTGTCTTTGTGTGTGCATTTATGTGGAATGTTGTCTGTGTGTGTGTGTGTGTGTGTGTGTGTGTGTGTCTGTCTGTCTCTATGTCTCTGTGTGTTGTTTTGGGCCGGTGCCTGCCTGCTTGCCGTACCTGTCGGGGGTCCTCCTCTTGCCGTGCTCGTTGATCTCCAGCATGATCTCGGAGGAGTCCAGGGGCGAGCTGGCGTTGGCGTCCAGCAGCAGCTGCTCGTGCTGGGCCAGGTACTGCGCCGGCGTCTGCTTGGCCATCCGGGCGCAGTGGAGCAGCTCTCGCTGCAGCAAGGGCAGGTTGGCCTGAGAGAAGGAGGGAGGTAGAGAAGGAGGGAGAGAGAAAGAGAGATGGAGAGAGGGAAAGAGAGAAAATGGTCTTATGTTAGAGATTGAGACAACCCAGATGTTGCTTCTCCCTGGCCTGCCAGGCATTCCTCCCACTTCTCACTCTCTTACACACACACACACACACACACACACACACACACACACACACTCTCACTCTCTTTCTGTCTTTCTATCCCACACATTAAGAGACAGAGAGAGGGAACTAGATAGACAGAGAGAGAGAGGGAAAGAGAGAGATAGAGAGAGAAAGAGACAGGCAGTCTGTCTGGGAGTTGACTCTGGCTGTCAGTGTAATGTACTGCAGCCAGTGGGACGGTCCAGCTGCAGAACCTCAGAGCTCTCTGACATCTTTCGTACACACACACATACACACACACACAAACACACACATACACACACACACACACATACACCAACATACGCTTGAGCCCCCACGTCTCAACCAAAGATGGAGTGGCAATATTTTACCAGCTAATTTCCTCTTACCAGTGAGAATCTCACAGCGGCACTTGTTTGGATACAGATTTGCTCTGTTAGTGTTGCGTGTGTAAGTGTGAATGTGTGTGACCATGTGTGTGTGTGTGTGTATATATGCGTGTGTTTATTGAAAATTCCAGCGGTGGCCACAGACTCGACACCACACTCGTCCCTCTGTGATCCCCCTCTGCTCCCCTTCAACCTCACCTCCACCCCCTCGTCTGCGTGCCTCTCCACCCCGGGCAGGACTCAGATGGTATGGGTGGATTGACTGTGTGGGACTGGAATGTTCACCCGGTCACTGGGCAACTGTAGTGGTCACTGGTCTCATAGAACTGCAGCTACTGCAGGGCTACTTCTTTCCTCTGGGATTGTTTATCTGTGTGTGTGTGTGTGTGTGTGTGTGTGTGTGTGTGTGTGTGTTAGTGTTTCTCTGTTCATATTCAAGCATGCATGTGCTTGTTACATCTGTCTGTGTGTGGCTTTACATGAGTAAGGGTCTGCCCAGCTGTGTGTCCATGCAGTCTGTTTCTTTGTGTGTGTGTGTGTGTGTGTGTGTATGTGTGTTCTGTTGTTTTGTTTGTTTGTGTATATTTGTATATGTTTGCATGTTGGTGTTTGTGTGTCCATCCTTCTGTTTGTATGGTATTGTGGAGGTCCATCTGTGTGGTGTTGGTGTGTTTGTGTGTGCACACCCATGTGTTTGTGTGTTTGTGTGTGTGTGTGTATTTTGAGTACACTGCCCCGGCTGTAAGGTTAAGTGTTTGGCGTTGGGATAGGGTTGAGTTGGGGGAGGCTGAGGGATCAGGCCAAAGACATCAGCTCTGCTTGAGCCTTCACATCAACATCTGTCAGGAAATCTTCTTTCTGCTCCACGCCACACCACACCACACTACTTTCCCCTCCACTCCTCCACACTTCTCCACACACACACACACACACACACACACACACACACACACACACACACACACAGTGATCTGCGCTTCCCTCTGTTTAGGGTAAGCAGGAGGAGTGTGCCAGTTGTAATGAATGGCAGATGATGGCCATATGGAGCAGACAGAGCAGCCCAGCCCAGCAGACTGGGGGAGAGGAGAGAGAGAGGGAATGAGAGGAAGAGAGAGAGAGGAGGGAGGAGTGGGGAAGCTTTGCCCACCGGACTTCAGTCATCCACTACATACTGATGTAGGCATCATACACTCTACCAGCCTTGGGAATGGTGTGTGTGTGTGTGTGTGTGTGTGCGTGTGTGTGAGGGGTATGACCTTGGGAATGGTGTGAGTGTGTGTTTTGTGTGTGTCTTTTAAATGTGTGTGTGTGTGTTTTAGGTCTGCATGTATGTGTGTTATGTGTGTGTGTGTATGTGCGTTGGCCACCATCCATCTTCTCTCCTTGTGTTTGTTTGAAGCGTCTGTCTGCCTCTAGAAGTTTCTGCCTTTTCTCTCCATATGGCAGACCAGAAGGAGTGACATAAGTGATGCACTGGAGGACTGCTCATCAGATCTCAAGGGAGGGTTGCGGATGGCGAGGCTGCAAGTGTGTGAGAGGCTGTGTGTGTGTGTGTGTGTGTGTGTGTAGTATGTGTGTGTTTATGTTCACATGTTCACACTTACCTTGAGGAATGGAATGACAAAAGGACGCAGAGGGAAATTGGTTGCCTCCTGGAGTTTGGAGTGGAACTCTTCGATGGTCAGAGTGGAATTCTGATGAAAAATAAAAACAACAACAACAAAAATAAATCATGACTGTGTGGAGGAACTGTAAAAGCCACTACTTAAAGCTGGGAAGAAAGCAGTGATAACACAGCCAAAGGAAACAGGGGGGTTGGACGGAGAGAAGAGGTATTGCAGGTAATCTGGATGGACACCAGAGAGAGGCAGTCTGCGTTTGAAAACCTGAACACGGGTGGTTTTAGCACACACACATAGAGTTGGACAGAGAAGGAAGGAGAGTGAGAGGGAGAGAGAGAGACCGTAGGAGGGAGGAAAGACAGAGAGGAGGAGAGGAGAGGAAATGCTGGTAGAACCAGCACAGAGAGACCAGGCCAAGAACACGGCGAGAAGATAACGCCCAACCCAAGCCCATTTCAAAACAAACTGAACAGGAGGGGGAACAGGACATTCGCAGTCATTACCCACCAGGGACAAGACGTCCATACTGGCACAACACAAACACACACACGCACACACACATACACACATAGACACAGACACATACAAGCACACACAGAAATGAGGAGGGAATTAAAGACAGAGCAAGATATACAAGTAGATAGAAAGATAGACAGAGCAAGATATACAGGAAGATAGAAAGATAGACAGAGCAAGATATACAGGAAGATAGAAAGATAGACAGAGCAAGATATACAGGAAGATAGAAAGATAGACAGACAGAGAAAACAGAACAAGCAACAGAGGAAGAAAGACTGAGAGGAGAGGAGAGAGTGAAAGAGTGATAAGACAAGATAAGATACAAACCAAGCAAAGGGTTACTAAAAAAAAACAAAGGGAGCAAAGACAGATGAAGTAGAAGTGAAGATGACTTACCACCAGGCCAAGAACCAGGCTGCGGACACGCTCTCCGATCTCTGGTGAGATGTCGTTGCCAAACTGCTGCAGCGTGGTGAGGAAGCGCTTGAGTTTGCAGAGCTGGCGGGCGCCGCAGGCTGGCGGCAGCTGCTGGGTTGAGAGGGCAGCGCTGGACGAGGCCGCCGGGCCGTTGCTGAAGCCGTTGGGCGTGGAGGGGGCGCCGTTGAGCGCCGTGGGCGAGTGGCTGCTGCTGCTTCCGCTGCCATTGCCGTTCAGCACTGCCGGAGAGACGGACACACAGGGAGACGCAGGAGAGGAAGAGGAGGACGGGTTAGAAGAGCAGAAGAAGACCGTGGTGGAGGAGGAGGAAGAGGAGGAGGAGGTAAGCATGGGGAGGAAGCGCAGAGGACGTGGCGGCGAGGGAACATGCATGGTGGCGAGTAAGTGTCGGCCAGTGGAGCCCCGAGCGTTCGAAACCGCGCAGAGAACGAATGCAGCAACTCAACTGGACAGGGCTGGCTGAAGACACCAGAGCTGCTCCCTGCACGTCTGCCACACTTGTGTCCCTTGTTTTGAGTGAAGGCACTGTGTGTGTGATGATCTGTGTGTGTGTGTGTGTGTCAGTGTCAGCTACGCTATCTTCAGCTGTCTCTGCCTCACACACACTCAACACGCCCCCCTCACCCCTACCCTAGCCAGCCCGGGGGGTTGCTACGCTGCTCACTGTCGTCCGCTTCACCCGCACCCTCGCCGCTCACTAGGACACCACTATAAGAGGAACTTGTTAAAGAGGAGGCCAGAAATAGGCCCCGTCGGCCTGCGTTACTTTTATTCCTGTGGCAGGTGTGCTGCTAAATCGGGCGGCGGCCACACATGTCCGCCAGCTGAGAGGAAGATTTGCAGCTCTCAGGTTTGGAGTCCAACAAACTCCACCTCGTCCTCCCTCACTATCTCTCTATCCCTCTCTCTCTCTCTTCTCTCTCTCTATTGTATCCCCCCTTCCAAATGCCTTTCCCCCTCTCTCTCTTCAATGACACATACATCACAACCCCTCTCTCCTATCTTTTGATTCTCATATTTATGTATGTTCTGTGTGTGATTGTGTGTGTGTGCGCGTGTGTTCTTATTTGCGCTACTATTAGGAACTCGTGTGCCGTCTAGTGTTACGCAAATGTTACGGAAGGTGCTCCAGAATAGCACATAAACAAACCCGTGGTTGCGAGATGGGAGAGGCTACTGGTTAATCTGCAGCAATGGTATGGCACACTTAGTGCTAAGGCCTCAGACGAACTGTTTTGACTATTCGGCTATTTGACTATTTGGACTGGTTGCTGTTTACTGTTTGCTCTCCAACAAGGGTGTGTCAACACACACACAAGCTCTACTCCATGTATATATGTTTCTTGAGTGGTGTGTGTGAGGTTGGGAGGTGTGGTGGTGGGGGTCTGCAGCCACATGGATTGAGGGTGGGGGGGAGGGGTTTTCATGTTACCCTTTCACTCGTCTTTTTAATCCCTCCATCATAAGGGCTCACAGACACACATGTGGCCTTACCATGTGACCCCAGCACTTGTGTTCTGGTTTTAGAGAGGGAGAGGAGCGAGTGAGCAGGAGCTCTACTGGCGACCAACACAACAGGTGAAACAACACGGCCCGATCATTGCTATATAGGGAAGAAAGTGTGCAGCCGCAAGCCGGCCACGTCCCCAGGAGCCACGGACACCAGTGCCCTCCTGTACTAGAGAGCCCACCACGGCCACGCTGGCCGCTCACTCTCTCCCCCAGTAGCACCAGTGCCTCCGCTAGCCAAGGTCACACACCTTTGTGGACACACACACATACCATTTGGACAAAATTGGTATAATCAGATTTTCAGAGTTGCGTGTATGTGTGCTGTGCACATGAATGTGTGTGTGTGTGTTTAAGTGTGTGTGTCTATGTGTGTCAGTGTGTATGTGTGTGTAAATGTATGTGTGTCAGTGTGTGCGTGTGTACATGTATGTGTGTGTGTGTGTGTGTGTGTGTGGGGGGGGGGGGGTGCGTGCATGTGTGTAAATGAGTGTGTGTGTGTGTTTGGAGTGCAGGTATGTGCAGATATTTAGCTTCACTGGATGAGGTGGTGACCTGTGTGCTAACAATTCTTTGTATTCTATTTGTATTCTTCTCGGTAGAGTCCCCACTCAGCTACCGTCTCCTCTGAGTTCATCAACCGCCAGTACCCAGTGCCCTACATTACTCTCTGCTGCACTGCACTTGTCTTTGTAACATTAACCATTAACTGCTTGCACAGATACTTATAAGAGCATATTATCCAACATGATATCAAACTTAACCTATGATGAACATTAGTTAATATAGTCTTTATAACCTTAACTGCTATAGTCTTTTTTATCTATTTTATCAAAATTTTATACAATAAAATATTCATACATTGATGTTATAAATAAATGTACATGCATGAAATACCCTTAGCTACTAACTTTCTGAATAGATAGTGAATAGAATTCTGAATAGAGTCCCAGATATCTATGCAAGCCCAAAAACTGGCTCAAGATCAGTAGCTGTTAGCAGGGTGTGATTGAGGACTTACTGGTGGTGGGTGTGAAGGAGGCGTTGCGATTGGCCACCTGGCTGACAGCGGGCGGAGGAGGGGGCATGGTGGGTGGAGTCGACCTGGGCTGGGTTTTGACATCAGCAGGTGAATCGGGCATCGTTCCAACCTTCTGTTCGGTGCTACCTGCACAAGAGGGAAAGAGAGAGAGAGAGAGAGAGAGCGGGTTGAGTGATGCTTACAAGCATTCACACATTCACCAGCAAAACATGCATTAAACCCTTTTTAAAGACACGAGTATAAGGTGCTGAAGAGGTGGTACTGGCAGCCATGTCAAGTTATTCAGTACCCAAAATCATGTGTGCTGCATAAGCAATCAGATCTTGACAGTAAACCAAATTTACTTCTGTCATCTGTAGTGTTTGACAGTTCGTAAACAAGTCCAAATCTACAGAAAGAGAGAGAGAGAAACAGTATTCAACAAGAGATGGAGAGAGAGAGAAAGAAAGAGAGAGTGTTCAACAAGAGAGAGAGAGAGAGACAGGAAAGCAGAGGGTTGTGCTGCAGTAAATATCAGTGCCTGTTGGAAACATCCAGCAACACCTGCTCTCCGGCTCAGCTGCTGCTGACGGGACTGCCCCCCGCTGCGCACACACACACACATACACACACACACAGAAGCGCCCTCTTTCCAGCTCCTGACATCCTCATCAGTGCCCTCCAAACCCCCCTCTGCCCCCCCATCGACACTTCACCCGCCTGTTCCATTTTGTCCAACTCTCCCCACCATCACCTCCACCACACACACATGCACACACACACCATGCCCCCAAACAGACAGGGCAGCTTGATAGTCAGTGACAAGTGCAGCTGGATCTGCTGCTGTCCATCACTGGGCCCTGGGCCTTGCCTGTTGCCCCACCAAGCCACAGGCCCCCCAGCCGGGACCAAACAAGGCAAACACTTTGCCCACTGTGTGTGTGTGTGTGGGGGGGGGGGGGGGCAAGCAAGGCTCAGGCTCCTGTCAGGTGGCTCCGTCCTGCTCCCAGCAGACATGGCCCACATGTCCCACATGGGCCCACATGTCCCACCACCTCAATCCGGGTTACCTGTCTCTGGGTCTGTTTGGTTGCCCGACACCCCGTCCTCCTCCTCCTCCTCCTCCACCACCACTGCCTTCCATCATAGCCTGCAGCCTGTTCTCGCCTCTAACACCTGTTCCCCTAAGCACAGGGCCACAGCACAGCTTTAGGGGGCTGTTTGACACATGCCATTCCGATCTGCCGTTTTATCAGTGAAGACACACAGAGACGGGGGGCTCGTCTGAAAATCAGTCTTCTCCCTTTTCTTCCTCAACAATATTTATGGACAGAAGTAATAGGCAGAACTGAGTGTGTGTTTTTTTGTTTGTGTGTGTGTGTGTGTGTGTGCGTGTGTGTGTGGACCTCCTTGTTTGTTTGTGTTTCTTTCCTGCAGTGTTGACTGCCTGATCCGACAAGTCAACTGATCGGTGTTGAGTGTAACTTAGGCAGCCGAGGGTCACCTAGGTGATCTATGTGCAACCCAAGTGAGCCCCAGCTGAGATCGCTTTAACAGACACCTTATGATCACTGTGCGCCTTTGCTGTGTGTGTGTGTGAGAGATTGTTTTATGGCATTTCTACATACAGTACCCTGTGTCCTGAACGTCCCCTTATTCATTATCAAGTGCACCATATTGTGAATAGTGAGTAGATGTGTGTGTGTGTGTGTGTGTGTGTATGCAGAAGGTGACATTAGCATATGCTCCTGTCTGACAGTGCTTGCATGCGTGGCCTCAGCTTTGTCTGTCGCTCAGCAGTCAGTTGTCAGGGTTAGTGCTCCCTCAGCCCCCTGACCTGTCACCCTTAGGGCCAGCCACCCCGACTACACACACACACATACTTTGCACCCATCTAAACACAGCTCCTTGTAGCAATGGCTACAAGTATGGTGTGGCAAGACCTGGCCATGTTTGGACAAGCTCCCAACACACACACACACACACAAACATGCATACATTCACCCCCCCCCATCCTTTTGCTCTAGTCCAGCAGCTCCCAGTCTGTCATTGCTGTCACCGCCACCGTCAAGTGCAAAAATAACCAAACGAGCAGAGGTCACTGCCAGAGCACTAACAGCCGGATAATTGGTCAGCGACCTCTGAGGGGACAACAGCTGCAGGGGGGTGACCGGGTACAAAAGACAGGCTTTGGGGAGCCAGGGGCCCATCATAAGAGATGCAGAGAGAACAGAGGGAGAAAGGGGATGGGGGGGGGCAATAGGGTGGGGTTAGGTGGGTTTGAGCTAATCGATTGGATAGAGGTGCTCTGGGAAGCACTTGGGTTAAGAGCTGAAGCGCCTACGACATCATTCCACAGACAACTGAGAAGGGGGCTGTCAGGGTACAGTTCAGTGAGGAGACACAGGGTTACTCCATTTGGACAGTTACTGGCAGGTGCTCATATGTCTAGCACAATGCCAATCAGCATTACCCATGAGTAGGAGGACCAATACACTGTTTACTAATGAATGATATGCACCAGGTTTGTCATGCATGCCCTAGTCAGGTCAGGTCTGTGGGACTATTGGCAGGCAAGTCCAGTGTCCATCTGAAATGGCCTTGCGTCATCACCTGTTACCAGTGGGGATTGCTTGGGTCAGGGAAAGCAGTTCTGAAATGCAGAAGCAGCCAAAAAAATCGGAACACCCAAAGAGTTGGACAGCTCTCCTCAAACACATTTACGCACACTCACACCAGCACGCACGAATGAACACACACACACACACACACACAGAGAGAAGAGCCCTGGAGGTTTACAAGCTGCCCAGAAACCATTAGCACCTGAGTTTTTTTGCACTTATATTGCCCCCTAACACACACATACACACACTCACACACACACACACACACATACTGTTACCCACCCCCCTTCTCTGGGCCAATAAACATAGTAAGGTGTTAGTGGTAATGCCCTCATTGACTAAAATAGAGCTGACTGGCCAGCCAACATCAGTCTAGAGGGAGAGTTTGGCTCTACACCCCTTCTGCCATGGCCAAATGTAGACAGGTACAGTGCTGCAACAACTAACTCCTGCCACACACACACACATACACACACACACACACTCACAACCCTAACCAGTTCCCCTCTGCCCTCGCTTCTCTTTGGGTCTCCCACCCACACCCCCCACACCCCCTCCCAACACACACACACACACACACACACACACACACACACAAACATACACACACACACACACACACCCCTCCTGCCTAAGCATTTTGAACAGGCTGAGGAAAGCAAGCAGGCAGGCAGGCAGGCAGGCAGGCAGGCAAGGTCTGTCCATCTGTCACCCAGATGAGTGGCGCTTGAGCTCTGTCAGCCTTTCCGATAGGGAGAGGGAGGCTCAACATGGCAGACAGACGGATAGGCAGACGCAATAATACCAATCCCCAACTCCAAACAACAGCCAAATGCTAGTAAGAAAGTCCTGATCAACTCTAACTACAGTGAAACTGATTAAAATCTGGTGTGTTTAATGTTTACTGTGGGTACATTAACGCACTGCAGACAGATCAGCCAAGCAGGCAGCCACCGATTCATTCACTTGTGTAACATTTTAGCTATTGATAGAAGAGAGATGAGCAGAACCACTACGCAGTGAGCATAGATATTTGAGTGCAAGACCAGTAAAATACTAGCAGCCTGCTCGTGCCCTGTCAATCAAAGAAAAAACACATTCCTTGATCAGGATTTACACTATGTTTTGACACATGGAGAAACCAGAGAGAAAGAGAGTAAAGGGGGGATAGAGAGAGGAAGAGAGAGAGTGAGGGAGAGAGATATTGCATACTGTTGCTTTTTCATTAATACAACCCTTGATCAGGCCTCTTTGACACATAGAGACAAATCAGAGAACGAGAGATATAGAAAAGGAGGGAGGGAGAGAGGTAAAGAATGAAAGAAAAGGCTAGAGAGCGGGACAGAGAGTGAGACAGAGAAAGACCCTCTGCAAGGCAACTGCTGTTTCAGCTCCCAAGGGATCCTGGAAGTGGCCCCAGGCAGCCCCCCGGGAGACCCTGCGGGGTGGGGAGGGGAGAGGGAGCCGGAACGTCCTGCCCTGCCAGCCTCAAGCGTGGGATTATGGACAGCTGTTTAATCTGACCAGCTAAAGGACAAGGCTGGTTGTGCACTCGTTTTTCTGTCTGTCTTTCTGTAGCTCTTTTGCTATCTCTTTGTTTGTATCACTCACCGCTCACACACACACTCGGACAAATAAAACTGCTCCACAAATTCCACTATTACCACATTAAGCCCCCCCCAACCCCCCACACAGACACACACACACACACTTCACTGATCTTTGGCCATCTGTGCAGCTATTGTACCCAGGGACAGGAAGACGTGTACTTGTGCAGAGGACATGTACAACTCCCACCCCGCTCCACACACACACACACACACACACTCGAATCAAACAAGAGAAAGAATGTCGTATGAAAACCAGCTGAGGGTCCAGCAGATGACACATAAACCTGGAACCATGGAAAGCCTGTCAATCAAGCACTCTGTTGTGCACCAAAGCTCTGGTCCTTTTCAGATTGGTCAATGAGGAGCTGATGCTGTGTCCACCTTTGCCCCATACACATGATCATCCTCAGATTGATAATGACCTTGTTCACTCTGCTGGAGAGGCAAGTCTGTTTTCATGGACTCACATACTTGAATGAAGCCTTTGATGGTCCCTGAAGCTCAAACTCGCTACCTGAGTTGGTTGAACCAGCTCGTGTGTAAAGGAAGATGGAATGAGCAGAAAGCCCACCCTGCCGCATGGTATAGTACACTCATGGTTTGTAATTCGGCTGCTATTTTCAGCGCTCTTTTATAGAGACGGGAGAACATGTGCTTCCACTAAACGCACAAGAAAACCATCGCATAATCACGAGTTCCTTAAGAAAAGTGGGGGAAGGAAATGCTGGGTTGGTGCTTGATGGTTGTTAGTTGTTTTTCATTTTCAGAGTGTGAATGTGAGTCTCTGTGTGTATATAAGGTCCTCTGAGATTGAGAGAGACAGAGAGAGAGAGTGTTTGTATCCAGTTGTCATACAGCTACTTTTAACATACAGACACAATGAGGCTCCTCTAGAGAATCAATCTTTTCCTATCGCCATGCTGCTTCCCATGTCACTTTTTGTGCTTGTGCTCTCTCAGTCCCCATTCCTCTCCTCTCCCTCTCCCTCTCTCTCTCTCTCTCTCTCTCTCCATAATTCCCCCTGTCTCCTGGAATGCTGTTGTTTTTAATTTCTCCCAGCTGCTCTGGCTCTCTGCCCGACCGCCTGCCTTCCCACATCTGCTCTCCATCAGGGCCGCTGGAGGAGTCCACACACACACACACACACACACACACACACACAAAGCACAGGCCCCACATCAAAACACCAGGATTATCCAGACCCCTCGGCCTCATAGACTCTCCCTCTGCTGCCCGCTGCCCCTACCCCTGCAACCAGCAACCCACGCTGAACCTTTGGACCTCTCTGTCCAGTCCCCCTGTCCACCCCAGTGTCCACTGGTAGTACCTGGCCATGTCCCAAGGTGGGTTTATAATAATTACACTAATTCTCACGGAAAGTAATAACAAGAAGTTGAGCAATGTATTTGTCCTAACAATACAATTATGATTGCATTAAACTGATGGCCATACAGACATTCTTATAATATTTCACTACACTGAATTACATGTTTGTATATGTACTGTAAAGACTTAGAACCTCTTAGATTTGGTCAAAGGGTCATATCCTCAATTGTGTTCAACAGACTGAAAGCTGCTCTTTGCTAAAGAGGTCCATGTAAATGTAAACCCTTGACTCAGGGCATTCCCTGTTGCTTCCTGCTGTGCTTCTTCCCAGACCGTCACTGAGGGGTCCAGTCCAACCTCTCCCAACACACACACACACACACAGAAAAAACACACAAATGTACACACACATCTGGATGGTTTAAAAATGCAGAAGCACCCCATGTATGTGCTCACCTATAATGCAAAGAGACAGAACAGTCATTCAGTCTGCTTGTTCAGACAGTTGATATAGCCGAGGTTTGTTTATGAGCATTTGAACAGCAAGCTACTCATAATGATTAATGGCTGCTTATCTTTCATGAAGTAGGTCACATATAGAAAGTCATGGGTAATTCAAAAAAAGATTTTATATACGGCTGCTGAAACAATGTTTTTCACAGGGGCAAAGAGATATATTTATATAGCTCAGGCTTTTTCAATGTCTGTTTTCTTACTCTCTGTGCTACGAAAGGATGTGGGTGACTCCCCTGCAAAAAAAAAGTAAAGTAGAGTTCAACTGACCACTTATACTAGTCCACCATACTGAATGAAAGCAAACCTGCCTCTCTCTTTTTCTCTCTCAGAAACAAACTGACCATTCGTCTTGCAGTGGTCAGCTGACCCATCTCGGCTTCTCTCTGTTCTTCTCTCTTGTTGACGTCTCTTAGGCTCAGAGTAACTAGTTTCAGCTGAACAAACACAGTCTGAAAAATAAACATCTATCTCTGAAAATCTTTTAAAAATATCATACCAAGCGTTTATGTTTCTGGGCATTAGACAATGTGTATCCTAATAATTGTATGAGACAGATGTATGTATGAGAAAGTGTATGAGAAATAACATTCTTATGCAAATGTCTGACACATGAGCATGCGTGTGTGAGATTGTGATAAGACATCACAGGCACATGAGAAGATGAAAGAAAAGAGCAAACACACAAAAATACCTCAAGCAATATAGCTCAATTTAACTAAATCCTTAAAAAATGTCTAGACAGTGTCAGGGCTGTTCTGAAAAATATCCCCTCAAAGCAGCTCCCATTGGGTCCAGCCTACTGTACTCCACTTCTATATTTTAACCCCAGGAAGAACGAGCGGAAAGCTGTCTCGGTTCCTTCTAGTTTTGTCTAGCAGAACCTTAAATTTGACTCTATACTGGGCATTCCGCTGCATGGATTGTCTTCCTCTGCGCTTGCTCATTTAGTGACCACAGCAGGAACCGAGGTCCCTCTCAGGGCCTCCTCCATGCATTGCGCTGGGGCCACATCGCACTGGGCCACATCCGCACCACACCCGGGCTGCATATGCACCACACTGCATGACTGTGTACTGCTCTCATGCTTTGCTCTCAGGCATGCAGGTCAAGCGGAGAGTCAGTTCTGGGAGTCTGGTGAGTGATTCTTTGGGAGCCAGTTGTGGCTTCAGGGTCTGAAGTAAATACCCCTGAAGTGAGGACATAGCTTTCCCACAGAGTCACACACACCACACACACACAAACACACACACACACACACACACACAGACACACTCTCTATCTCTGTGGTGAATTTGTACCGTCGTGCTGACTGCCTGTGATGACTGTTATTGATATAATTGTATTGAAGTTGTGAAGGCTCCATCTGCTCTCTGTAGGGAGGGACAGTCCGAGGCAGCACTGAAGTAGTTACATTCATATCACGCCTCCTTCACACATACACACACACACACACACACACACACACACACACACATACACACAATCTCACACACGTACACCTCTCTTCCCCTCCATCCTGCAGCAATGTATCGCTACTCTGAAGCGGGAGGGAAAAAAACTTCCTTTTCAGATTTCTTCCCAGTGGCTTCCAAATAAAATCCAGATGTTCTGCCGAGCTGGTTCTTACCTCCTACTCTCCTCCTCTCTCCCTCATTCTCTCCCTCTCTCTCCCCAGCCGCTCACCCTGAGCCATTCCTAAATAAAGGAAAGTATTTGTGACACTCGGCTGCGGCGGGCCGTGCCAAGAACAACTCCCCGGCCTGAGCCCATCTGGAGTGTGTTAGGCCCTGCACCGGGCACTGGCAGTGGCTGACACACACACACACACACAGAATAGTGTGTGACCACCTCCACCCCCCCACTATCTCTCCATCTCTCTCTCTCTCTGAATCTTTGTCTCTCTTTCCGTGTTTCTTTCACGGACTCTCTGTTTCACACTCTACATATTTCTGTCTTTGCCAGCGATCTGTTGTTGCCTGACATTTTGGGTGAAAGCACAGCGTTCGCTTGTTTGCACACTCTGCAGGGGTTGTCACCACAGCGATGCAGCCAACCCTCAGAGCGAGAAAAAAGCGAGAGAGAGAGAAAAACAGAGAGAGAGAGAAAGAAAGAGAGACAGAGACCCCGGCATTCAGGATCACCTCCAGACCCCAGCAGAGCCAGTGGAGTGGTTGTTTTTGTTTTGGATGTGCTGTTTATATTTGGGTTGTTGTCCCTCTCTCGCTCTCTCCTCTCCTCGCTCTTCCCCCCTTCTCTGCCGAATGTGTGTGTGGATGAGCCTTCTCTCCTGTGGCAACGCCAGTCTTGATGCTGCTCTGTGCTGAGCAATCAGCAGGGGAGACTGTGCTCACAGTGCGTGGCATTGAAGAAAGGGAGAGAGAAGAAAAAGAAAAAGAGAAAGAAAGGGAGAGAGAAATAGTAAGGAGAGAGAAAGAGAGGGAAAGTTAGAGAGAAAGAGAGAGACAGAGAGAGAAGGAGAGGGAGGGAGGCTGACTGTTTGGAGCCTCCCAGTGAAGGGAGCCTGCACCTGAACATCAATAACTGTCATCTACGCCACCTGGGGACCACAAACGCTGTGGGCACACAGCCGTCACTGGCACATCTGCCAACGAGCTGTGCAGGAGGGAAGGAGGAAGAGAGAGGGAGAGATATAGAGAGGAGTGCAAAGGAGACCGTTGGTAAGAACTGCATGGTAACACTGGAAAAGAGGAAACAAGAAGTGGGATGCACAAGAGAGAGAAAGAGAGAGAGAGTCATGGTTTAACTGTGAAGTATGTGTGTGTGTGTATGTGTGTCTGTGTGTGTGTGTGTGTGTGAGGAAAGGAGAGAGACAGAATGTGTCTGTCTGAAAGAAAGGGTGACTTCTTTGGCCTAGTTCCCCCACATTATTCTCATCTTTGTGCTTCGACAAGGAGGCACTCTTCCCATCCTGCCAGCTGAGAGCTTTGCCTGGGGGTGCAGCACAGAATTTGAACCAGGGGAGAAAAAAGGGCAGAAAAAAAGTTAAAAAGAAAGTCTCCTTTCTTTTTGCCTTTTTTGGAAAGTTCTGGACGAAAATATTCTGAACTTGTCATGATATCATGTACCCCAACCCCCCACCCCCCATTCCCCTCACTAGGATTTCAGCACATGCTTTTTATCACTATTGTACAGTATCAACATGTAATGTGACATTCAAATAACACATATCTAAATTTAACAGGATAATGACTGTAATTAAATTGAACTGTTCTCGGCTTTTACGTATAAATCACTGTAATGGGCTTCCAGTTCCCTCCCAACGCCTATCTCACCTCAATTGTAGGGGAAGAACGGAGAGCCAAAAATTACCCTCCATCGAAATCTGTTTACCCTGCCTGCTTACACAAACAAGCTCCCCAATCAAAACACCTGCAGCTTCACCTAGCACCAATTAGCTCATCAAGCTTTTAATTACACTGTTAATTGCACACAGGCAGCATGAAGGGAGGCTGGGGAATAATGCGTGGGGGCTCTCCTGAGGAACTGCCTTGACGATCTCTGACAAACAGGAGAGGCGCTCCTGCCAATAACAACGCTGCTCGAGCGGGTGGCATGGAAGGGGGAGAGAGAAAAAAACAACAACAATGGCAGCGGAGACCTTGCCCAGGCCCACGTGCGCAAAAGAGCAGAGAACAGAGAGCGGAGAGCGGAGCGGACGGCAGCCATCTGCTGCTGCAGTGCCCACGCTGACCTCACTTCCTGTCTCTGTGAGCGAGGGGTGTAAGTGCCTGAGAGGTTGAAAAGGATTGAGGACATGAAGTCACATTGGGCTGAAGAGCAACACCAGGCTAACCCTATCGCAATTCATAGAGACCATCTTGCCTAATACACTAATTAGACAAAATGGTTTATACAGTGATAATGATATGAGACAGTAGCAGGCCAGTAGTATGGGAATCATTTTTGTGATTTATGATACTGGTGGTATTTTTATTTCTTACTCACTAAATGTGTAGTGACATGACAGGCTTCATACCTGTCTGCTCTCTCCTTGTCTCTGTCTCTGTCTAGTTGTTGCTCCTCTCCCATCCATCTTTTTGCCTCTGTGTGTGTGTGTGTGTGTGTGTGTGTGTGTGTGAAAGCTACTTGAATGTTTGGCTGAGAAGGCGTATCCAGGAAACAGTGTCAGGGTCTGACTTCCTGTGTGACAGGTGTGTGTTGTGGGGCCTGACAGCTGTTATCTCTGAGCCATGCTCTCTCTCTCTCTCTCTCCATCTTTTCCTCTCTCTCTCTCACTCCGGCCGTGACCAGCTGCAGCCCCTGCTCCTCTCTTGTTTGCTCGGCTGTTTGCGTCATTACTGTTCACTGATTTATGGAGCACAAAAGACTAAATCCTGGTTTCCCTACACACACACACACACACACACACACACACACACACACAAACACAGCAAATGAACACGTCTGTCCATCTGTTTACTGAGAAACCTATCATGATTGGGGGGTCTAAGGATGTCCTCTTTATTTTGTACTTGAGTAAGTTCTTGTCCTTGTGAATATAGTTTATGTGAGAAAACAGGCCATAGTCATTCACTCAAAACATCTGATGCACACATGCACACACAAACATTATTCTAGTCGTTAATTTCCATTCTAATCCATAAAACGTTCCTTCCTTAGTTGATTGCTCCCCCATTCAGATTTCCTGTCGCCAGTGTCACCCGACCAGCCCTGTAATTTGTGTGTGTATGGTTCTATAGGTGCCCTCAGAGTGTGTTCAGGCCTCAGGCTTCTCGCTGTTCAGGCCATGATTATATTCTTCATGCTAAGTCTATTTGTGATGCAGAGTCAGTGTGTGCACTGCCTCCCCGACCCTAAGTGGTGCCCCCCCCCTTTACGTCTGCTTCTCATCCCCCGGCAAAGGTTTCTTATCAGCGCTAAAGCTAGCACCTGAGGCTAAAAATACACCTAATGGCCTACTCCCAGTGGGACTCAAGCAATGGACAGCTGGAGGCTGTGTCTCAAAGAGCACCGCTCCCCCCCCTCCCCCCACCACACACACACACACTCTCTTCAAAACGGCCCTGTCGTTGTAATTGCATTTAATAACAGACTAGTTAAAAAAGACCTGGTGGCTCCATTGGTTGTTACTGTTGATTGACTAATAGAATACACAACTACCTCTCCTTCCATCTTCTCCTCCATCCCTCTGCTCTGCCCTTTCTCGTTCACTTTGTCTCCTCACTCTGGAGTGGCTTCATCCACTCCCCCCCCTGCTGCTGTGCATCTCTGTCTCCCCATCTGTCCTCAGTGATTGTCTGTCCTCATATGTCTTTGTTTAACTCCAGTCTTCTTGGCTCTTGCTGACCCCCCTATAAATGTCTTCTAGTTTTTCTCCCTACAGTTTTATTCCCCGCACTCAGCTCCGCTCTCCTGTGTCATTGTCCTATCCAAACACACTCGGCAACATCAACACACCCACCTTGATGTCCCTCCATGCGCTTTTTAAGCATTTATCAGACACCGTGTCTAGAAGGAAGGAATGCAGGTCTTTTCTTTTCCAGCACAGATGACAGGCCATCGTCCCTCAAGGCATTTTTTTATACCTGTGTTTCTGGAACATTCTGACTTCAATCAAAAGGTTCTCTGCTTTAGTCCGTTCTCTTAAATCCATTTCATGTGGAAACTAGACAGACTCTTTCACCACGTCTGAATTTAAGAACAATAACTTATCTTGGTATGTGCATATGTGGATGGATGTCTGTGTGTATGTGTGTGTGCAAGTGTATGTGAAAGTGTGTGTGTGTGCATGAGCTATAGATTAAGGTCTGTAAGTGACTGGAGGGAGATGCAGCGAGGGTCTGAAACCCATTTCATGAAATGACAGAGTGGCCTCGCCATGCAGCCTCTGTTTCCAGGAGATAACGGCTTTTTGGGATTTTTTTTTTTTTTTGCAAAACGCTCCACGTTGGATAGTTTTCTTCATCCAGCTAACTCTCCCTGCCTTCCTCTCCCACTGTCCAATCCCCTGTCTTTGTTAGGAACACACACACACACACACACACACATACCAATCCTCTAACACCCTTTTAAGTCATTGTGAGTGGGACTGAGTGTGAATGCTTAATAACCACAATTCTATCTGGAGTCAGCATTTCCCAGTGTGTCTGATAACCAGCTAGCTGAGGGGCAATAGAAAGAGAAAGAGAGAGTGTGAGACAGGGAGAGAGAGAGAGGGAGAGAGAGAAAAGGAAGAGCTCATTACATCAGAGTGAGGCCTAGTGATATGAACTTCCTAACTGGTTTGATTAAAAAAAGCGGCAGCACCAGCAGGGATTATTCCAGCTGTTTCCTGTGTCTCAGTCTCTCATCCGTATTTCCTCTGGGAAGTTATCTCCCGTTCGTGTTATTTTTTAAGCGCCTGCCTCGATTTCAGCGTTCCTAGTCTTAGTCTTGGCTAGATACAAAATGCTACATCAAAGGGGCTTAAAGATCTGTTCTCAGTTATAACCAACACTGATTCTAATATCAGCTCTTTGGCATTAAAATCTCTCCGCCTGCACGCTTCAAATGTATTCCTAATGTGAAACACGATCAATTTTTTGGAGTTATTTGCAGAGGTTCTTGCCAGGTAAAAGACTGCACCTTTTTTGCGTTTCCTGACTATCGCATTGCACATCTCAGCCCTTGATGCAGTCTACTCTCAGATTAGTGCATGCAGCTGCTGTTATTGTACACAGACCCCTCTCATTGACATGGGCCTTTTCTGAAGACTCACTGAAATGCACTAAGCATCCAATCATTTCATTTTGTTCCAGCCATACTGTTTTTGCTGTACGCTTTTTGTGGGTTCACTTTTGGACATGGTGGGAGTTCTGGGTGTCCTCTGTGTATGTGTGTGTGTGTGTGTGTGTGTGTGTATATGTGTGTGTGTGTGTGTGTGTGTGTGTGTGTGAATGATTGTAAGGTTGCATGTGTTATGCTGAGGACGCCTGGGTCTGAGTCTATGTATGTGTGTGTGTGTGTTAGAGAGAGAGTGAGTGAGTGTGTGTAAAAGACAGGGAGACAAAGAGAGAGAGCCTGAGAGAGTGTGCATGCGGTTTTCTGCGCTCAGGCGAACTCTCGGCTCCCACACTGTGGTGTTGGTGTGTTTCTCATTACTCCAGATGTTTGGAAGCTGGCCGCGGCTCCAGCCCTCTCTGACATTCTCATTCTCCCTTGAGAGGCGGGCCATGTCACAGTAATGTCAAACACATGTGGAGCAGCCAGAGGAAGAGAGAGAACGAGAGAGAGACAGAAAGAGAGGCTTAAGAAAGAGGCTAATCAACCCCAACTCCCCTCCCCACCACTCACACATACAGGCCAAGTAAACAAGAGCTGAAACTGTAGCAATATAAACGTCCGGTCTGTCTGGTCTGTCCTCCATACCCACTAGCAGTCTGGTAACCCAGTGGTAACAGTAGGGTTTCTGCAAGGGTTTCTCCTTCACACAAAAACATTACTGTATACATACATATATATTTAGTTTTACACCAAACTGTACAATGTACAGAAATACATGCAAGGCTACAGTCTCTGCCCATATAAATGCAGCACACACTGTGTGTATATATACCCATGAAGCTATTAATTACAAGGCTCTCTATTTCGCCACTGCTGGCCAGAATTCTACTTGTCAATCAAACATCATAGGCAAGTCAGAACATGTGTAAAAGCTATAGGGTGCAGACAACCTCACTCCTATCGGTCTGCTCTCCTGTGTCAGTCTACTGTGCTCTCTGACACACACTCTTTCACTCAAACAAACACACACACACAACACAAGCACACATCTATCTACATTAATGCACAGTTATAGATTTTTGAGATGCTGATGCACTTTTCAGCAGAGCTTGCCTGCTCTCTGATAAACACAAGGGAGACAAAACAGGGCCTTTCACGTCTTGTTTTCCACATCGGATAAAAAAAAAAAAAAGCATCATTTTCACTGCCTGTGATTTATTTCTTCACCCCGGGAACTTAACTGGCAGTTGAGTGCTCTCTTTGGTGGCTAATGTTCAAATAATTGGAATGGAGGAGACCCCTGTAGCTCCTCTTAAGACACTGAGAAATAAATAAAAACAGCCGGAAACTTCTATGCGCTGGCAGGCATGCTGTCCCCAGGCTCTTTTTGCACAATCACTCTGCAGGGTAGTATTTGTGTGTGCAAAAATGTGTGTGTGTGTGTGTGTGTGTATGTGTGTGTGAGCAAGAGAGAGAGAGAGAGAGAGAGAGAGTATGGATGTGTAGTGGATTGGGGGTAGTGGGGGCAGTGCTTGTGTAATTGCACAATGGCATTAGTGCCTTAGGAATTAGGTTCAGCGGGTAATCTGGCCGGCTGTTTACAGGTTGGGATTCCAGGACCGTAGAAACACTCCAATGTTAAGTCCACTGTTAGTCCACAGCCAACTTTATGCACATGCTGTCAGGTTCCGGCAACCTCACTACATATCCTTGATATGACCTCGGGGTGGCCTGCTTCCTCTGAGATACTTACAGTAGTTCTGTATTTTCAATTCTGTGAGTAGATAAAAAAAGCACACAATTCTAACTCTGGGAACATTATTATTGCTGGAATATTTGATCTTTTTATACATTATTCCATTTTTTTGTGAAAGGTGAGGTCGCAAGCACAAGGACAGCTTAGCTAACAATGAAAAGACGGGTAGTCTTCTTACGCACTTTGGCTACAAGAACGGTCTGGTGCAAGTACTAAATGGGCTTAAACATGCCTTGAGTGTACAGATGAAATTACTTGTCACCATATTGTGACATCACTGTGCACCGGCACGAGATTGCGACTGGCGATTGCGTCGGTCGAAGGGCAGCTTATTTTCCTCAGAAACAGTGAGTTCATCTCAGCCTTATTTCTTCATGCTGCACTCCCACCACAGAAGGTAAGGAGACAGCTTGGCCTGCATGAGCTTCCAGGTGCCTGTGTGTTCTGCCCACCACCTGACCTCTCTTTCTCTCTCTCTCCCTCTCTCTCTCCACCTCTCTCCCTCCCCCATCCCATCCTCCTCTCTCCATGCACCCTGCCGGCTGGCTGCCTGTGCCCGTCTCCCGCCCACTGCCATCTGCTCCTCTCGTTAATTACGAGACGGCCGGCTTCACCTGCGCCGCCCGCACTCAAATTACGATAATTACCTCGCGCACACGCCACAGTCACCTGTGCTGCCGCAGGTCACGGTCCCCAGGGAGGGACAGTCACTGAGCAAAACCGGACAAACACACACACACACACACACACACCTACCTTACCCCTTGCTCTTTACAACCCTAGCGCGTGATACCCTACGCGCATACCAGTATGAGTGACACTGACCGGTGTCCGCGCTAGTGTGTGACTCATCTCTCCCACCTTGAAGAACATCTGTTACAATACTTACAGCCGCCTGGCTCAGAGAACCCGGCGTTCTGTTTAACTTTTCAGGCCAATAACAAGTCCAGGAGTGTCTCTCCGGCACACTCCCCCCCCCCCCCTCTCTATGGACTTATTACTTGGTGTGGTGTTTCATAACATAGACACACATGGTTGCTATGTTGTGCTCTGCAACAATTCTTCAGGGAATAACTCACATTCATATTCAACTCTCTTGAAGACTGGTCAGCAACCGACACTGTTGACACACTACCACCACGCGCCACTGGCATTGACATTAAGAATCCACACCTATTTCATCCATGACCTTATCATATGTCACTAGTGTGTTTTTAATGTAATTGCTTCACCACTTCCTGTCAATAGAATATCCCCGCCCCTGGGCAACGATGGCCTACAGTAATGTCTGTCTGGCAGCAGCGGTCTAAGTGCAGTCAGAGGCCAATGGAGTCATTTCATTAGAACAAATTAACATCACCGTATTGGCTTGTGGCTTCTGGCACGACCTCTATCTACAAAGAAAATCCTTTCCCCCCACAGCATTAACAAAGAAGCGAGACATCGCCATCTTCACAAGTCTGGTTACAGAGACATGAAGACAGATTCTATAAACACTCCAATGAGGTAATGAATGGCCTTTCTTTGGAAGAGGTACTTAATGATGAGGGGGGGCATCTGCCCTCAGAGCAGCAGGGATGTAAGTGTGTGTGTTTCACAGTAATGTGCGATAATGCACAGCAACCGTTCACCTCCACACGCATTGTGCTCACCACTATCTGTCTCTCAATAATTCAATGGCATTTTAAAAACCAAGGTCTATTAAAAAAGCAATCTCTGCCTAAGTCTCCTTTGCACTCAAATGATCACGCCGCCTTTATAGCGAGACTGTCTTCAGTGCCGTGAGAATATAATTGTGATGCCCTCCATGAACTATACACATTACCTTGAGGGGCCAACATTGAAGCTGGAGAGGGATAATAACAAGACATTCGCTAATTGCACATAGGTGCAACTTTTATAAAATAATTTATAACCTATACTTCATTAGATTAGATTTTCCAATGAATTATCGTTACGGTGCCATAAAGGCCTTATTGTGGCATTGTGGCTATGGTGCGTGTTTCTAGAGGGGTAGTTGTAACCACAACCAAAAGATGCTAACACTTCAGGTGGGAGGGCATGGTGATCCTGCACCCAATCTTGCCTCCCATCCCCGATAATTTGACACTCTCATTTCTTTTGTTTGTAATCCTATTACTTAAATCCCAGCCCTCACCAGTAATTGATTTATCGAGTGATTTAAGGAAATACATATTGAACACACTTTTGTAGATAGTAGGCTATTCAAAGTTTATGTATAAACCATTGCAGTATTTGAACAGTAAGTATGGTATGGCTTATATAAAAAACTCCCAGCAAATTCATCTTAGGCTACCCATGGACACATCTGTAGCACACTGACCGTTTTGTGATGATCTTAAGATAGGCCTATGTAGCCTAAGGATTTTTTTTTAAGTAAAAGAAATATACTTGGACCATTCAGTACACTACAGAGACCAAATATATCAATCTTACAAATCAAGTGACTGCCTCAAAATTTGCATTTAAGTGAAAGTGTCTTTTTTTTAAAGAATTTTTTTATTGTATTGAATTGTAATAATCTTACTTTGTGAAGAAGGCAATATGACGGTGATGGAAATTAAGATTAAACATTACTGTTTTAAATACAGTGAGCTATTGTTCGGTTCATTATAGCCAACAATGTTACTTTTTATGAAGACGCTGGAAGATTTGAAGTGGTTCAAATTCGTTTGAAATTTAGGACAATAGTGTTAAGATTATCTGAAATGTTGTGTTGTTTAATGAACTCGTGGATTCACTGTCACACTAGTGTAATTACTGCACAAGGGTAGTCTAATTTAAAGGACATTACTGTATAATTCTGTTTTAGTCAAACCTATCCAGGTTAGAATATCTTAATGAGAAAGGAAAACTAAACAATCATTTTCTTGACAACTTTTTGTTCTTCAGCAGAACTATTAATCTCACACTGACAGCTTTACCTCCGGAGACAGCACAGTGAACCTGATAGTCTAATCAAAAGACGTGTTATGCACGAAATTATATATTAATCAAAATATTCCACTTACCAGTAGCCTATGTTGTGTAGATCGAGTTCAGACTGAGGTAATTGGTGAGAAGGTAATCCACACAATAATACGGTGCGGCGATTATTACGCCCCACTCCGCATCATATGGAAGGAAAAAATAAAGCCTCTACTGGACTGAAAAGCATTTAAGATCTTATTCTTTGAAAAATACTATTCATGAAAGTCTTGAATACCGTTGATATCTGCACACAGTCCAATATTGATGCGTAACTCCTTTGGATTTAAAGCGCTGTTGACTTTTCAGCTCCGAAATTCTGAGGTAATTTGCTTCTCACTTAAAAATCGAAAAAGTTTTCAAAGCTTAAAACTCACTGACTCTTCTGTATAGTAAGTCTTTGGTTTACTGTTTCTATTTTAATAATCAAGACCAATATTTATTATCCAAATAAAGAAACAACACGCGTCTCTTTCAGTCATTCACGAGGTTTGTGTTCGAGAGACGCGAGAAAGCCAGAAGGCTACTATATCGCTTGGGAAATAGCCTACCAAATGAAACAAATGTGAAATAAGTGCCACAAATGTGAGTCTTACTTTATCACATAAATGGAGACTCCTTATAAATCCCGCACTGATGCTCGCTGTACTTCAAACAAGGTACCGAGATGATGTTAATTTTGGCTAGAATCCTTCCGTTTTGAAATGTGCTGCGCTTCAAAGCCACTGTTCGTAAAGCATTGCCTCCAACAACGAGAAAAATCGAGAGTTGCGATACATCCACAGAAGTCCTCTTGTAGATAATGTCTAGCTGAATAACTCGTATAATGTTGTCCAGTAAAATTTAGAATGCCACGGAAATGTCTTCTGCCGACCAATACTCCCACTGTCCTGGCATCAGACACATCTCATTCCCGAAGAACAATTGAATACAATGCTTTTCTGGAAGAAGCAGTCAACAAACAGCGTTCAACATATTTGACACTATCTTGAACTGACATCCCTTTGCCTGCCTTTGTTTGCGCTCATGTCGTGTTTTGGTTATTTTCGCCGTTGTCGATGGTTAAGCTTGTGGGTCTGGAGCGTTGTCTAACGGTGCTCTGCTCTATCCCCCTGTAGCCTTCTGTCTGCGTTTAAAACACCATCTGGAGCGGGGATGTGTTCTCCGGCGCTCCTAACCTCTCTCTGTCTCTCTCTCTCTCTCTCTCTCTGACAGCTCTCAAACCCACGAGTTGACAGCCTCCCTGGCTGCTCGATTGTACTGCAGTGGCTTTCGCTCTTTTTTCCCTGGGATGCAACCTTTCTTGATACTGGCTGAATGCACACACAATGCATACAAATCCACATGCACAAAATAGTGGGATTATGATCTGTCTGTGAATGAGTAAGGCAAAAATATTACTGACACGTAGACAGCAGCACATTTAAAATTTTAACAAATTTACGCAAGTATGTATATAACAGTTTATAAGACTTTTAAAATTATTGTTTTAAAGTACAGTCATATACTTTGTTCGTCATACCGCGCATTAAAAGTGTTTACCGCAACGTATAGATTTTGATTTTTTTTTTATTAAACATTCCTCACCTCTGGGAGCCGCTGTTTCCCCGCCTCATTGGACACCAATTGTTCGAGTCTGTAGTCAACTAAACATTATAAGCAGCACTTCAACAAGCTTCTTGTCAACAAGATTACAGAAGGGCAGAGGACTTTCTCTTGTAAGATGCAGGCAAGTAGAATAAAAGTGGAATGGGCTACAGCATTCTATTTTTGTTTTTGTAAATTCTCTATAAATAAAAATGTTAAGCAAGAATATCCATAGAAACACTAATTACTTTAACCTCCACAGATGCTTACAGAGATGTACACAATTTTGTAGCAATTCTGATTGCTATGTTACTTTATGTCTAAGTTTATACCCATGAGTTCTGTACAATAGTGTAGTTAAACCACCAACACTAATGAGTGATTCATTCATCCACTTCCTCACCAAAGCTGTGGCAAAGGCAGTGATGAATAGTCTTGGGTCTAAAAGGAGGGACTCATTCCATTTTCCTTCTGGTATGAATATGGATAGGAAGTGGCATTTCCATGCCCCCAATTTCAGTGCCATTTGAATATGAATATGGGGTGACTTTTCCTGTCTACTCGACACAGAGCACTCCAAACCCAGGGCACTGGTTGGGAGTGCATCGTAAATACAGCTGTGTCTCAACATGGGTGCTTTTCTTTTCTTTTTTCACTCAGCCCTCCATTTCTATCCCTATAACCTTCTACAGTTTTGGTCTTTTTCATTTTGACTGTTTAACCATTCTTGCACCTGTCATGCATGTGTGTGTGTGTGTTTGTGCCTCCATATGAGTGAGACTGAGGTGAGTGTCAGTTGCAGCCAAGCAGGTTTGATTGCTGAGAACTTTACACCTGTCCCCTGCTCACTCTTGTCCCCGTCGGCTTATGCGGAGCGGGTGAGAGGAAGGCCCAAGGCACGTTTCAGTCGCCAGCCACACTGACGGTTTTCAAAAAAAAGCACCAGGGAAAAGTACACAGAAAACAGCTGCCCCACCGCATGTCCACTCCCACCGTTTAATAGGGGGAGTCAGTGTTTGATGCGCTGTTTCTGGAAGGTACCGGTGAACACACAGAGAGCAAACAGACTTGCTGTGGGAAGCCACCTTTTGTTTGGCCGCATAAACTGCTGTTGTGTGCATCAGGGGGAGAGATGTGGTCAGGCATAAATGAATAATGGTCAGTTTATCTGACTTCCAAAGAGACACACTAAGGATAGAGAGTGCATCTAAAGCACCTATTTGTTTTTGTGTGAAATGAGGCCACTACCCAAAACGTACATGAGAAAAAATTCCATACGAGGAGGGAACAAACTGAGGAAAAACAAGAGTGACAGAAGGAATGTTGGGAATGGGCAATATGGCCAAAAAAATGATCAAATTGATGGATTTCTGTCACCATCATTTCATCTTCAAATCAAAATCATCTTTAATTGACTGGACTGAGCAGAATCACATGACAACACATGAGGTAGCGTGAACACAGTGGAATGCAAAAAATCTAAACAAAAGTTTACAAAATAAATATTAACAGTAATAATAAACAATAATTAGTAATCATATGCTTGATGATCCTGAATTAACTGTTACAACTGTCGGTTCAGTTAATTTTTCATTTAATTGCCCAGCCCATTGTGAATGTATATTTGTGCTTCTGAATTCAGTATGAGTTCATTTATACTTAGATATCCATACCATACTGTATTAACCTTTACAGAGAGTAAGAACACAAGAATCTCTGTCTCTCTCTCTCTCTCTCTCTCTCTCTGTCTCTCTCTCTCCAGCAGGAGCGATTTGTATGAACAAGTACTTATGCAGGTGTCAGTCTAAGCATTTGAGTCTCTGAGGGGAATAAGTATATCAAGTTTCAGAGACCCAGATTTAGAGCCGGAAGAACCGAGGGCCTTAAAGCGTTGACTCCTAGTTATCTTTTCAGTGTGCCCACTGTAAGCCATATTGAGTCTGCTGGCAGGAGCTGCCGATAACCTGGTGTCGTCACACTCACTCAGAGGACAGTGAAGAGCGAAGGGGAGGACAGACCTGCTGGAACTCAGGGCTGAGAGCTCAGAGCACTGACCACTCTTGAGCCAGGCAGGTTAAGAAGCTAAAGATGCAGCACAAGGCTTTAGGTCAGGTGGGCTAGGATGGAATGGGAGCAGAGGGTCTGTGGGTGTGTGATGATGGGTTTGCTTTAGAGTGTGCCACTACTGCATGTTTGAGTAAGCTCCAACCCCGCAGACTTGCATCAACAGTTCTAACACACACATACACACACACACACACACACACACACACACACACATTCTTTCACCCTCCTTTCTTTCTTTTCTTCGCTCTCACACACACATACACAGGCTCTCATACACATGCACACATATACTTCCTGTGTCTTTTACTCTCTCTCATTCTCTCTCTCTCTCTCTCTCTCTCACACACACACACACACACACAGAGGTACACCTTCTCACACAACTAGCCCATCAGAGCACTATCTGAGGAGCCACGCAGCTTGCTGGGATTTTTGTTGTCAGGGAGATGGATTGCCGAGCGGCCGGGGGCTTGATGGAGTGTTTATGGGCCTCGCTCCTGCTGGGGAGTTATTGCCCTGCCCGTTCTGCCTGCAGGTTTCTCCATGGACCACACATACACTATGTGTTTGTGTGTGTGTGCGTGTGTGTGTGTGTTAGTCTGTATATGTGCGTGTATGGCTAGGTGTTTATGTGTATATGTGAAAGAGAGTGCATGTGTGTGTGCACAGTGAGTGTATGTGTCTTGACCGTGTGTGTATGTGTAATAGTGTATAATAGTGTAATAGTGTGTGTGTGTGTGTGTGTGTGTGTGTGTGTGTGTGTGTGTGTGTGTATTTGTGTGTTTGATGCTTCAGCAGTTAGAGTCAACTGAAATTATTCACCCTTCTTAGTCATGATTCATATGTTTGTTACAAGCCGTGTCGGCATGCCAGGAAACAGCTTGAATTGAAGGTGTGGTGTTGAGATGCCAGCCGGTGGGGTCACTGGCCGCAGCCTAAATGGATTCCTGTCACCATGGCGCCCACATGATTGACAGCACTCTATTCTAGCAGGGCAGTGTTGCCCGACAGCTTGTCAATGTCCTCCCACAGCAGCGCCTCTTTGCTTAATTTTTGTTGGTGCTCCTCTCCTGTCCTCCCCTCGAGACAGCATCCGAGGGCCATTCAAATAATACAGTAGTCAAGGTGGAGTGTGTGTGTGTGTGTGTGTGTGTGTGTGTGTGTGTGTATGTGAATGAAGGTGGAGGGGGAGAGGCTGCCGCAATCTTCAAAATGACTTCTTTTCTCTTTCATACCAACACCCCTGCTCACATCCTGACCTTCACCCAGTGACACTAATGAGGATTGTTGCTGCTCCTGCTCTCTCTCTCTCTCTCTATCTCTGTCTTGTCCTTGCACTCTTTTTCTCTCTCTCTCATTCTGTTGGTCTCTTTTCTTTCCTGCTCTGGCCTTTTTTTTGTCTCCATCTGATAGCTGGAATGGAGTGGAGAGAAGGAGTGTGAGAAGTGAGAGTGATGGTTAGATTTGATTGGGGTTTCATTGTGTTGGTATGGAAATGACACACTCCTCTCTCTCTCTCTCTCTCTCTCTCTCTCTCTCTCTCTCTCTCCTGTGGAGGCATGAGAGAGCAAAGGAGAGAGAGAGAGGGGGCTCAGAGCCCTTCTTCCTCTCCCCTCCACATTGTAAATTCTTTTCCTATAGCCCCAGTCACAGGCCAGCGTGTTAAAAAGAGATAAGGGCCTGGGCTGCCTGAGAGGAGAGGAGGTCCCATTGTCCCGCCACCGTGGATCCAGCATCCACCACCAGCCGCCATTCACTTGCCTTTTAAAGGCTGCAATGTAAATTACAGTGTGTGTGTGTGTGTGTGTGTGTGTGTGTGTGTGTGTTGAGGGGGGTGGGGGGGTCGAGTACAGTCAAATAAAGAGAGAGTCTATCTAATTGGAGAAGGGTGACGGTAAGTTTTGGCCGGCGCGTGCCAAGGCAGTGGCAGTAGTGGGGGGGAGCACCGGCACCTTTTTTGTCCTTCCCACGGTCAGACACTTCATTTGTCATTGCGTTCTGGGGAAAAAAGATAGTGTCTGCGGGTTGATGCAAGACACCCAAAATGTGTAGAGTTTCACAACACCACGCCTGAAGACAAAATTTCTATCAGTTGCTTACATCTGTCAAGATTATTACAACATCTGGAATTTAGTAATTGTTTGTTGGATTTGGAAATAATTGTCAAATACACAATATTAAATTGTAGCCTAAATCTTAAGATGGAGGTTAATGATTGTTTTTGGCACCAAATGTTTAAAGCTTTAGGTTACTGCCTGCCTAAACACCTCTGTTTTTGTTGTGGTTGCACGTTTAACCTTTACTGTCACAGGAGGGAGAGAGTCTGGGGAAGTGTGTTGGACATAAAAAGCCCCTCTGATCATCTGGTGATATGTATAATTATATACTCAATGACAACAAAATGAAGCCTCTGCCGTCACTAGCCTGGAGTGCACTTACACACTCACCATTGTTTACACACAGCAGGGAGAAACTCATCTTCCTTCAACACACACATGCTTTTTTTTAAAAATCTATTTTAACAGTTTTTTTTATCTGTTTTAATGTGTGAGAGAAAGAGAGGGAGAAAGAGAGTACATAGAGAATCTGAGGACATGTTTCATATCCTTTTCATCTTTCCTGCTGTTTGTTTGTGTGTGTGTGTGTGTGTGTGTGTGGTACACATAGTTTAGAAATGATGAGTGCCATTTCTGTGGAGGGGCATTCCCACTAAGATTTAGTGAAAAGCCTGGGTCACTTAACTCAGTGTGACCTCCTATTTGAATTCACCTGTGGTTTCGTTCTCCTGGCAAAACAAAACCTCCCACGCCAGACTGTTTGAAGGTTTACCACTCAGGCTACTCTGAGTCAACTGACACAGGTTTGTCACCAAACCATGCAGACTACTTGGAATACCCCTAGGTGGATGTAGAGGGAATACTGATGACCCTCTGCACGACCTCCTGGGGAGAAGAAGACAGGGCCTGTGAAGACAATCTGTAATGTAGCGTAGCTGAGTGCATCAGTGTTCTACCTTGAACTAGACTCTTCATTAAGTGCGCTCAGTCTGAGGAATAACGAATCAGTTGTCGTCATGCACTTAGAATACACTTCTCATGCCTTTAGAATGCACTCCTCATGCACTTAGAATGCACTCCTAATGCACTTAGAATGCACTCCTCATTCACTTCCTTTCTTTCTTATTCCTCCTGCTTCCATCTCCTTCTATCCTCTCTAATTACATTGTAATTAGATGTCTGCTCCCTCTTCCTCCAGTAGTTCTGTGGTGATTTCAAAAGCAGTTTTACAAAAGGTCTCCTTTGCAACGTCTCTTGAATGTTAGTCCTTGTTTGTATGTTGCTATGGACAAAAGCATTCGCTAACTAACTAAATGCAAATGGAAATAGCTGCAGCAAGAGCTTTAGTTTAGAATTTTTAAAAAGCCAGTGGCACAATGGCCACGTGTGATAATACCTCCTGATAAGCATTTTATGGTTTGACAGGGAGTTGTGCCAAAAGAAGGTTGAAGCAATAGCTCAAGTTGTGAAGAGACCTTCTAAACAGGAAAGAAATTTCTCAATTACGTTATCAGATGCCTTGGTGGTGAAATGGCCAGATGTGCATGCATATGTATATGCTTTTAAATAAAGGGTATGGAAGTGAGTCCACATATGGTCCTTAGAGTGTGTAGGCATACATGTCTGTATTTTCTGTGTGACATAGAATGCATCTGTGTGTGTGTATGTGTCTCTGTGTCTCTGTGTGTCTGTCTGTGTGTGTGTGTGTGTGTGTGTGCGTGTGTGTGTGTGTGCGTGTGTGTACACATGTGCATGTGTTGCGAGCAGAGGCAGTTGTTTGTGGAGGCAGTTGGCAGCACTGGGGCAGGAGATAGCAGGCAGAGGGGGATGATGCTCTGTATCAAGTTGTGAACATCTGTTCCTCATAGAAACCGCAAAGCTGGTGCAGAGGAAATAGGAAGGATAACAGCTCTCTCTCTCTATCTCTCTCTCTGTCTCTCTCTCTCCCCTCTGTTTCAAGATCTTTACACACACACATACACACACACACACACACACACACAGACATAACAAAAGTGTTGTGAGAGTTTGACCTGTTCTGCAGTCTTTTCTTTGGCAGATGTTAACCTGTTCAGAGTTGCTTTGCATAGTCCCAAGATCGTTGTTGTACTTCCAACTCGTTTTTCTCTCCTCCTCCCCTCCTCTTCCTCCCTCTCTCCCCTTATATTTTCTCCTCCTCTCCTCCTCTCTCCACCTGTCTCTCCTCCTCTTCACTAATGAGCACATCCATCTCAGCCTCATCACCCTAGTCTACTCTCAGTGGCCATGATGCGTAGATGTGTACACACACACACACACACACACACACACACACACAGTTGCTCTCTCTCTCTCTCTCTCTCTCTCTCTGTCTCTCTTTATCTCTGTCAAACACACAAACACACATACTTTCTTTCTGTCTATGTTTCTCTCTGTCCCAGAGATATAAACAAACACCTACACACATTCATAGACACACAAGTAGCTGTAGACACACACCTCCCTAGACACACAGACAAGTATCATAACAAGGAGCATCAAGGTCTGCCGCATACACAGAGACCAAGTAGTTGTAAATTGTAAATTGGGAGGTTTCACTGTGGTTGAAATTCCTCTGCATGAAAGTCTCTCCTCAGTGGCTAAATGTGTTAAACTGCGTTGTAAATCAGCGGGCGAGATCAAATACAGAGAAACCACTAGAAACATCAAGAGACTCTGCACTTCAACTTTTCAACTCCCCCCCCCTTCCACCCTACAGACGACCACCCTTGAAGCAATGTGAGCATTTATGCACTCACACACACTCTTGCATATACACAGCACACCATTGGCACACACACACACACACAGCTGCTCCCTGTCATTATTTTCCTCGACATGTTGGAGTAGTGGAAGACATATCAGCCAGTCACATGCACCCAAACCAGGCAGGATTATAGCCTAGGCTAAGCTAAACTCTCTGGAACCTGTGATAGAGGAAAACCAGAGCTTTGTCTTGACTCCCCATCACTCCCTCTCTCCTCTTCCTCCTCCTCCTGCCTTTTTCTTCCCAGAAGAGTTTTCTGGGACTGGAATGATTCAAATTCATGCCTCTCTCTCTCTCTCTCTCGTTCCCTGCTGTGAGGGTTTGCCTGCTGAGATGGCGGGGTGGCAGTTCCTCATTGTGCAGCGGCTGGTGTGTGTGTGTGTGTGTGTGTGTGTGTGTGTGTGTGTGCGCGAGCTGATAAGGCGACAGGGGGAGAGGAGCCAGCACGCCCGACGACATCTCTGTGCCAGCGCGGTTATCACCCGCCGCAGCTGTGCCCGCTGTCCCAGCCACAGCTGCCGCTTCACACACACACACACACACACACACATGTACATGCACACACACACACACACACACACACACACACACATGTACATGCACACACACACACACACATGCACACACAGAAAGCAACACAGCACCCTAGAGAAAGAGACAGAGAGAGGAAGAGAGAGAACACCTCCACTAGGACTATACCTCGCTACATCTGTCTTCCAACACACCCACCCCCTCAGTCTTCCCACTCAGCCACCCAGCATCGCCTAACCCACCCCTGGACAACCGCTCTCCACCACCAGGTCCGCTTGTTTACAAGCAGCTGGGGTCTCTCCCCTGCACCACAAGACTATGTGTGTGTAAGACAGTGTATTTGTTTGGTGTGTGTGCTTATGTGAATGTGTGTTTGTTGTGTGTGTGTATGTGTGTGTGTGTGTGTGTGTGTGTGTGTGTGTGTGTGTCCTGAGTGACAAGATGGGCTGCTGAGCATATGGTTCCCCTGGAATTGTACTTCTGTGCACTGCCCCGTTTATTTATTTATTAATGCAGCTTTTTTATCGTCGAGTTACAGTGGATGCTTATGACTAAGCCTAATTATACCGCTCTTATCAGTCACGGGAAAATGTTCGCAAAGCTCATTACAGTGGAGAAGCGGACGGTGCCGCAGGTAATTCACAGTGTCGCGCGTTAAGCACTCCTGCCATGCCACGCTTTTCTCATCCCCCCCGCCCCTGGCCGGCGACGCACACACACACACACACACACACACACACACACACACACACACACACCATTTATTTCTCTTCTTTCTTCTCCCTTCTTTAGGATCTATAAAGTGTTGCTTTAAAGCATCCTTTTAACCACCCCACCACCAACCCCAACTCCTCCACATTGACGTGGGTTGGCTGACTGTACCTTATGGCTGCACTCAAGTGAATCCACCTCCTCCTTCCCCTGCTCCAGAAATCAATTACAGCGCCACTGTACCTGCCTTTCTTATATTGACACATTATGGCAGCTGCTGAAGTAGGGACCCCCCCACCCCCTGGAATTGGCTCGTTGCTTTTGTGTTTGATGTTGTACCTCTGTTTTTTTTTTTTTAAACACACAAATACACACACATATACATACACATACAAATGCACATGCTGTTGTGTATGAGTGTAGAGAGTGTTTGAAATGGCTAAAAGAACATTAAAGGTTTAGGTATCAGAGGTGTGGAGGAGGGGATACATTTATACCAGTGCTGTTGGTATATCAGTGACCGGTGGTTGACCACAGACGCGGTGAGCAGCCGCCCCCGTGACCCCATTCTGAAAAGGGGGGGCTCCCTCCCATGCCCTGTCCAGCTGTCACACCATCTGAGCCCTCCTCTGTGGCTACATGCAGCGAAGTGCAGTCTCTCTCCCTCTCTCTCGGCTGTACTGAGCATTGCCAGGGTGACAGTAATTACTCTTGTAAATGCATAGGACGCATAGGAACAACTGACACGTGGTGCCTTTAGTTAGTTGACACCCCAGCCCTGTGTCTTTCATTCATTCAGACTGAAAATGGTAGAAGAAGAATTCAGCACTGACATATTATGTTCCTTCATGTGGCTACTCCTGAAACTCAGCATGTGTGTGTATGTGCAGTGTGTGAGTGAGTTTTCGTCTGTGTACCTCTGCACACGTTTGTGTATCTTACAGGCATGAAAGCCATGACTTACCTTCCACCTTCCTCTTCAGCCCGTGTGGCCCATATTGGTCAGGTCCGCTGGTCAGGCCGCGTCTGTGGCTGGTTAAGGTGACCGTGGGCACCCTGAGATGCCCCCCTCTCAGGCCCAGCAGTGACGCGGCCCTGTGCAGCTCCTGCGATCTGCCATGCAGATCCAGGTGCATCTCCACACCCAGCTTGTGCATCCCCAGTGTTCCCTTATAATCCACACTGACTCCACAGAGAACCACAAAAAAGTGTTGTTGCTGCCGACTGGGCTAAGGGTCCTCAGTAGTAGCCTGGGTCGGACTGTCAGGACGTTGTCTGGATGTTTCTGGTGGAGTACGAGGTAGAGTTAGCTTACCATTGACTAAGGGTTGACCATGTCTCGGAGAGAAGTGTTCACATACACGCTTGGAGGAAAGAGTTCTGCTCTCCGAAAACGATCAATAAGCTTCCCTTTGCTCTTGTTTGGACGTAGGGGTGTGTTAGTCCTCTTCTGAGCCACATACACAGTTCAAACTTGTCGGTGACGCCTGCAGTGGGCAGTTTGTTGCGAATTTGCGGAGCATGTGATGAGATGATACTCCTCCCACAGCACAAGGAATTGCACTCTCTTTCTCCCCACATTGAGTTCTTAATTCTCTTTCTTTCTCTCTTTCTGTCTCTTCTTTTCTTAGTGCGACTCTCAAACCACCTGTCTATGATACAGAGTAGCCCAAGTAGCTTTTAATTTTTTTTTATTTCTGGAAGGTTCTTTGTATGACAAGTAATCAAAGTAGACGTGGACTTGTTTCTACCAATTGAGCACCTCCCACTCACTCTCCCTCTCTTTCAGCGTGTGTGAAAGTGAGTGTGCTTGCTTGTTTGCTTGTGTTTGTGTGTAAATGAGGCATCCTGTCAGTGTTGTATAGGGGGGAGGGGAGGAGGGGGGAGCTCCCGGCTTCCCGGGGGAAGGTGAGCAACGCTGGCTGGCTGGAGGTGATAGCGCACTGGCCTGGTCACCTCCCCCCCCCCTGGCCTCCACCCCAGCTTCCCCTGCCAGGAACCAGCTGTGTCTGCGGGCGGGCAGGACTCTCTTCCCCTTCCCTTCCCCTCCAGGCACTCCCGTTCCTGCTGCTTCCTCCCAGGCAGCAAACACACACACACACACACACACACACGCACGCACACATGCCTGTACGGTGAAACAAATACAAACACAGACACACACACACACACAGGCATACATGCCCTCAAATAAATATATGTAACATAAATGTGCCCATACTAATGTATAGACCTAGAAATAATGTCCAATGTACACTCCAGCTAAAAGCAAAGCCATGTCCATACTATACTCCATACGCATAATTGCCTCTGTACACACACACACACGCACACATGCACATACACACACGTGTTCATAAAGAATGAGAAATGAAAGGGGATGTGTACACACACATGCACCGTCTGTCACTGCCAAACCCCTCACAGATGGTGGACAGAAGAGTGGATGTGAGAGTAGCGGCTGTGTGTGTGTGTGTGTGTGTGTGTGCACGCATGTGTATGTCTGTGTTTGTGTGTAGGTGTATGTGTGTGTGGGCTTGAGACACAGGTGGGACAAACAGTAGACGACGTCTGTTTTTTTTTCTTCCTTATGACAGCATAAATATTTTGGGGACTTTCCTGTTGTGGTCACAGTGAAAGCACTGGGTCCCCTATTCTCTGTTTTTCTCTGCATTGGTTCTCAGACACTCTTTTTCATCCAGTTACTGACAGCTGTATAACAGCAATAATGTTCATATTGTTCTACACCAGTTCTCACATCAAATATGATTTTCATTACCGTTGTTCATAGACAGCTACTACTCTGACAGGTAGTGGTAATGTTCAGTCCATATGAAGACTTCATGTTGTAGCTAATCAAGTTTATGACTTCAAGCATCAGGCTGAGATGTGGACCATGTGTGTACATAACCAATATAGTATGTAATTACATGTGCTTTTCTTTCACTTTTCTTTCTCTCCGTTTCCTCGACAAAATTTCATGCATCCCAGAAATCCACTCTGATCTGCCTGGAGCTGGAGCATTGATAGTGATGTCTTCAGATCAGACCTGCTCTAACAACATGACAGATCTGACAGGAATTCCACCCAGATCAGGATATTTGACTGATATTTGACTGATTTGGAGCTAAAATCGTGTCAAATCACGGTGTCTGCTTGGCATTAGAGGAGCTTTGGTGATGCTCGAGGTACAGAGGGGTGTGACATTTGACACATTTGTGACCAATCTTAGTCTTTCTAAGGGCAGATGAGCCCATATGTGCATTATAGTGGCTTATATCTCCGTACAGGCTGAACCACTTGGAGGTTGTGTGGAATGATAGCTCAGGCAGATATATATATATATATATATATATATATAGAGAGAGAGAGAGAGAGAGAGAGAGAGAGAGAGAGACTGCCCTCCCACCCACCCCCCAAAAAAAAGAAAAAGACAGGCCAACAGACCTCCAGTTCAGTATTTACCTTCACCTTCACCCTCACCTCTACATGCTTTCTCCCTCTCTCTCTTTCTCTCTCTCTGTGCAAGACAGAGACATTAAATAAATGTGTATTTTTCACTCCCACACTGGTGTGGGCTGGTGTGTCTGTGTGTGTCTGTGTGTATGTATATATGTGTGTGTTTGTGTGTGTGTGTGTGGTGCTGGCGGGGAGATAATGATTGTGCTCTTCATAATCACTATAGCCCAGTCCCGCTATCATGGCCACAGCTCTGCCCCAGCGGTGCTCCTCTGCCCCAGATAAGGTCATGGGGGGGTGGGGGGGTTAGTGGGGCTGGGGCCGTTATAGACGAGCGGCTAGTTTGGCCTTATCTGTTGCCGGCCGGCGGCCCCACACACACACACACGCACACGCACACACACACACACACACACGCAGCACACCGGCAGCAAGGGGGCAAAGGCAGGCCAGACGAGCCGCTAGCGGAGAAATCCCCCTATCAGCAGCATGCAGGCTCCCGCCAGCCAAATAACAATAACAGTGATAAAAGGAAAACATCGCAGAGGTGGGACATCCTTTAGCTTAATGATCGCTTTAACCAGGACTCAGGGACAAAGACATGTGAACTGCAGATACAATAGGAAGGTGACTCACTGAAAGCTGTCTGAAGAAGTCAAGAAATATATACACTATGCACAGAGAGAACAAAGACAAATGAACACTTGCTCTGAGAGCTCTGCTCTGCTTGTTGGGTTGTGGTGCCTCTTTTGTGGTTTATCTAACAGTACTAGATTCTGTGCTCTGAAAGGCTGACTGTGTTGTGATGTGGTGTGGAAGTGTACTGAAGATCAATGAAGTTTAGGGTTCCATGCTAATTGGAATAGTGGTTAGGTTTAATCAGTCATTGAGCCAGTGCTTGTGTTGTCAGTAGTTGTTGTCAGTGGTTGATGGTTGGTCTGATTTAGGTATCTGAATGCCCATCTGCACCTGGTTGGTCCTACAGAAGGACCAACCAGGGTGAAGGGTATCTAAACTTCTAACTACAGCCCCAACATACACACACACACACACACACACACACACACACACACACACACACACACACACACAGACTCTGGCAGCTGCTTGACTTGTTCTTCTTTCGTCACTCCTCCTCTCTCCCCTCATCTTCTCCCTCTCTTTCTCCCTCTGATATTTTTGAGTGCACCTGCTAGTCACTGGCAGCCCCAGAAAAGCTCTAGATCTTAACCGAACTCTATAAGTTAAACCGTCCCCATCTGTCACAGCACACACTCACACAGATGCATGCTGGCTGCTCTCTCTCTCTCTCTCTCTCTCTCGCCCTCTCTCTCTCTGTCTTTTTTTACAACAGGCTTGGCATGCATTCAAGAACTGTCAAAGCGCACCTGCTAAATGAAGTGTGCTCTCTCACACACATTCTCATACTCTCAAACACATGTGCTTGTGCATACACACACACATACACACACACACACATATACACACGTACACCCACGTACATAAACACACATAGATACATGCGCGCGCACACACACACACACACACACACACACTCACTCACCATACCCAGATGCTTCTTCACTTCATGATCTACTGCACGCATGCAGAGACTGTCCATATTCTCCTCGGTGTGCATATATCATAATATCATTCCCATTAGTCAGAGCAGCTGTTTGTCTGATATACATTGGGAGACTTCCTTTAGGGTTGTCTCTGTGTGCCACTGTCTCGCAGACAGCTCAAGTGCCACTCACATGCTGACGTGGTCCTGCTTGGCTTGTAGCATTTCATTTTCCCCACTTCCTAATTAGTTGCATTTTACCCCTCTGCTGTTAGGAGGACACACACATACACACACACACACACACACACACACACACACACACACACACACACACACTTGATTATCCTATTTCAAGGCTCACACAGAATTGTGTATCTACTTTATAATATAGGATTCCCCAAAGTGGGGATCTCTGAGAGAAAGAGAGAGAGAGAGAGAGACGTGTGTTTTTAGGCACACAGATTTCAGGAGAGGTCAATACAAATATAGTAAGTAACCAAATAGTCATTAGTCCAATAGTCAATTACCCATGAGGGTAATTTCCCCCCTTAAATTGTGATGAGGTATGAAATCTTTTACAGGATTACAGAAGCAGTGTTTGGTTCATATAGTGCCTTTGCTTTTCCCCCTGCTCTCTCTCTCCATCTGTGACCTGTCCTGCTCTTTCCCTCTTGTGGCATGCACAGACACTACTCTAAATAGGTGCCACCCTGATTGGAGAACAGATGGAAACGAAGGTACCCCACTGAGTGGTTCCCTGCAGCTGTGCACCATTTTTGGTGCCACAGAGTGATGACAACCTGGAGAAAAAGAGTGAGGGGGTGAGAGAGAGGGAAAGAAAAAGAGAGAGAGAGATGGAGGGAGGGTGAGAAACCGAGTAAGAAAGGGAGAAAGAAAGAAAGAAAGATAGGAGTAGGGAGAAGGAGATAGATAGTGTGTAGTGTAGAGAGCCAGTGATATGGCATTTTGCAGGAGACAGACTGCAGACAGAGTCCAGTGCCACTGTTTAAAATCTCATCTTTCTGCAGCACTTCAGAGAGCGGCTGACTCCAGTGGCCTTGAGCCAGACCCGGGTCCAGGAGCTGTCCTGATCTAGCCCACTGTCACTACTGCAGGGTGTTCAGTCCTAGACATTCCACTGGGATATCTATTCAAATGTATGAAAGCAAAAGGGCTTTAGATTACCTGCTGAAACTCCTCCTGGCTGCAGTCTGAAAGTGCAGAACTATTATGATAAGAATATAAGGGTTACATACTTTCACAAAAGTCCTGTCGATCCTGTCGATGACATCTCCTTTCCAGGGGCAGTCCAACAAAATTCTTATGTTCTAAAACGAATGAGTTAGAAGCTATAGTATTGTCAGAGGTTTGAAGTTGCAGCCTGTGCAATCCCTATTACTTCACCCAAGTCATCTAATCATTTGTTAGGACATATTTGAATTATAGCAATTCCTTTTGGGTGAAAAAATATATGAAATACACGAAAATATAAATATTATGATGACCAATATGATGAAATGTGAACGTGCATACGTAACTGACCAATTTAAAATAAACATGCCTCTTTTAGCCCAGGCATCTACATTTGTGCAACAGCATTTGTCTGGAGATTTGTGTGTATTTGGGAGGAGTTTGCACTCAGCTCCCAGCTGCTTGCTCAAAAAGCTGTTCTGTTCCAAGCAGTGGGCATTAGGGGATTTGTGATCAAAGCTGATATGCATAAACAATATTCCATCTCACCCATGTATGAAGAAAAATCAATTATGCCTCCTTAATTAGCCTCACGTTGCCATAACCCAGATCAATGTTGTAATCAAAGTGAAGCCAAAGGCCATGCTGCAGTATTGATTTTACTTTCTTGAAGAGCGAAGTGTCTAAATACTCTAATATGGAGGAAGATGTATGAGCCTTGGGTTTGTTTATACACCACCATTTGTATTTGTGGCACAACCCAAATGTTAACTTTCCTCTGATGGAGGAATAAACTGTTGATATCAGCAAAGGCACTCACTGACAAAGTTTTTTTTAATTAAAATATAGCCAGATGAAGCTTAAGTAATTAAGTAATTAAAAAGGCCAGATGAAGCTTAAGACAGGCTCTTAAGACACATAAGTATTATATACACTATTATCTAAAACTGATAGTTTTGGTCCTTGATTATTGTGCAGGGTCTGTCATGTCTACCTCCAAGGTGTCCAGTTGAACACTTGGTTTATGACCCTCACAAGAGGTCTTATTCTCCCAAGCACATCCGGAGTAGAATTTCCATTACCACAGAAGACAAGGGGTCAAATGTGTCAGCTTGACAAGATGTTCAAGGGATCGGATCACAATGCACCCTAGAATTCACAAGTTTTAGTTATTTTTTTTGTTCATTTGTATTGCTGTCCAGTATGATCACTTCACCTAAGGTACACTTTAGTCTTACTACCGCACTGGAATTTTTCAAACCAGGTATTTGTTTACTATTGCCATTGGTTACATCTTGATCTTTGTGGCAGGTTTCTGTTTGTGTGAGTAAGATCACATGCTAGGAGAAATACTAACTTAGATGCAGCCTACTCTCAGGTTTCTGTTCCAACTGAGGTTAGTTTCAGTTATAAATGCGGAGAGATAACTGGATGTTCTGCCAGGACACTGGAAGATCCAACTACATTTTGTAACCTGTTTATTTCCACCATCAGCAATGCAACTGTAACGTCATGAAACGTTTGTGCATGGCCAGTTGACAAGGTAATAGAAGAGATTTGAGCTTATCTGAGCAGCTGTGAGGGAAAGATGTCTAGCTACTCATAGTTCACATCATGTGACTAACTTGCTTGTCTGCCCTCAAAGCTCAAATTTTATCTAAGTATTTTTTTTTAATAATTGCATTTATTTACATTTTGAGTTATATCAGTGATAAAATGGTTATGCCAGTACATTCGCATTGCCTATTGTTTCAATAGGCTAACATAACAGAACATGCAGTAACAGCATCTCTTTCTACAATCCCTAAATCCTACTCATTCACTCATCACCCATACCCCCATTCCCACTACACTAACCAACTCATTATGCTCACAACACACAGTCATCCTCAAAACAATTTCTTACATCCTACATTTATACACACCCATAGACAGACATGTATCTCCCCACCCCCCCAACATGTACTTGGTTCCCCAGTTGTCTGCTTCTTATATTGAACCTTACCTCATTGCTAATGTAGCCATTGTGCTTCATGCAAATCCTGCCACACTCTATTGAGTTTTTTTTTTCTGTTTTGGTCTTCATGCACTGCTTTTCTATATTTAAATAGTATTTCATCAGTCCCTTCCATTCTTTCCACCCTATATTCAATTGATCTGTCCCATGAAAGACTGCTGTGAATTTAAAGGTGAGCCAGACAGCCAGTTTTGAATCTCCAACCAAACTTTCTGAATTTTGAGACATTCCAAGAGGGCATGTATTATTGTATCCCTCTGTGTACCACATTTTAAACAAAGGTCAGGGGAGGAATCAAATTTATGTATTTTACACTTGGTGTAATATATCCTTGTCATAAGCTTGTATTGTATGAGGCACAGGTTTTCATTGGTGGTAATGTTATTAGTTAGACTTAAGACTCCTACCATCTTATACTTGCGTCCATAAATTTTAGGTTAACTTTTTATTCCAGCTCTCATGTATTTCATGTATTTTTAAGTCATTTTTTAATGAAAAAACACTCTTTATATTCTGTGGTCGCTCAACACAGGTCCTGGTTTACAGCGAGGAAGAAATTGGGTGGCTAAAACCACATTAATACTAGCATAGCCGCAGAGATCTCCACAGTGGCCATCTCCAGGCCACCAGCTCCCTTCTGCACTCTCCAGCCCTCTCCTCCCTGTCAGGAGACAAGACAGCTCCCTGTCCCTGCCGGCATGCCAGCAGGCCCCCACGGGTGTCCTGCTTGTGCCTGTCTGCTTATCAGGTCTCTCACAGGCACCCTGAGCCCAGCCTGGGTTGCTAGGCGCTAGCCAGTATGTTTGTTTCCCACTTATCCCCCAGAGCCAGACACCCCCAGCCAAATCTTCCATAATGGACCTGGATATCGAAATAAAAGTGCTACTAGATGTGAATATTGTCCTCATTAAAGGGCCGTTCACACCAAGAACAATAACCATAACTATAATGACAAACAAATATTGCTGTAATTAATATGAATGACAACGTCCACATCATAAACTATAACAACGTGTATATGACGTGTAAAAATGTCATTGGGATCACTTTCAGAGCAATTCTGAGAACAGAACAATAAAAGCTGGCATTCACATGAGGAGAGACCTTCGTTATCTTTGCTCAGTGTGCAATGAAATATTGTTACATTATAGTTATCTTTATGGTTATCATACCTGGTGTGAACAGCCCTTAACAGGATGAACTTCTCATTGCCTCCGCCAAGGAGATTATTTTTTCTCCGGCGTTTGTCTGTCTGTCTGTCTGTCTGTCTGTCTGTTTGTCTGTTTGTCTGATTGTGTACAAAATACCTTGAAAACTACTGCAAAGATTTTGATGAAAGTTTCAGACAACGTTGGTATAGAACAAGGAAGAGATGATTCAATTTTGATGATGATCCAGAACACCACCAATTTGTATGGCGTCAGTGACCCTATATTGCCTTGGCGGAGGTCTGCACTTTCCAAGTACATTTTTAGTTTAATCTGTTTTGTCTCATTTTGCATCTGAATAACACGAGAATCATTTTGTTAAAATGGTTCACTTACTGGATGTCTGCTTCTGTTTTTACTTGAAAAGAAATAAATGCTCATCCACACATTCTTTTTTATTTGAAATGATGAAATTTCTACTATTCTGCACTGCTCTACCTGTGCTGCCTTATTTCTGTGCAGATAATCATCTCAGATTCCTTTCCTTCTATTTTCCTCTCTCTCTCTGTCTGTATCTTATCATCTGTCTGTCTCCTTCCCTCTCCTTTGCTGCCTTTGTGAAAATGTGTACAAAGTCAAGTGAAATCTTGTGATCTTGAGACAGGCGTGGAGGATAAAGTGAAGAAGAAATTGCACAAAGGCTCCGTGGCCCGGGGCTGTGTGCTGCGCTGTACTGTGCTGCGCTGGTGTGAGGTGGAGCAAACGCTCTGGTCTCTCCTCCGAGACAGGGACCAGATGAAACAGCAGAGCGCACACACACACACACACATACACACACACACACACACACACACGCACACACTCTCCTCTCTCTCTCTCACACACATACACACACACTGTGGACTATTTGAGGTGGATCACAGCAATCTGCATATCTGTGCTCAGGGTGACTACTAGTACTAGGTAAAGCACCAGTGCTTGTGCATATGAGGTCCTCTGGAATTCAGGAGTGTGTTCCTCAGTGACCTTTCCACACAGATCACTAAAGGGGTTTGGGGGGTACGAGATAGCATTTGCATATGATGGCCAGTCAGAGGGAGGTCACTGAGGGAGCTGAATGTGAATTCTAAAAGACGCATGGCTTTACATTCAGCTGCGCTTCAGAGGAATATCACCCATGAAAGAAATAAGAAGAGATACAGACATAGACAGAAAGAGATAGAGAGAGAGACCAAGAGAAATTCCATCTCCCAGGAGACACAACAACTAAGTGAGAAGGTCAGAGAGAGCGAGAGAGACAGAGAGAGAATAAGAGAAAGCGAGAGAGAGAGAGACTGACAGTCAGGCAAAGAGAGAGAGAGATGAGAGACTGCACAGGAGCAGAGAAAAAAAAGAGGTTTTGGCGGTGAAGGTGTGTGTATGTATGTGTGTGTGTGTGTGTGTGTGTGTGTGTGTGTATGGAGAGGACAAGTAAATAGAGGAAGCTCTAATAGGAATATCAAACCAGTGAAAGGTAAACAGGCTTCTCCAGGCCCATACAAAGGGAATGTGGTGGCTTTGAGAGAGCTTGGAGTGGCGCGCGCTCCTGCCGAGGCGCGATAACGGGGCTGGCAGCCGCCTGCGCCCCGGAGATAAGGGCCGAGCGCTGGCATGTGTCGCCCCTGATCCCAATTTCACAGTCAATATTCATCCTGCCTGACAAACAAGCACCATTTAAGATGAAAAATAAATATAGAGTCCTCCCGCTATTACCGGGCCTGTTTATTAATCTCCCGCCGTCACCACCATGTGTGGACGCACCCGCTGCACAGCGCGTTGGGGAAGCGCACACAAACACACACTTTGCCACACACATGAACACACACACATGCACACGTACATAATATGTAGGCAAAATTGTACATATACCTACGTGAGTAACCAATACACACTGGTCCACACACACACATGCTGCGACACACACACACACACACACACACACACTCGTGTACACACATTTCGGAACGCATCTGTGGATTCAAGTCCCTTGATGTGCAGGTACATGCTTGTGTGCATTTGTTTGTGTGTGTGTGTGTGTTTGTGCCTAACACACAGCCGGGGGCAACACACAGCTGTTGCCCTAAATCTCTTTTGGTATACGTGGAGTTTTGCCAAAGCCATTTTTACATAATTACATAATCATGGTGAAATGGCCAATCCAACAAAGAGGGTGTGTGTGAATTGATCCATTAATGATATTTAACATGCTGTTCCTCTTGCTTGTGTTCATTAAGTGTAATTTGTTAAAACACAACAGAACTCGACTGGTGCATTTAAGTTCTTAATGTGAAATACCTTTCTCCCCCACTCTGTCTTTCTCAATCTCTGTTTCTTTCTTGTTCTCTCTCTCTCTTTCACTTTCTCAGACTCCCCAATTTGCCTTTCTCTTTTTCCATTACTGCTGTCAGTGCTCAGACCTATTTTAAGGACACTCTACCTCTTTTATTTAGTACTTTTGCTGCCTGCATGAAAAGGTACAAAATGTGCAATTTATCCTGCAGTTAACCCTAAAACACTGAAATGAGTTTTTCTTCATCTTAACTAACTCATGCATATGTCACTGTCAGTATCTCATTCAGCTTGGGGAGATCCATTGTGTCAATGAAGCCTTGTGGAGCTCTGAATCTCTCGTATACAGTAACATGCTGGTGTTGATGTCTAACAGGATTTTGGAGTCTGTTTTCTTGTCAGTTACAGGCTTTTGATTTGTCCCTAAATATTAATCAAACACAGTAGGAATGTCACTGGGATTGACTTGTCAGAGAATTACACTGTGTCTAACTGAGTTCACTCAAGTCTATGAAGCCATTGTTAAACCACAAACACAGCTCTATAACAGTTTTGTTTGAAACTTTAAACTTTAAACAGCTACAGATATAACTGAGGAGGAGGGACAGAAAGAGAGGGAGCAGAGGTTGCGAGAGAAAGAGAGAGAAAAGGAAGAAGCTGAGTGAGAGGGAAGAAGTGTGTGTGTGTATGTGTTTATATGTGTGTGTGTGTGTGTGCCCTGACGTTTGTGCGGCGGTGCCCTCTCCTGCCCTGGCTCGCCTCGGCTGGCTCTGACCAGCCCTGCCAGCTGGCGGCTTCTCTGCAAATCTGGCCTGGGCAGTGTGCGCCACGCGGGTGAGCCCGCCGCGCTGGGCTGGGGCTGGGGCCGGGGCGGGTGCCGCTCTCAGTGAGATTACTGCACACTCTCCTCTCCTCTCCTCTCCTCTTCTCTCCCCACCTCCACAGATGGAGGGAGCAGGGCGCCAGCTGGCAGAGGGACACACACAACTACCCCCAACCCCCCCTACACACACACACACACACACACACACAATTGGACTCTGGCCAGGCCTGCCTGCTTGCACTGCTCCAGTGCCCATTCACAGTACACAAGGCTCCACAAACCCTACTGCTCCCTCTCCCTTTCTCTCTCTCTCTCTGTCTGTCTTTCTCTCTCTTTTGTTTATTTCTCTCTTTTTTCTCTCGCTCAGCCTTTCTCGCTTTATCCCTGTCACTCTTGGCCTGCTAAGAAACCTCCTTGCGCAGTACAGGATGTCATTTGAATGATCAGTGTTAAGAGATGTTTGTACATGCACTGCTTTCCACCCCATGCATCTTGTGTTTTTTACACCCCTTTTCTTACCGTCTCTCCTTATGTTTTCTTCTCTCTCTCTCTCCCTCTCCCTCTTCCTCTCCCTCTCTCTCTCTCACTTATCTTTGGTGTATTCTATTCTGGTCCTCAACAGTGCAGTGGACAAATTTCAACATGTGCCCTTGATACACATCACAAAGAGTTTAACCTTCACATGCAAACATTCAGTCTAACTCCCACTACATTTTTAGCTTGTATGAATCTGTGACAGAGTGAGACTAAGTGTGTGTGTGTATGTGTGTGTGAGAAGATAATGTAATAAAAAGTGTTCTTCAGGGAAAATCAAAGCTCTCTATCACTATCATTCCCAAACACACACACACACATACACACACACACACCAGCATGAGCATTCAGAAAAGAAAATGCAGACAGACTACACTAGACCACCACAGATGCATCACAGTCCTCCCCTCCCCCAGCCAACGCATAGTCACTCACACACACACACACACACACACACACACACACACACACACACACACTCATACAGTCTTAATCCTCAGCAGACTGATTGATCAGGGCTTGGTGTATTTAAATGGACAGACTGCTTTAAACAGTACAGCAGACACCAGTGGAAATATGCGGTTGCATCACCACTCCAGAATGCTTAGATATGCATGCTTGCGGTGAGATGTTTTGAGTGAGTGAGTGAGTGTGTGTGTTTGTGTGTGTGTGTGTATGTGTGTGTATGTGTGTGTGTTTGTGTTCCAGTACCTTCTACAGTAGTATGTTTACAATTCTTTTACTCAGATGTCACAACACAAAATAATCATAGTTATGACATCAATCATTTAGATTTTTACAGATATTGGTTCTTATCATTTGATATCTAGACCAGATATCTAGATCTAGATCAATATTCCCTGCCAGCCCCCTCCACACAGTCTGTCTCACAATCAAATTTGCTGCAAAACAGCAACAGACCTCCAAACACTGAAGTCTCAACCTTATGTTTCTTAAGCCTGTCTGTCTAACCCCCCAGCCACCCCCCTCAGATCAGATCTGTGTGTTTGTGTGTGTGTGTGTCTGTGGGGTGTTATTAAAAGTATATTCATACGGCTGCGTGCCCACCTGCTCTGCCTGGGCTGGGGATGGGGCTGATGCGGATGATGATTATGGTGCGGGTGGGTCAGGCTCAGGCTCTGGTCTGGCAGATTACCCTGACCCCACACACAACACACTGGCCTCCAGATGGACCCTCCACTCCCAGCTGCCGCTTCCATTTAAGGTGCCTCATTACCGCCGCTGTGTGAGTGAGTGCACCCACTAACACACACACACACACACACACACACACATATGCTGCACACACACACACATGCATGGATGCACACAAACACAAACATCCACTCACACATGCACACACACGCACACACACAAATGCACACACACAAATGCATGGACAAACAAATCCACACATCAGACGCACATATTATGTACATGCACATGAACAGACATACAGCATTATGCATAAGACATACAGAAAACACTTTTCTTTTTTTTCTTGTTTTGTTTTCATGCAACCCCCCCCAACACACACACACACACACACACACACACACACACACACACACACACACACACACATTTGTCCATTTTTTATTCATTATAATGGACCCCCAACCCCCATGTATCAGTACACAACATATATGTATTATGCATAGTGTTTGTGATATATGTGCACATATGCTTGCAGGTAGAAACACAATGCTGGGTACTGGTATACAGATATAGTGCAAATGCAAAGTAGTCTATGTACTGTGAAAACACAGTGAAAACACCAATTGACAAGGTTACATTTGATGGTTTATACATGAGCAGGGAGAGGGAGTTGTGGCATTCCTTCATACATACAAACAAACATATGATGACAACACACACACACATACATAAACACACACACACACATAAACAATTCAACCTCAGTCTGGTTTTGCCGTCTGTGCTTCTCCCTCCTGGCAGGTTCTCAGAGGAGAGGGGACCCAATGAGTGTGCATGGGTGTGTGTGTGTGTGTGTTACTGTGTGTTAGTGTGTGTGTGTGTGTGTACGTGTGTGACTGTACAGCTTGTGTATCTGTTTACTGTCAGTCTTCTCTTGGAATGTGTGATCTGTTTAGCAGCACCTCAACTATCAACAAAGCACTTTTTTATGCTTTTGTTAGACACACGCACACACACACACACATATGTGCAGACACACTCGCAGGCCATGCGTGCATTGTTGTCTGCCTCACCATAAATCAATTACATTTGGACTAAGGGCTTCTAAATGTGCATACCTGAGCTTTTTTTTATCTTTGAATGCAGAGATGCCCGTGGCCACCATCCACACACTGTGTGCACCATTGCCATTGCTCTTGTGTCACCACTGCATTCTGCCCCCTTACTAAATTATTCTCTCTTATTTCCTACCTCACCAGACTCAGGTTCTCATTGTACTAGTGTCTCAGCAATTTCCATGGCCATTTGATGCCTTGGAATGAACACAACTGCAAACTGTAGTCAGACATAAAACAAGCTCAGCTCAGAGATGGAGACTGTTACTCTTAGTGGTGCTGAGACGAGATGGGGAAGGGAAGGAGATGCCCCAGTATAGACTGGCATTCAAGCCATGGCAGAGTAGGGAACAGAGTGGGGAACTCCAGGTCAGGGACAAACAGAAAACTGCTGATCAACATCAAACTGGATCTTGGTAACAACCGTCTCACCATTAAACACATGAGCTAAGACAGTCTGGAAGGGTGCCTTGAAAAAGACACACACACACACACACACACACACACACACACACACACACACACACACACACACACACACAGACGACACACACACTAACACACATTTGCATGCACAGTTTGAGATCTTTGGGAAAAGTGATGTCATGTCTAGTGGCAGAATATTATTATCCCACTATGACACACACACACACACACTCATTTCTTTCTCATTTATCTGAAAATATAGAGCCTCTGAAGTAAAAACCATAAATAGCACTGGAAGCTTTTTGCAGTTCTGCTGGATCTATTTATCAACAACAACTTCGCATGAACATAATTAGCTCTATAATACCCCCCCCCCCCCCCCCCACACACACACACACACACATTCACACACACTCAGTGACACACTGCTGTTTGACAATTCACATGACGGCCCATGCCCGTTTTACCAGCAGGGAGTAGCTGGCGCCGTGGGGCAGTGTGCCGGTTGATGGATGTGGTTTCTGTGGGGTGCCCACCCTACCCTCACCCTCCCCCCCACGTCCCCCCATGGGCCGCCTCTTCCACAGGTCAATGTTCCACCCTCCACAAGCCTGGGCAAGTGCCATGCACAAGCAATGTGTAACACGGCCTTGTCTGGAAAGCAACAGCTGTTTTTTCACTCAGTGGCATGGCAATGGAGATTACATCAGTACATGGCGGTATAAGAGAGATGGCAACCCAACTGGCCACAACCCATGGAGAGTAACAGGACGGAGACAGACCGAACAAGTTATTAAAGTCCCAGTCACGGAGCTTAGTTATTCATTTATCAAATGCACAATTCGGCCCTGATTGAAATTATGAGCATATTGCAAAGTTTATAAAATAACTTAAACTCATTTGACAGACAAAGTCTGGTCTGCTAATTTAAGACCATGGGCAACATGCTATGCTCAAACATTGATTGAGACCATGAACAAACATTAGTGGGTCAGTGCAAGGGCCCTGTACACGCCGCACGATAGCTTTAGTTCCTGCAAGACACTGAGCCCATAGCCTGACTTTGCATATCCCCCATCTTTTAAGTCAGGGTTTCTCAAATTCTATTGGCCCAGGGACCCCTCTTGGTGCAGAAAAAAACTCCTTGGACCCCTCATAATCGCATCACAAATTTAACTATACAGGGTCATATCCTTTTTTTTTTCAATTAGATACAACATGCTATTAGCAAAGTTTTTCAAGGACCCCCTGGCAATGCCCTTCGGACCCTAGTTTGAGAGCCAATGTTTTAAACTATAGGGCTCTTTGCTGCAGCTAACACACAAGTGTGTATAACTTGGCTTGTAGCAGACTGTAGAATCACAGGAAACAAACAAGCACAGTGACACACTTTACACACAAGCATATTATACAGTGCACTAGTGTGAACACTACTGCTCCAGTTTGCCATGGTAGACCAGTTAGATTGACAAGTTGTGTTGTTCGGTTGCAAAGTCCTTCAGGCACTCGATCAAACACAACTGAGTAAGGGGTGACATGTTAGCATACATATCTGCATGCGTTTTGCTCCATGCGTTCCTGCATGCAGGTAGCCTGACAGACAGACAGAGTGGTAGGTCCACAGCAGGTCATAAAGGGCTGATGTATACCAAGAGGACTCTTGGAAAGGTTAAGTCAATCAAACTGTTTTTTTTTCTCTCTCTCTCACTCTCTTTCCCGTTTTTATTACGAATGATTATTTTTCTTTAATTTGCTCTGTGTAGTTGCATCTCCTAGCCCCCCCAAAATTAATGTTTTATTTCTGAGTGTGTGGCTCATATCTCTATAAAATTTGTCCCTCTGTCTTTCTCCCTCTTTCTATTTCTCCCTAGTTCATTTTGTCTGTCTGTCTCTCTTTCGTCTTCTTTTCCCTCTCTGTGCTGTCTTTCTTCCTCCCTCCCTCTGCTCCCATCTCTCTCTCTCCCTTTTCCTCCATCTCTCTCTCTCCCCCTTCTCCCCCCCCCTCCCCCCTTCTGGGCTCGGAGGCTGTGTTTCTGAAGGCTGGCAGTCGGTGGCGTGGATCCAGATGGCAGCCACAAGGCAGGCGGTGCAGCACAGCACAGGGAGGGGCGCGAATGAACACACACACACACGCACAGACACACACACACACACACTCCCCTCTTAATGAAGGCTCATAAATAATTCATGGCTCGCACACGCATACACAGGGGCGCAGACACCGTTCCTGTCAAGAACAGAAGGCACAGAGACTACACCCACTTTTATTTATTAATTTATTTCCTTTTAATTTAGCATATTTTTTTACAAACATATTTATTTGTTGATACATTTTTCCTGCCTCTATATAAAAAAAGAATCACTGGTGGCCTCCCCCTCTCTCCCACTCAACCCCCCCCCCCCCATTCTCTCTTCCCCCCTCTCTCTTTTTCTTTCTCTCTCTCCTTCTTTCTCTCCCTCTCTCTCTGTGCTGAGCGCATGAATAGAATGAGAGTGAGAGAAAGAGAAGAGATGCAGAGCCATTGTCTATGAGCAGCCCCTGCTGAGCACCCCCTGCCATGTGGGCCTTCAGCTCATCTTCACTCTCTTTCTCCCTCTCTCTCTTTCTCCCTCCATCTCTATAACGCCCCCAATCACCCCCCCCCCTCCCCACACACACACGCACACACCCTCCTCTCTCTCTTTTTCTCTCTTTCTCTCTGTTTATCTCTTCTCTGAGTCCCTTTCTTCTATACAAGACCAGCGCATTCCTTTGTGTAATTTTGAATGGCAGATTGCGCCTCCTCAGATCAGATCAGATAGACATTACAGGTCACACTGCGCCCCTTTTTGGTATGGACTCTTTGCTAGCCGTGCTGTTAGCGTAAATAAACCACTGATGCTGGATCTGATGGATGGACCAAGATGAGATGATTTTTAAAGTCATTTGTAGTTATTGAGAGTTGGGTTAGTGTGCTGTGTAAGGCTGGGACTTTGCGTACAACAGTGTGAACACACAGATCCTTGAGCAGCAGTGTGTGTGTGTGTGTGTGAGCGTGCACATTGTATAGGTGTGTGATTGTGTGTGTATGTGTGTGTGTGTGTTTGTGTGTGTGTTGTGTAGGTGTGTGTGTGTCTGATCTGCACAGCGTTTGGCCTGCTTTTGAGGGTGTCTGTGAAGGACAAAGAGGAGCATGTGGAAAAGGTCACACTGCTCTTTGATGCGGAGGAGGAGGGGTGTCACCTCACTCAACATTCTGTGTATGTGTGTATGTGTGTGTGTGTGTGTGTGCGTGCGTGTATGCATATGTGTATGTGCATGTGTGTATGTGTGCATACATGTACTTATGCCTGTGTATGTGTATGCATGTATTTGTGTCTTTGGATCTGTGTGTGCTTATGCCTTGCTGTGTGTGTGAGCATGTGCATATGCTTGTGTGTGTGTGCAGTGAGTACCAATGGGTTTAATTGTGTGTGGAGGAATGCTGACTCTTCCTGGATCCTGTCCTGCTGACCGTCTCGGCTCCAGAGAGAGAGAAAGAGAGAAAGAAAGAAAGAAAGAAAGAAAGAAAGAAAGAAAGAAGGAAAGATGGAAAGAGAAATAGAGAGAGGGGGATTTTAAAAACAGTCTAAGAAGAGTGTAAAGTGTGCAGAATATGTAGACTCATGATTGCAAACAGGAAGTAATAATCTGTAGTATTTAGTTCATCTTAAAAATGTCTCCATACATGAAGCTATTGCTTGAGGAACAGAGAGATAAGCCCAGGGATGAATGCAACTACGTATTCATAAAACTATTTCTGTGTGTCAGAAACAAATATTTTCATCAGCCCAGCATGTGCTCACAATGAACCCCCAACACCTTAAGAAGAGATCTTATGGTAACCTGAATTTTCTACAACAGTAATTCAGCTGTCATTTATACAGCAGTCGTTCAACATCACTACTGGCTATAAACTATTGCATGGCTTTGGAGAAATGGACTATGATTATTGAATTATCATAAATACAGTATAGTCTAAAGTTAGTTTTAATGTCCTATACCAAAAAATTTTTAAGCCGTAAAAATATAGTAAAGAGTTCATATTATTATTTGAAAACCTACCCTTACATTCTTTTAAATTATTTTAATTTTTAAAAATTAATTGAATCTTTTCTGCATTAAATGTCTTACTTACATACATTTTGTTATGCATTACCTTTTTTGATGTCTCTCCTAGTCTGTCTTTTTTGGAAGATCGGATGTGTCCTTGTCCGTCCTGCTGTTAGTGTGTGGTGAGCTGGAGGCCCTCTGACACAGACAGAAGAGGAGAGTGTTAGTGTCCCGCCGATGCTCTTTCAGCGTAAATAAGTGTGACTAATGAAAGGACAGGACTCACGGCGAGAGGACTGACAGAAAGAGAGAGGCAGTAATGTGCACACACACTCACACACACACACACAGTGAGAGAGAGAGCAAGCTATTTGACCCTGCTTATTATCACCTGGGTGAGGGATGGAGAGAGTAGAAAAGCATAGGGTAGCAGGAGAAGAGATATAACAGGAGAATGAGCGAATGAGGGGAGGATGAGGGGGGAGAGAGAAAAAGAGAAAAGGGGAACAGGGGAGAGAAGACATGGGGGAGCGGGCTCATCTCTTAGTGCGTTAATCAATAGATCTCTTAGTGAGATTGGATGCGATTGAGCCGTCAGTGCAGGGGGTTGTGCTCAACTAAAAAGAATTCGTCAAAGTTACACACACACACACACACACACACACACACGTGTACATGCACAGATGCACAGATACATACACACACACAAAACCACAAATTCACAAACATTCCACCCAACACCAACCCCTCTAAAAACACAACAATCTGAAAGATCAGCAGGAGGTGTGGAGAACTGTGGTCTCTCTCTCTCTCTCTCTCTCTCTCTCTCTCTCTCTCTCATTCTTTCTCCACCACCCCCCAAACACACACACACCAACCCCCACTCTCTCTCTCTGGGAGAAGATGAGCTTCTGAGATGAGACTGTTGTTCTGGACAGTATAGTGTTGCCGCTCCTGCTGCTGCTGGGGGCCTGAACTGCAACTCTTTTTTTATTTCCTTGTGCAGCCAACTCTTTCATCGGTGCTACACTGGGATTAATTACCGTGCAATGTCTTGTCGTGGTGGGGATGGAGTTGTTGTTGTTGTGTGTGTGTGCGTGTGTGTGTGTGTGTGTGTGTGTGTGTGTGTTGGGGTGGGGGTGGGGGTGGTGGTGGGGTGCTGACAGGCACAGGTGAAGGGGGGGGGGGTTATGGTGAGAAGAAGGACTGGTAGAGGAGATTGTACTGTGAATCTGATCCCCCTCCACTCAGCCTCCCCCCTCTTCCCTCCCCGACCACAAAATGTGAACTGAAACTTATTTACAGACACACCCTACATGAGCAGTAAGCAACTCACCCGCCCCTACCCATCTCCTTCTCTCTTCCTCCTCTCTTTCTCCGCTTCCTGTTTCACCCTCCTTGCTCTCTCCCTTTCTCTCTCGCTCCCCCTTTCTCTCCTCCTCCATCTCACTCCCTCTACACCCCCCTCTGCAAAAAAAAAAAAAAAGCTTCCAATTACTGGGGCTGCTGCCTCCCTCTCTGGCTCCCTGTACCACACATTGAGTCAACATCACCACACTTTCAGCACAAGTGCCCCCATGGGCACCTGGCACTGGCACCATCAAAGCCATGGTGCCTAGAAACCAGCTCAAGCTTTTGGTTTTTCTCCTCCTCCTCCTTGTCAACCGGACAAACACAAACACAAACACAAACACAAACAACAAAACAAATACAACAAATGCACTCCTTTAATCTACTTTCTTTGGCTTCTTTGCGTACATACGAAATCACTGCATTTTTCTCCATTGCACAAATTATTATTATTATTGTTGTTGCTGTTTACCATTACTATTAATATTATTATTAAATAAATTAACTTATGTAACTCATAATCATATTAACTGCCTTTCCCTGCTTAATGGATTCAGGTTATTGTTTAAACTATGGACTTTCAGTGGCCTCTCTCTCTCTCTCTGGGCTGGTCTGATGATTAGTCTCTGGTGCTCATTCTCTGGTGGCTGTAGTGGTCAGTCTGTAGTGACCAGTGAGGGGCTCGGCCAGCCTCCTGCTACCCTGCAGTGAGGAACGTATTGGCGGCTGGCCTGTGGGTCAGGGCTGCTTTTTGCAGCCCATGATGAATGGCTAAGTAAACGGCAGGGGAGTGGACACAGCACAGAGCAGTGTTGCTCCCTGCAGGGGAGGCAGTGGGGGGTGTGTGTGTGGGTGAGAGGTGGTGAGGGGACCGTCGGGAAGGCAGCAGGGGCTGGCCAGGGGGCTGATGGGCCTGCTGGTCGTTGGAGTGTGTTAAAGAGCCAAGGCAGGTGCCGCATTTAAACACTTGTTAAGAAATGACACGGATATAAAGCCCAGCCAACCAGGCCCTCTGCACACCCTCCTGCCCAAATACAGAGATACAGCATGCTGATCGGGCACTTGACACACATACAGTCATGAGCCGATGCACACATACACATGCACATTCACATACACACACACACATGCATTCATGCATATCACAAAGCGATATTTACACCTATACACCTCATTTACTCACAAGCACACACACACACACATTAACTCATATACATATAGATAGGCACACAGTGTGGCAGTTCAAATCCTCTCTGTCTAGGTGTGTAATGATGTTACATCCTGTATTAACCTGGTAATATCTGTTGATGGCCATGACGGTGGTGTGGATGCAGAGGTTGTCTTTTATGTGTTTATGGAAGCCATTTTATTGTAATGGCCTCTTGGCACCAGAGCTCCTTCTATATCCAGTGAAGTGCACAGCCAGGACATGGCTTCTAATGGATTCCAATTGACATTTATGAATCATCTTTTATCATAATGGCGACAGTGGTCACATGGCTTCCGTGTTTTGTGTTTTGTGACAGAGAGAGAGAGAGAGAGAGAGAGAGAGAGAGAAGAAGAAGAAGAAATGGCAAAACTCGTCGTCTGCAGGCGGTGCAGTTGTTTGTGGAGGATGCTGAGGAGATGAAACTACACCGTGACAATGAGCCAGAAGACACTAATTGATCGTGTCTATTCTCCTCCAACAATGCTTTGTGTTTCAGGAAGGAAAGGGGGAGAAAAAAAGCCTTCTTCACAAAGCTGTTTTCCCCCCAAAGTTCAGAGGGAATTGAGGGAGGAAACAGCAGCGTTATTAAAATTCATGCGCGTCGCTCGGCTTCACAGCAGATGTTGGCATAATTAAGGAGCGAGAGAGAGAGAAAGAGGGAGAGAGGGGAAAAAAGTATGAAATTAATTTCAGGTTTAATGTAAATTTCAGTGATTGGCAGAGCTGTGCTAATCACCGCTCATGTACAAAGAAAATATGCACGCCCAAAAAGCCACACACACACACACACACACACACACACACTCACACACACATACAATCAGACACATGCTCAGACTCACAAACTCTCACACATATTCATAGAGACATGCATGCATACACACACACATACAAGCACCCCCCCACACACACACAAACACACACACATACACAGACACACACACATATACATGACAAACAAATGTGCACACCCACACATTTGTCAACCGATGCCAACCGATGTGCATTATATACATACATCCAGAGCCTCACAGATGCACACACACATACAGTGCACTGCCTGCCTTTGATTTGATAAACCAGAGGTTGATTGAACTTGTTTCCATCAAACATTAGTAAGACAAAATGGATCATTGATGATTTAGACAACAAATTGATTGAATTTACACTCCAAATTGGCCAGATGTAAGAGCACGTAATGAACCGCAGTTTCCCTCCCCCCACTGTAGCTCTTCTAGTCTGCTACCACAGCACAGCAGAGGAACCTTGCGGAGCTACCTTCTCCTATTATCCCCATACGTCATTATGCCATCAGCTATTATCTGGGCTATCAAGATGGTGAAGGTGTGTGGGTGAGGTTGTGAGGCTGTGGTGGGGCCATTAGAGGAGTCTAAAGGGGTTGCCTGGCTGTGGTCACTCCCCACTGGGTGAGATGAGGTGTGCTTTAGTGTCTCCTAATGCAATGTGTGTTATGGAGGGAGACTGGCCACTGCTGTCTGCGTCTATGTTTAACCTGTATTATTGTATTCAGAGATGAAGCGTGCGGCTACCTAAAATGCTCTTTGGTCCACACTGCTTTCTACGAGAACACGGAGCAGGCTGATGGAGCTGCTGTTATAAGCACCTATGCGGCACTACAGATGAGTGAGCATTTATGTATGTGTGCAGATGTCAGCCAGTTCACCTCAGAGTGACATTGTGCGGGTTTTTTTTTTCACACTCCTGTTGCCTTGGACACGCAGAAGCACACACACAGACACACATACACACACATCCACAGTCGTGTCACAGATGGAAACAAACTCACGAGCCACACACCAGCTGTCCAGGACGCAATTACTGTAGGCTGGCTGCGTATAGAGGAGGCCAGAGCCATTCATAATTCACCACACACACACACACACACACACAGGCAGAGGAGAGAAAGTGAGAGAGCATTTTATCCATATCACTACAGCATTTCGGTTTTATCTTCCAGCTGACTGTGTGCTCCTCCTTTATAGCCTGCCTATCCCCTCAACATTCTACCTATTTATGAATTCTGATCCCTACTGACAGTTGGCTTTTTCTGTGGTGACCAGATGATAGCCTCATGCGACCTCATAGGGACGGACCTTCAGAGATGGGGACGAGGATGATGATGATGATGACGACAATGATGATGTCCATTATGCAAAATGTCCTCAATGCGTATGGAAGAATGTGGAGATTAGTGTTATCACAGAGTACATGGTGTTATTACAATGGGGGTTTTCATATTACAGGAAAAAGATGCTGGAGAAAATGCAGTGAGTTTGCATGTTAAAAAGATATGCTGCAAATCTTGTTCGATCTGTGTTTGTTTCCATCTCTGGCTTGTTTTGTGTGTGTGTGTGTGTGTGTGTGTGTGCATGTGTGGGTGTGTGAGACAGAGAGAGAGAGAGAGAGAGAGAGAAAGAGTGTGTATGTGTGTGTGTGTGTGCTTAATGGGCCTGTGTCTTGTGGTAGAGATGTTACTCTGGCGTGGCCAGAGCCCTTTTTTTGCCCTCTACATAGTTTCCACGACTCCCACACCATCACCACCACTATGCTCACTCAAGCGAAAGAGAGTAGTGTGTGTGTGTGTGTGTGTGTGTGTGTGTGTGTGTGTGTGTGTGTGTGTGTGTCTGTGTCTGTGTGTGTGTGTGGGTGGGTGGGTAGAAGTAATGAGAGAACTGAAATAATGGATACACAATAGACTGCCCAATTTCTCGCCTCTGCAGCCTTGACCCTTCAAGTGTCTCCTGTCTCCTTTCTCTGCTCTCCTCTTTTCCCCAGAAATACAAGGAAGAGAAAAAAAAAACTTTTGTAACACACCAGTACTCTAACCCGTACTGGTACCTGTACTTTAGCCATTATTCAAACACTGTTGTTCTGTGAGTGTCTTGCAATGGATTTATAGTCAGCCATTCTGCCCCCCCACCTCTCCCTCCCTCTCTCTGTCCTCTCTCCCTCTCCCCTTTTCCTCCCTTTCTCTCCTCTCCTCCCTTCCAGCACCTCCTCTTCTTGTCCCCCTCTGTGTTACGGTCAGGCTTATTCATTGGATCTGCTTAGTGGGAGTGCCATTGTCTCTTAAAGGCCTGCTGGTCATAGGTTAAGTGCCGCGGTTGTAGCGTGTGGGTTTTGCGGCTGTTAGCTCGGCCGTTATATCCAATGGCATTTGCACGCACCCGTTGCCAACTCCCCGCTAGCAGCTGGTTAAATTCATCCCAGTCCCACACAGCTATAGTCTCTATTCTTTTCCATACTGAGGCTTGAGTTAAAATATCTATTGTATATATCCAGCCTATGGAGCATTGCCTTTTCTTTACCAGCTAGAGATTATGGATGTGGTATGGATGGAATCATAATACATTCAGTATGACTTCACTGAGAACCATTTTAGCTGGTATAGTAACAGTACTTAAGATACAAAGTCAGTTTCAAGGGTACACAGTCCCTGGGCCCATATGTTCCTCCTCCCATGTAGGTTAGTACTTTGTATAAAAATAAATACGCTAAAGCCCTGACAAATTAAATAAATGTAAACAATATGCACAGTTTCTATGCCAAGTGCTAACATTAGCTCTACTGCAGGCATTAGCGTTGTGAATTGGCTCCGTTTTAGTTCCAACTGTGAGCTGCAGATCTGGACAGATGTGGAAATTACTGCTAGCATTAGCCTCGCGCTAAAAATGAGCCTTCCCGCTCGCTTGCTATTTTGTCTCCTTGAGGCGGGCCATCCTAACATCCAAATTAATAGGAGGAGGGTAAAAAACAGCACAGAGCATAGGAGGAGAGCAGCAGAGAAATAGCAAGAAAAAGAGAGAGAGAGATAGAGGGAGAAAGAAAGAAAGAGAGAGGGAGAGGGAGTGAGAGAGAGCGCCAGAGGAGCTACGGGAGTATTTTTCCAATTCACCAGATGTGAGTCATTTCATCTTGTGATTCAAATGAGTTTTGTGTTGTGTGAACAGATGTCCCTACCCCGCCTCCTTTATCAACATTAGCTGATTGGGTTTTAGCATGCTGCTCGCGCAGGCCCTCTCTGCTTCTCAGGTAAAGCTATGCTAATCTGGACTGCTACAGCTGTGTGTGGGAGTGGGGATGAGAGAGAGAGAGAGAGACAGGGAGACAGGGAGTGAGAGATATATGTGTGTGTATGTGTGTGTCTGTATGTGTGTGTGTGTGTGGGGGAGGGTATCCAAGCTGAAACAAAACACAAGCCTTTCACCTTGAAGGACACACACATCCTAACTCATTGAAACACACACATCACATACGCACGCACACACACACACACACACACACACACACACACACACACCTTGACACAACACGCACAACAGCTGCATATATCACCTAAATGAGTTTCAGCATTAATGCAACACGTGAAGTGCATACATTTGTACACATTATTGTTACACATGTGACATGTGTGTGATGTGTGAGCATGTGTGTGTGTGTTTCTGCATATATTTTTTGTGCATCTATGCGTGTGTGTGTATATATGAATACTGCAGCAAAGTTCTGCAGTAACTTTAACCAGGTAAACATCCCCTCTGTATCTGTGAGGCTTAGGAGCACCACACTGAGAACACCTGCACCACAACCAGCTGCTACACAATGGGTCTACCACCACTAATGAAGACTGGGGAAATTATATTTGTGCGTGTTTGTGTACGAGAGAGAGAGAGAGAGAGGGAAGGTGGGAGAAAGAGAGAGAGAGAGGGAGGGAGGGAGGGAGGGAGGGAGAGAGAGAGGTCCCTTCAACTCTGGGTCTTCATCAGAGAGGGCTCTGTATACCCCAGCCAGCTGTGTGTGTGTCTGTGTGTATGTATGTCTGAATGTGTGTGTGTGTCTTTGGCATCAGTGGTGGGTGGGAGGCTGCGTGAATGTGTGTGTGTGTTTGTGTGTGTCAGTGTGCGTGCGTGTGTGTTTGTGTGAGTGTGTGTGTGTGTGTGTGTGTGTGTCAGTGTGTGTTTGTGAGAACTCGCTCTTCACCTTCGTTTTTCAGCCAGATGACAATGGCAGCTCAGGGCGGCGGGCGCGTTTGTTTATGCAGCCACGACAACAACGGGGCTCTTTCTGCCTCCGCACCTGTTCTCAGCCCATGACATCAGCCACACACACTGCACAAAGGACACCTCTGGCCCCAGGAGCACTGCAGAGCAGGAGTGTGTGTGTGAAGGGTGATATGACAAAAAAAAGAGAGGAATGAAGAAAAGAAGTGAGAGAAGGGATGCAGACAGACATATTTAGAAAGAAGGAAAAGCATGGCAGTATGGATAGAATGTGCTGTGATGTAGAGAAAGGGAGAGAGAGAGACTGAACGAGAGGAAGAGAGAGAGGGTTCAATCTGCTCAAATTGAAAGAAGGCTAGAAAAGCAATATAGATGCTAAAAATATGCTGATTAGAGATGAAAAAGTAAAGGGAGAGTTTGTGAAGTTTGAAACACAGTATAAAATATCAGAGGGTATGGAAGTTTAAAGAATGGAAAGATATATGAAGTGTGAGGTAAAAAAAATAGGGTGAGAGGAAAGAGTTTGAAGTACAACACTGAGGGAGAGTGTGTCACAGATGCAGATAAGGGACAGACGCTAAAGAAAGTGAATGGAAAATGGCCACACAAAACATGCAGATGAAATGGAAGAGAAACGGAGATGAATTGGATAGAAAAGTAGTGGTTGTGGGAGAGCCACACAAAAGACAAGTGTCTGTGTGGGGGGGACTAAATATAGAGACGCAGAGGGAGAGATGGAGACAGACACAGGGGGAGACAGAGAGAGAAAGAGAGAGAGAGGGAGGGAGCGAGAGAAAGGTGGGGGGCAGACGGAGGGGTGAGCAACGTCCAACGTGGGTGTCTGGTCCCTGGCCGTGCCGTCACGGTTGCCCGTGAGTTTATCGGATGTGCTCGGCTTCTGAGCTCATTAAAAAGCAGCCATTATCCCGACATTTGCACGCATCACATGCAAAACTAATTTACTTGTAAGAAATTAAAAGTTCATTTTAATTGAGCTCGCACTGCAATATGCAAATGAGGGGTACATAATGTACACTGATGCGGAGACAACACACACTGGAAGCACGTTTAACCCTCTAGTGTCCGGCAAATGTATCAGAGGCAATGTGTGTGTGTGTGTGTGTGTGTGTGTATGTGGGAGCACTTGTATTTAGTGTGTACCTTAGTGTGTATCTTAAAGCAAAGTCAACATTTTTGAGAGAAAAAAAAATCTGTGTTGCTCTTCCACCGCAATCTACAAATAATGACAGACATAGAGCAGACAGCTCACACAGACGGTTGAACAGAATGCTAATTTTCCTCATATTTCATGGAGATGGGAACCTCTGACATTTTTAGAATTTAATCAAAAGATAAACAAAGAAAAATGACAGCTTTGTGCCTTGTTTTCTCAACTCCATTCTCTTTATTTCTGTCAATCTTACTTGTCTGCCATTGTTTGTTTGTTTGTGTGTGTGTGTGTGTGTGTCTGCCGCCTAAGAGTCTGAAGAACAGAATGGGCTGATGTGGCATTGCCTCTGGATCTGTGGTTCATTATCATGACATTTGTTTATTAATGTGATCGCACATTGGAAAATCCCTTCCCAAAACAGCCCGCTGTTGTACATGACAAACAAATCAAAGCCACAAATCTCACTTCTGGTTTCTGCAGCATCAAGGATTTACCTGTCTGGTTTGTGTGTTTGTGTTTGTCTCTCTCTCTCTCTCTCTGTATGTGTGTTTCAATTCATTGGGGAGTGTTGGAGCTGCCTTGACATTTTTATTTGAATACGTTTCTTTGACTGGGGAAAGCATAGCAAAACACGCCTCTCTATTGCATGCCTGTACTGAAAGCAAAGCATCTCTCTTGTCAAAACATTTTCCATTTCAAAAACACAGCAATGAGATGTGCTCTGTTTCACAACCATCATTACAGGAATGTGTTTAGTTTGCTGTGATTTTTATTTCCCCATCTTGTTTGTGTTTTTGGTTCATGTCATCCCTCTAGAGTACTGTACACTGGAAAAGGATGTATCTCAGAGATACACGTACATGACAAGAAAGAAAACACACATTCTCTCTTTTTTATATAAAACTAGTGTGTGTGTGTGTACATGTGCACGTGTGTGTGTGTCTGTCTGTCTGTCTATTTTTTTTAGAAAATACAGTATATGCAGTCACAACAAATTTTGGATGTTGACCAAAAGCACATATGATGCATGATTAAATTTTTACCAGTAAATAGAGTGAAATAATGGTATGCTAAATTTCATATCTGCATTTGAACTGAAAAGATCTATATATTTTTTTATGTTTATTTATTTATCCACAAAATTCTGAAAATCATTAATCATAGTATTGCTGTTAACATGTCTTTAACTGGTGTACTATATAACTGTAATTGACTTATTCAGCATTTAATACTGTTATTGTTCTTTGTCAGATATACACTGACAGTGTGTTGTATGCACTTTTCAGTGCATGATCAAAGGCATCACTTGAGGTATTAATTAATCGTGAAGGTGTTGCCGAATAATCTAGTCATAATATAATATAATCAATGCATTAATCTAATTGTAGTAGCATTAGTACAATTTTGGTCATGCTGACAAACAGACTAAGATTGAGTGAACTAAAGTGTAATCACTGATCTGAATTGTGTTGTCTATTGACCATCATTGGCTGCGAGAGACTCTCTGTGTACTGAGGCCTGCAGTCCAATAAGGTTAACTGGTGATGGGTAGTCCCAGTGGAGCGGGCAGATCCATATAGACTCCCTAGTCTGGGGTCAGAGGTGGGATGACAAGCTCGGGCAAGCAGAGGCCGTGAAGAAGATGGAGGTGAGTTTTAATCTCCTGTGTCCTGCTCCTCTGAGCATGCATATCTCCCCTGAGGAGGTCCCCTCCTTGGCCATTCACCAGGGGCTCTGACCCCTGACGTGCCAATACTCAATAATGTTACTCAATAACATCAGAGTCACCTGGAGCATAGCTGCACACATGTACAGATGCACAAAAAATATACTTGTACATGTTTGCATAGATGTAATTACTCACATCCACACATTTCACAGTTGTTTCTTAAGCTCTTGAGTAATCACAACCTAATCCCTATGCAGTCAGCAGAGAGCATACATCACAAACAGTCTCATAATTCAGTTAAAGAATGTTCCGTCATTGTAAACAAATTTGCCATTAATTAGTCAAGAATGAAACTACTGATGGCGGGTCTCACTTCAAAAGCTCACACTGGCCCAGAGTCTTTCATCGGTAACATGTTTTCCCCTTTGAAGAATTTCATTTGAATTTCTTTTTTTGGCATTTCTTTACCATGAGACGGTTAAATGTTGTTTATCTCCAATGATTTTGAGATATTTAGATGACGTTGAGAAAAGGTTGACTTATTTACCTCTTGACTCATTTATGTCAATATTCCATTATTTCCAAAGAATGTTCCCAATGTGAATTGTGAACTGAATAAACAACTAAATAATAACAAAACCAATAATTTTTAGTGAAAGTACAAGGATGTAAACAATCTTGATCAACATCACCATGCACCAATATAGTGACAAATTCTATATCCTAATTTGCGTGATTGATTAATTCAATAAATTCAGAGGGTTTCCCTGAGGCGTAATGTACCTCTCAAAGATTCACATCTCCACAATAGAATGACATGATCTTAAGCCTCAGGCTTACCCTGCACATATCCTAGTTACCCCTAGCTCTAAGCCATGGGGCAATAATTGATAAACACGGTGGCCTTTGTCACACCCAGAGGGGGCAGTTTCAGGTGAGCAGGGTGCAGCATGGTACCGTCGGAGCGAGCTGAGAGAGTGGGTAGCTGGTAGCTGGTAGCTGGCACGTGCGTCTCCTAATGAACAGAGTGGTGATTTGGCAGGAGCCCTAATAGGATCAAAGCGCCCATTTGGCTCCCGGCTGAGTGACGGTGGCACTGGTGCTGGCAGCAGCCCAGAGAAGGAGGGCACGGTGTGGCACAGAGCGGCGCGACATGGCACAGCACAGCACAGCACAGCGAGACGGTTACGCTACACCAGACAATGCACACAGACAGAGGAAAAACACACACACACACACACACACACACACATGCCTGAGTGTGCACACATGCATGCAGAAGGCATGTAACATGCATGGAGAATACATATACAGATGTATACACACCAGCCTAAGACATTAAGACAACCAAACACACACACACACACACACACAATGCACAGGGGAATGCAACAAAAAGATATTTCTGTGAAGGTGGAAAACAGACAAACACTCTAGTACAGCTACAGTAGCAGTAATGTACTCACTAGTACTAGTACTCACTATGATTCTTATTCTGTGTGGTTTCAGGGCAGATGTGCTGGATGTCTGATTGCATTTGTGTGTGTGTGTGTGTGTGTGTGTGTGTGTGTGTGTGTGTGTGTGTGTGTGTGTGTGTGTGTCTATGTGTGTGTGTGTTGGGCACTCTGCTGTAAGGACCTGAACAGTCTCTAAAGAACCATGTATTCAGGTCGGTGCTTATAGCAAGGACTAATTCAAAGGTCATTTATCTCAATAAATGCATTATTAAGCACAGACAATTACAATCTGTAGGTTTGTGTGTGCGTGTGTACATGTGTGTGTGTGTGTGTGTGTGTGTGTGTAAATGGCTAGAGGGCAGCTCAGGCTGAGTGTAATGACACACCTCTGCTGTGAAAGGCACGGTGACCAGCTCTGCCATAGCGGGTGTGCCTCTTTGGGCGTCACAGTGGGAGACAGGGAGGCAGGCACAGATTACCAAATAAATAAATTAGAGAGGGAAACAAAGAAACACAGATAGTGGAGAGAGAGAGAGAGAGAGAGAAAGAGATGCACTGTGCCACTTGTCTAGAACATCCCTTTGCCCTCTCATCCAAATTGGAATGCAAATAATTTTTTTTTTTTGTCTCAATTTTTTTTGGTATGTTTCCTCTCCTCTGCTGTCGCCCCCCGCCAACACACACACACACACACACATATTCTACCCCCCAAATCCATCCCAACCCCCCCAAGATCCTTTTGTCTCGAAATTAGTGAAGCAGAGTGCTCGGGTGGCTAATTATGTATTCAAATGAAAGAGGCTCGTTAATGTTGCACAGGGGAGAGGGGAGATGATTGGAGGAGGATGATGGAATCGGAATGAGCGCGGCGCTGTTCGGCGGCAGTGCATCTGGAACCAGCCGAGCGCGTCCCGGCAGATGTCACCTCCCCGGGGTGTGTATGTGTGTGTGAGTGTGAGTGTGTGTGTGTGTGTGTGTGTTGGAGGTTGGAGGGTGAGGGAGAGAGGGAGGCAGAGAGGTGTCTGTGTTTGTTGGTGTTGACTAGAGTGGTATAGGGTGTGTGTGGGGGAGGCAATAGAGTGGGGCATGAGTGGGGTAGGGGTAGAGGGGCATAGTGGACAGGGAGATACACACCTCTCAGTGACAGAGGCACATGCATACATGTTTGTGTGTGTGTGTGTGTGTGTGTGTGTGTGTGTGTGTGTGTGTGTGTGTGTGTGTGTGTGTGTGTCTGTGTGTGTGTGAAAGTGTGCATTAGTAAGTGTCTCTCTTTCTCCCTCCCTCCCTCTCTCTCTCTCTCTCTCTCTCTGCATGTGTGTGTGTGTGGGCGAGATAACACAAAATCAAGTCCTTTGTCTCAGATGAGGACACAAAGGATGACACACTCAATACAACACAGTTGAACAAAGTACTCTGATGGTTATATGTTTTTTTAAATATTTTTACTGTACTTAAGTATTTTATTTTTACCACTCAAAATGAGACACCACTGCATTTGACAGACCATTGATTGTAGTCATGGAGATGATTGTATGAAAGTGGATTTATTTGGAGTATGCGTGTGGAAGTGTGTGTGTGTGGATATTCCAAATGAGTTCATTCATAATTTTCTCAATATGTCATTGTTTTTAGATTAATTCAGGACTGAGACTCAAAACGTTGCTCTTTTGATTCAAATTATGTGACTGATAGTTGTGACTATACTACTAGAGTGAGTATACTACTTACTCATGTGTGTCTGTGCATGTGTGTGTGTGTGTGTGTTAAACTTCAGTTTTTTACAGAAGAAATCAGAGACAGTTCTACAGCTATGGCCATTCGCAGTCATTTCCACTGTGAACACTGCCACCGCTGAGGAAAACAAAGGGCTTCACAGACATAGACACACATACACACATACACACACAAACACACACACACACACACACACACACACACACACACACACATAGACACACACACACACACACACAGACACACATATATACACACACAAACAGGACAACAAGCAGGCTCGACCTGCCATCTGTTCAACTGTCCTTCAGCTGACATCCCCCTCTCTGTCTCCACCTACACACACATACACAAGCACTCACACACCTGCAATAAAACAATCAGATACACACTGATATATTTCTGCAAATACACACAAGTAGAATGATGACACTCATTCTTTTTGATATCCATGCAACATCACACTCTTTCTAGACATACTAAATACACACTAGACACACACACACACACACACACACACACAATAACAAATACTGTACAAGATAATGTTCTAGATACATGATATCTAGATATACAAATCTGATCTGGTAATTTATATACAGTAAATACTAAAACAAAAAGAACTAAAAGAAATACATTAAATGGCACTGATATCTACAGTAGCAAATAAATAAACATACACAGTACTTATGCAAACATTTGCACACACACACACTCACACACACACACACAAGCGGCTTCATCTGGCATTCATAGTGCAGAGGTCTGCCCAGTGCCCCGGGGCTCTTACCCTACGCCCTACAGCTATCATTAGAATGGGCCTGTAAAGTCATTATTGATCTCTCTCCTGCTAACGCTGCAGCCATAGCTAGCCCCCCAGAGTGAGCCCTCTGACAACCCCACCCCCAGACCCTAAGCCCAACCCGCCTCCCCTCCTCAGAGGCAGAACACTGCCAGGGATGGTGGCCTGAGTACTGTGTCACCTCTAAAGACACACACACACACAAACACACACACACACATATACACACACACAAATACACGCACAAACACACACACACACACACACACAAACACACACACACACATATACACACGCACAAACACACACACACACACACACAAACACACACAAACACAAACACAAACACACACACACAAATGCACACACACAAGCCTGAGGTAACCAGGGGTCGTTGCTGGATACCGCACTGCAAAAATGTTAAAAGACGACCAGTGCTGCTGTCACTGTAGTCTTCCTCCTGTTTGTTTCTTCCATAGGGAAGGTTAGGTGAAGGTCGTATGTAAACAGTGGGATGTGTTTTTGTGGGCTTTTATGCACTTGTCATAATAGGCAGTTTGTGAACATCATGTGGGTGAGCATCATCATTGGTGCTGTGAAAGGATTGCTCGCTAAAAGGGGTGCATAACAGACGTTTGGATAATTTGTGTCATTCGGCAGTACTGTAGAACTACCACAATGAATGTTAAAATGGATGTCACCCCCCACAACCACACTTGCCAAGATCATTAAAAACAAGTACTTCCTCCATAATCTGACACCATAGAGAGTTTTTTTGTTTTTTTTGGACTGGGTTGCCAAGGATTTGGAATGAACCCCTATAGCCTAGGGCAGGGAGTATGCATCAGCATTTCTCACAATAAACAGGGAATGCATAAATGCATGATTTGGCAGCTGTGGCCAGGTTTGACCTCTGACGTGGCAATTATGTGACCTTTCAGGGTTTCAGTCAATGAGCTGAATAGTGGATTTTTTTGAGCATCTCCCCGGAGTCTCATTGTTTAGATTCAATAGCATCCATTTCCAACACAGCATTTCACTTTAATTGTCATGGAAGGTGTGCACTGCCTAAGGAGGAGCCAATTCTTCTCTTCTCTCTCTCTTTCTCTCCTTCACCTCCTTCTCCTCCTCTCTCTCCCTCTATCCTTTCTGACGGAGATGCATGGTGTTTCTAATTTGGCATGCAGACATTAATTCCTGCACAGCTGCTGCCTCCCCTCTCCCTCACTCTCATCCCCCCATCCCATTCTCCCTCCCTCTTCTCTCTCTCTCCCTCCATCCCTCCCCCTCTCCTATCCCTGAAGGCTTCTCTCTAATGTGCAGCTTCAGAGACACACCGCAAATTAATACCATTTGTTCTGCCGAGCATGCCTTCTTCTTAACACTCCGCGCATATCTTTAATATAAATTTAAATATAATCTTTGAAATGTTTCTATTCTGAGGTGAAAAAAATTAATTTTTGAAACATTTTCTGTTGAAATGAGATGATGTGGCTGCCACTTACACCTGATTTGGATAGGATCACAGATTCATCCTCATATGTCCTCTCTATAGCTGTTGTTATCCATGAAAGAACTCCCCACCAGCCCACGTGCACACACACACACACGCACACAAAGTTGTAGTGGGAATTTTTTTTGGGGGGGTATGCGATATAATGTTATAAATAAATGCATAATATTTAAAAAGTGAGAAATAGTTTACATAAATTACCTCTTCCAAGAAGTGGGGGGACAAAATACCCTCAAGTCTAATGCCCACTACAACCCATACACGCACATACACGCACACACACACACACACACACACACACACACACACACACACACACACACACACACACACACATACTCCTTTTAAGACAACCAATACTAAACTACTTACTTACTTATACTTATAGTATTTCACACTCCAGATTTGATTTTCCCAGGTACTGTAATTAAAATGTATTCTAAGTGAAAGAAAGAGAAAAATATTTTGTTTGCCTCTCTTTTCATTGAATAAATTCTTTCTACAACCCCAAAGAATCATGGGATCGAAACAAGAATAAGTAAAACGTTTGTTTGTTTCAGGTGTCATTGATTTTCTTGTTTTCCTTTCTTCTTGTGTTTTTTCCTTCTCACTTTTTTCTTTAGGGAAAATGGCAAAAAGAGAATTTAAATGAATCTTATTCCTTGATTGATGTTGTTGTGTTTTACACAAATAAGGTCTCATCCTAACTTTTTGAAAAAAAAAGAAAAGAAAACTTTTTGAGAAAAAAGATGCAATCTTCAATCTCGACAAACTAGTTGTTGTAAAAACACACTAATGAATTCCATGGTTTCACCTTGTGCACCGTGACCAGCGTACCATAAAAAAGCATGCCTCTGCTCTTCCTCAAACAGAGCCAGAGGCAACCCAGCGACTTATTACTACATACACTACTGCTGAAAAACATTAACGTGCATGAATATACATGATATGATGTGCATAATGCAACATTAGGTCTCTCACAGCAAGAACATGGATTTCCACACATCGTCATAACACACACATAAGTAACTGCACATGCACTATTAACAGTTACATGTAGTTCACAGGAAAATGCCTCAGTAAATGACCAATACTGGGCTTGCGTAAATACTGAGTATGTTTACATTCTTTTCTGTATACTGTATATCTATGAAAAGCTCCAGTAGATGATTGACTTAAGCAATGGGAACATCCTTACTTTTGATGCTTTTTAAATAGTTTTTAAGAACATTAAAGGAGATATCCAGTGTGAATCAATCAATAGTGGCAGAAAAAAGTAGAAGTAGAAAAAGTAGAAAATTTTAAACAACATAAACAAAGTAATTAATCAAAAACTCTCTTTCAGTTTTATTTTACTATACCCCATGCACTCAGTGTGCTTGAACAACACGGCTATTGATTTATTCACACCAGTTTACTCCGTTAGGACTAGAGAATAATTTCTGTAGTGACATACAGATCTAAATTAGGCCAAACATCCAGGGACATCCTGAAGAATACTGCGTAATGTATGGCACCACAATAGCCTGAACAAAGATCTTCTCAGACAGCTCACTAAATGCTCTCTCATATCGCAGTGAGTATCATTGTGCTGATATTCTTCTAAATGAAATACCAATTGGTTCGCTAGCCTAGTGCTGGCATCTGTTTAAATACAGTGACAGACACAACGACGGCTAAACAATAAAAGTCAAGGAAACATCATGAAAGATACATTTGCAATCAATTTCACACCTACTCCTTAGCAGGGAATACATAAAACACTGATAATATAATGACTAGAGGCAGTATGGTGGAGTGGTTAGTCAGCCCCCGTCTTGCCACCATCAGTGAATATAACAAAGAATCATAGCGACTGAATTGGGATGAAACAAACTCAGTACATGTAAATTAATTTACTTAAGCCATTCGTTTATCATCAGTTTTATCCTCAGTGGCTGTGATACCTAAGGGATACCTCAGTAGAGATAACCCCTCCACCTCTTATTTCCATCGAACTGGTCACCTCGAAGGCCCTTATCTTGCTTATTTCCTATTTGTATTTAGGATATAATTTTTTTCTATAACTTCATGCACATGAACTACCGAAAATAATCTATTATAGCTACTATTAATGAGGGGAAAGTACAGCGTGAAATACTGTATTTGATACCATTGATATGGAATGGTGATTCCAATTTTTCAGATCTACTTCAAAGGTAGCCAGTTATACAATTCCCACCTCATCAGCCAATCAGAAAAGAGAATCCTATAGTTAAGAAACATACCAGACATGTAAGACATTAGAGTGCCAAGTAGGATTGGGATCAGCACTAATGGGTCCAGTGGAGTCTAGCAGTCGGCTCATTCAGCTCCCAAGACCTCACATGTAGACATGTCTCTGCGTGTGGATATTTATAGGTTTAGAAACCACTTTGTCTGTCTGCGCTGTGTGGTCATCTACCCATAAGCCAGGTTCTGTCAAGCAATTTTAGATTTTAGATTTTTTTAGACTTTTTTTTGTGTGTGTGTGTATCAGTATCGTGTCAGGCTACTATCTACATTCTCTGAATGTTCTTGCTCTCCTGATCTCCTCAGAGAAGGCCAGACAACTATAAGGTGAAGACCCGGAACCCGATGAAAGTATCAGTATTAGTGGATTAGTGGATGTTCTGCCTTCCCAATATTTTTCCTTTGCAGCCTAGCATGCTAACACTAGGCAGTTATACCGCATGCTGTGTATATTACAGCATTCTCACCCAACACCCAAACCCACTGCAATGTTTGTGCCAAAACTAAAAAATGAGACAACCAGGACCCACTATTCCCCAATGCGTTGGAGGCCTAATCACATATTAGTTTGTAATTAGCTGGTAATTGTGTGTGAGTGCAACGATTGCGGGGGGAGGGTTTTGGATGTGGACTACAGAGTCAGGTGTGCCTCAGGTGGAAGCTTCACACAGGTGGAGTGAGAGAACCAGTGAAAAAAAGGGGGAGAGAAAAAAAGGAAGAAAAAAGAATGAGAGAACAAGACAGAGAGAAAGAGAAAAGAAGAACCGTTTTTTTAAGTACAAAAGAAGGGGTGTAAAATAATACAAGCCAACAGCAGATAAGTAATGGGAGGTGTGAAAAGAAGGGAGGTAGAGAGGGAGGAAACGAGGGAGGGAGGGAAGAGTGTGAGAGCGATGGAAGTGATGAAGGAGTGGCACAGTCAGCTCTTGGAAAGCTGCCGCCACATCTGCTCATACATGATGTCACCAACGCCGCTGTCAGCTGTCTACTTGGACCGCTGTCAAGTCGCTGCTTCTGTGATTCCCTTTCTCACACTGAGCGCGCGGCTGTGTGTGTATATGTGTGTATGTGTGTGTTTTTCTACGGCTGTTTGATTCTGCGTCTGTGTTTGTGTTTGGTGCCTTTGAGCCCTCCCGAGAGAAGCATAAATGGGCTCTCGTTCGAGGTCCCATCCTGACTGTCACACAGCATGCATAAAAAGGGAGTCTGTTAAATAGCCCAGAAAAGTAAAATTATGAGTTTCCCTCAGATCTCTAATTGTATTAATTGCTGGCTATTATAGAGTTTAGAGTAACCATGGACTTTTTTTTCCTATACCCTCTCTCTCTCCTGCATGCTCCATGCACTCTCATATACTCCAAGTCTTCTCTCTTTCCTTGATATCCACACACAACCTCTTTCTCCATCAGTCCCTCTTTTTTCTATCCTCACCACCCCCTATCCCTGTTGTTTTCTCTCTCTCTCTCTCTCTGTTGAGCTGGATCATTTCGCTATCCCACTCTGACATAAAGAGGACTGTTCTCAGGAGAGGGGTGTGGTGGAGTCTCTGGAGCTCCAGGGCTCTGCAGCCTGTTTGCCACTGCTCATCTGAGTGCATCCATATGGGGCTCTGGCCTGGCCTTCTCCAGGATGTGGAGGGATGGAACACTGAGGGTGTGGGCGAAACACGGGTGGGAGCTGGGATCAACTCACTGTCTGAACCCATGCTCCAGTCTGCATCTAGAGAGTGAGAAAGAGAGAGAGGGAAAGAGAAGGAGAGAAAGAAGGGAAAATACAGAGAGAAAAAAGAGACAGAGTCTGACAGACAAAGAGAGAAGGAAAGAGAGACAGAGAGAGGGAGAGAAAGGGGGGAGAAGGGGAAGACAGAGGGAGAGAGAGAGAGCTGATTCCAATTTCCTGATGGTTTTTATCCCTCCCAAAGGACTGCTCTGAGAGGGCACTCAGGAAAAAAAACAACCTGCGCTGCTCTTGTAAAAGGAGATAGACAAAAAGACTGCAGGAAAAGCCCAGAGTAATGCCTCTACTGTGTGTCAGCCTCATGCCAAGTAATGGCTCGCTACACATTTAAGCTCCTGTTAGAAAGGCAGCAACCCTCGGCATAAATGGACATCTGGAATCAGGATGCAGTCTGTGTTAATGTTACTGCTGGCACTGGCTCGTTTACTCAGAGAGACCCTCTCTCCAGTTCCATCGACCTCAGACCCCAGAGTATGAGTCCATTGCAGAGTCAAAAGATTTTTGAGGGGAGAAAAGAACAAGATATTGAGATTATATTTAAGACGTGAGATGGAGCTGACATGGAGCAAGCAGGGAAAGAAGAAAAGGAAGGAATAAGAGATGGAGAGAGAGAGAGAGGAAAGAGAGATATAGTGAGTGAAACAGTGATAGGAAAGCAAATAGAGAGATAAAGAGAGAGAGAGTGGAAAAAAACTGAGAAAGAGTGAGCAAAGGAAGCCGAAGGAGCAATGGAGAAAGCGAGCAAGAGAGAAAGAGAAAAAAGGAGAAAGAGAGAGAGAGAGGCTTGTGCACAGTCCTGTTGTGCTGTTGGATGATGAAATAAATAAATAAAAAACTGCACCCGCTTGTGCATGAATATTGCATTAGGAACAGAGTGGGGAAAGTGTGCTGCCTGGAACATCTGGTCCCGTCCACAGGGACCCTTGTGGCGAGAAAGCTGCAGCGTTGAAAAAAATGAAGGCACAAAAAACACTGCCAATAAAAAACTCTAGAAAAAAAAAACAACAGAGGCAGGGTTCTCCATTATACAACTGATTTGTTTTGCTAATTCGGTTTTAACACCAGTAGCCAGCAGTGCCGAGGATCTCATGAAAGATAACCAAGGGGATGATATCATGACCCCATGCTGCCAAATACATGCCACTTTTGGTCATTATGGCTACAATATTTCTCCACTTGGACTCATTTTATGACTTTAACTTTTTAAAATGTGTCCATTTTTTTACACTGCTGCAGCTATGAAACTAGTATCAGGCAACATTTGTATGTATACTCTATGAGTGCTAAATGCATTTATTGAAGTCATTGTGACATCTGTAAGTCTGGCCAGAGTCGACTTAATGAGTTTGTGTGTCAGTAATTGAGTCCAGGTGTGGTGTGAATGCTGTCCGTTTTCCCTGAGACTGTGTAGGGAGAAGATAAAGCAGAGAGAGAGAGATTGACAAAATGAATGAGAGAGGAAGGTAAGGCTTGGATGCTGAACTGTCTTGACTCAGGTGTAGAAAAATGGAGGAAGGGAGTGAAAGAGAGAGGGAGAAAGAGAGAGAGAGAGGGATTGTCATCTGCATAATGGGAGAGGCAGTGAATGCAGAGGAGTGCTCTCACAGGAGCACAATGCCAGTGGCCTTGGACCTTAGCTTTCGCAGAAATGGAACTGTGGCAGTTGTGACCAGGTGTCCCTGCGTGTGTGTGTGTGTGTGTGTGTGTGTGTGTGTATGTGTGTGTGTGTTTGATATTATACAAACATATTGCTGAGTGAAAAGATTAAGGATAAAAGGTGGACTAATTGCTGTGACTGATGTAAGGTGCTGCCATCAGGGTCAGCCTCTTTAACTTTTATCTGAAGGTTCAGTGATGACCTGATCAAACCTCACCCCTATGTGTGTGTCTGTGAGTGTGGGTGGATGGTTGTGTGTGTGTGTGTGTGTGTATGTGTGGTGGTTTGGGGTGAAGGACAAATTCCCAGGTCATACCCCATCTGCAGTTGAGCATTAAATGTTCTCATGTGAATCTATACTGCGAGTGACAACAGTTTCTGGGTTTGTATTTGACGGTCCCACCAATGTCATTTTTTCCTCCACATATACAAATTCAGTGTTAAAAGTATTTGTCCATTTGTCCAAAAGTCTGTATTTGTCCATATTTTGACTCCCAACATTGCTCCTGATTTGTGCAGAATTGATGATGGCTCAGATGTAAACCACAGTGTCTCAGGTGCAGGGCTAATTTACTCCCTGTTTCTGTCTATTGTGTCCAATGGCATTCCTGAGGAAAATTAACTCACTATATGACCTTTAAAATGCCCCCCTTTCTGATCATATAGATTTCTGTTTGATTTCAGCCTGATCAATAAAGCTCTGGGGAGCCCTATGTTTTGCTTCCTCTCCTATATACCTGCTGGTCAAAATGGGTCAGTTGTTTATAATGACATCTCTCTTTTTTCTTTTTTTTTCTCTCTATTCATCACTCTATCCATCCATCCATCCATCCAGTCCTCTTTCTGGAAGGGAAGAGTCCTTGAGGCCCTGCCACTGTCTAAAGCACAAGCACATGCAATTCAATTCGCATGTCACATGGGCTGACCTTTGATGTTTTGTTCTCTCTCACCTTTCTCTCTCCTTTCCTTCACTCCTTTCTCACCTATGCAGAATTTCTCTCCATCTCTCTCTCTCTCTTTCCTTCTCTCAGTCTTTCTTCCCCTCCCCTCCCATCGCTCTGTCTCTCGTGGGTGTATTGTGTGGTGAGGGATGGTGCCCAGGTGTGCTGGGTATGATGGAGTCCCAGTGGTGTGAATGAGGCTCCCTGGTCACCTCTTAATCAAGTCCCATAGCCCCTGCGCTGCCACACACTCGCATGCCTGTTTACTGATGGCCTCGGCCCTGAGAATCACACACCTGTCCGCCACGCTCCTCCTCAGTCCCGTTGGCTTTCTCTATTTGTGGAACCCTCTTTCTCGCTCCTCTCTCTCTCTGTACCACATTCTCTCTCCCTCTTTTTGTACCACATTCTCTCTCTTTTTCACTCACTCTATACTGCATGTTATTCTTCTCTCACTCCTCTCTCTCTATATATCCGTCTTTCGCTAATCAAATCTTTCCCCTTAAGGCTTTCATACTAAATCCTTGCTTCCTTTTTTTTGCATGTTTACCCTGATAAGTGTGTAAATATTGCATTGCAGAGAGAGCGTGTAAAATATATTTAGTAAGAACTGTTTTTTTTTTCTTGTGGGGCGAGACAAATGTTCAGTTGCCTTGTTGTTTTTGTTGCTTGGTATTTCTCTTAGAGGGCTCCCATTAGTGCATATCTACTTCTTGGCACACATTATCTGTTGGGAAGGCATACACAAACATGGCTGCCATCATTAGGAGGCTTGTTAGTTTTGAAAAGCCGAGAGGGGTGGGAGGTAGAGAAAGAGAGATTCACTAAGTCTATCATGGTGTTTGGCTGTTTTAAGAAAAAATAGACTTAGACTTGCCTACAGGCATGTGCAATTAGTCTGACTTGGTAAAATTGTTTATTTCACATATTCGTTTCTTGTAGCCATGGGAACAGAGAATGGATTTTTTTCGCTTCTCATTAGAAAAATACAATGAAAACCGGGAGTGTTTTTGTAGTCATGTTTCCCCCTCTTTTTGACAGAATTCGTTATTCTACAAAGAGCATTGTTCTATCTATCATCCTGTTGTCAAGAGCCCCTTATTGGAGTAGGGTGTGGGGACGTTTATTTGTCTTTTTAATTGTGACCCATTAAATGTAGCACTTTACATTCATGTTCTTCTGCCACTTAAGAGCCCATCTCAAAATCTCCTCAAAATGTCTCAAAATGGACAATCTCTCAGTGAAAAAGAACAGATTTTGCAAACATTAAAATTGGTAACACCACTCAAAATCCACTATTCACAGAATATTATATTCACATTCATAAAAAGCTTTCATAAGTAGTCATGGAGCCTCATAATAACATATAACAATAACATTTGTAATATAACAATAACATTAGTTAATTATTTGCTAAATACCGTAATTTAACTGTAATTGTGTTGTCTGCTTATCAAAAACTGCTTGTCAGGACAGCCTTCATATTAGATTGTGCTCAGCCAGGCTTACTGTATGTTCGGCATTCATAAACTACACATACAGTATGTCCACAGTTTATGTAAGGCTATTTGTTTATAGTTTGTTTAAGGTTATTGTATGTGTGAGGTTCACTGTATCAGGCTCACTGTATGTGGAGCTCACAGTATTAGACTTATTCAGAAATAAAAGAGAAGAGTAGTAGGTGTAAGTGTCTTTTTTTAAGCAGCTTTTCATTTTCCAAAACTTGATTTAAATAATAATAAAAAAATCATTATGCATGCACTGCACACTTTCCCCTTTTTTTGTAAAATCCTTCCGAGCTTGACATGGCTGAAGGAAGTACTGCTTCCATCTAAGCACCCAAGCAAATGCTCAGATTCTGTCAAAATTCTTTAAAAATTTTATTTATTCGTAGGGCCAGCCACACAAGGTGCCCATTAGCACTGACCTTTGCAGCCATGTTGACCTGTAAAATAGCACCAGACTCCTCTCTAAAAATGACCTTTAACAGCACTTGAATAAGCTTACAGTGTGCACAGGCAAACAAGATGAACATGCAATGACAAATTAATGACAAGCACATATGTAAAAATAAACATATACAAAATATATAAATATAATATAAATGTATATTTATTTATATTCATATTTATATTATATATAAATATAATATAAATATATATTTATATATAATATATAAAGTGTGATTTATAAAGTTTGACAGCCATTTTGCCTTTTTTACTCCACAGTGAATTCCTGTAATGACATATGTCAAAGAAATATTTAAGTTATTTTCTAATTGAAAGGGCAAGTCACTGAATCCCATGATTAAACAAAAGGTAGACCTACAGAGCAATTTTGTTTGTGATTTCAGCTTACTATAAAGCAGAGCTAAATACTACCTGCTATTACTACATACTATTACCTTTTAGCTCTTGAATCATACTTTACACATATTTGGGTTACCACTGCAATGAATTCAAACCTCCTAGTTTAGTTCCTTTCAGACCTGCATTAATGTTAAGGCAATTAGTTCCTGTTTTAAACTGTCCTGTTACAAGATGAAGCAGCACTAACAACATTCACATTCAGATATAATGTTTCTCAGGGCTTAGAATTAGAATACATGCATGCATCCATGTGGGTGTGCACACACACGCAGACACACATACACACACACACACACACACACACACAGATGAGAAATGTTTTTATAGCTAGAAAGATTATGTTGTGTAACGGACATACAATAAACACACCCACACACACACACTCACAATAAACACATTCACACCAGGTTATACAGGCAAGGTGTGACATGTGACCTTGCCATTCCAATGCAGAGGTAGCGGTGTGTGTGATGAGTGTCTTTGTCACCTTTCAGGCAAAGCACTTTGACTTCTAACACAAGAACACAATTCAAGCAGCTGCTCCTCAGTGACATGCACACACACACACACACAAACACACACACACACACACACACACACACACACACACACACACACACACACACACACACACACACACACACACACACACACACACAAACACACAACCCCCACTCTCTCCTGTCAAGGTCACTCTGGCATTGCTGGACCTTCTTCCTCCTTTTTAAACAAAAGAGAAATTACATTTCCCTTTGTCACATAGTGCCCTTAAGGAGGTACAGTATCTGTGTGTGTGTGTGTGTGTGTTTTGCTTGTGAGCTTATAGGTGCCTCTAGTATGTGGATGTGGAATGTACTGTACCACTAATAGTTAATATTTCTTGTGCATGTGTGTTTGTGTAAGAATGATTTTTGTTGAATTGTTTGAATGAATGTGTTTATGTGGGCAATAACACACACTGCAGTTTGTGCATATAAGCAGTGGAAAGTCTGTGTGTGTTTGCAAGTTCAAAAATTTACATTTGTCTATGTGAGTGTGTGTGTGTGTGTGTGTTTGTGAGTTCAAATCTGTATGTTGTATGTATGTCTGTGTGTGTGTGTAAGTTCAAAAATTTATATTTTGTCTATTTGAGAGTGAATGTGTATGTGTGTGTGTGTGTGTGTGTGTGTGTTTATATGTGCGTACTGTGTGTGGGAGTATGTTTGTGTCGAGAGCGCCGGAGGAGGACTCTTGGCGACTGGCTCTGTCAGCCTCTCTGCCTCCTGATTAAATCACCAATTCAGATAAATTGCTGGTCTGTTTCTCACAGCACAGACAACGAGTAAATTAAAAGCAAGGGCAGGGGGAGAACCATATGGCACAGAGAAAAAGTGAGAGAGAGAGAGAGAGAGAAAGAGAGAGAGAGAGAGAAAGAGAGAGAGAGAGAGATGGTGGAGCCAAGATTAATTGAAAATAGCTGGCTTTATCGTCACCTCGAACCAGGCTCCATGAAACCTGGAGGAATGAAGGTGCCAGCACACACACATACACACACACACAAACTAAACACCTGGCAGCCGCAGGCGGTGGGTTTCCTCGCGTCATCGGCGGCCTTGCCGAGTCCCATCAGTCCGATCTGGTCTTAAAACTGTGGTTGAGGGATTTATGTGGAGACAGAATGAATTTCTGATGCCTGGGGAGAGATGGTGCAGTTGAGCTGTTTGACACATTTCATGAAGAGAAAGGCAGTTGTGCCACACTTTGTACATTCCATGATAAGAAAGGTAGTTGTGGTACACATGGTATTTCTTGATACACTGTACATTTCAGCGAAAGGACGAAAAAAAGCACAAATGTCCAACCGAAGAGATAATGGTGTTCTGCATCCTCCAGCCTACTTCAGCTGAGGAGGTGAACTGGTCAGCTGGGAACAGGGGTAGTAATTATACTGGCCTCTGTGACTGCAGGAAATAAATGAATGACACTCCCTCCATCCATCCCTCCCATTGCCTCTCTCCAGCACAGGAAAGACAGATGCAGAGAAATAAAGTGAAAGTGAGAGAGAGAGAAAGAGAGATGTCACTAGAGAGATACAAGGTGCAAAAAATTGGGTGAGTTTCTTACCATTCTTTTTCTGGTTTAGTCTTTTCCTTCATTTGAGCCTGTGGTCAACAGAAACAAGGTTTTCAAGTTTTTGTGTCACTATTACTCCTGCCCTTAATTTGTGGTAATGACAAATCGAATTAGCCCTGCTGGGTAGTTCTAGGAATGGGGAGGAGAGAGAGAGAGAGAGAAAGAAAGAGAGAGAGAGAGGGAGAGAGAGAGAGAGAGAGAGATTCCACTCAGGGGAAATCAGTGCTCTCTGCTCATAAACAGATTCATCGTCAGCACTGACAAGCCTCGTGCCGAATAAAGATGAGGAGAGAGAGGGAGGGGGTATGGAACCAGTGAGAAGGAAAAAGAACGAAAGAGATAGATGAAGAGAGAGAGTGAAAGGAAGAGAGGGAGCTCCAATCAAAGAAAGAAAGAAAGAAAGAAAAGGAGAGAGACACAGTAAACAAATCGAAGAATACAAAAAACCCACTAAAGATCCCACAACCATCAACCAAAAAACAAATAAGGGATAAGACCTCCTGTGTATGTGATGTGTGGCAGGTCTGTGGTCAGAGCGTGTTGATGTATGTGTGTGTGTGTGTGTGTGTGTGTGTGTGTGTGTGTGTGTGTGTGTGTGGAGAGAGGATGCCGTGCCCTTGGTGGGGGGTGATGACATGGACCCCCAGAAACCTGCTATGGTGCGGATGAGAGCACTCGGCCTGACAGGCCATAATTATGGCTCATTTTCAGTCATTAGGAAACAGAGAGAGAGAGAGAGAGAGAGAGCAGGCGCTCACACTGCAAAAGGTTCCTGATTAATAATGCAACCCCCTCCTGATAAACTCACTCTCATGGACAGACAGACACAAACACACACACACACTGATGTAGTTACATACACTTATACACATACCCTCAGAATCACTCACACTTATCCTCAAGCAAATCCAAATACACACACACACACACACACACACAAACAAAGAAGCAAACATAAAACATCTATATGCACATGCACGCCACTGCACTCTACACACACAAATGTATCCTCACAAAGCCCTGGGCAAACAGGCAAACATTTACCTAATGCATCAGATGCACAGTGTGACCTACTCCCTGGTGATTTGCCTTGAGATATCCAGAGCCTCCCTAATGAATCAAAAGGTGAAGAGAAATATGACTTTAAACCAAACCAGAAATAGAAATATTTCCTTTTGGTGGAGGTGCATACTGCCCAATGACGGTCTCCCTGACTGATACAATCACTGCTGTTTAACTACAGCTTTATATATAAGATCCTATTTTTCTTCTGCTTTCACCAGGGTATATTGCAACAAATGGTTTCGTGAGACATGTTCTTTTAATCAGCAAGATATATCAATAGCATGGAACGTTTGAATGAGAAAATGCCTTTGGGCATTGATGTAGTAAGACTAAATAACTATGCGCATGAGAGATGTGACTGAAATGGTAATGCACTACAAATAATGCTGCTTCAAAAATAAGAAAAATATACTCTATATAAATTAAATAATATAAATGACTTATTCCAAGCTAAATAAACCAGCAAGAAAATTGCACTTACTAAGATTTCTTGAAACAAAGACAAATACAGACACAAGAAAGTCTTGATTTAAGAAAATATTGCTTGCTTTAAGTATTTGTGGGAAGATATTTAAGCAAATATTAAGATGAACTTTCTTATTTTTGAATTCTAGTGTCTAGAAACCAGTCTATTGCTCAAAAAGGATGTAAACAAGACGAATGTGCTTAAATCTAGCACAGTGATGCTAAGTTCAAGTCAGCCCACATGGTCTCCTATCCAGCTCCTGACAAGACGTTGTGCTACTTAGCTTCTGAACTGGGCTGTCTTGCTTGCCTTTGTGCAGCACTGTCATTACTTTCAATAATTTAGATCAAACGCTCTATGACTCTGTAAACTGTTTTGAAGCCTCAAAGTCATTCTCAATTTGTTTTTAATGTTTCAGAGTTAAGTTACAAGCAAAGTTTCAATATCAAGTTTCAGGTCTGCAAGTCATGTGATCTAACGCCACCAATGGGTCAAAGCTAGAGTTGCATCCATGAATGTCATTTTTGAACCATTATGCCCAGTCAAAAATTATTTTCCAATGTACAGAATTTTATTGAAAGTGAAACTAATTTTCATAGGTCACAAATTTAGTCTGTTTCTAACCAAATGACATAACGGTTACCTATTGGTGTTTCAGTTTTCCAAAGCGTTCAACCAAGGCAGCTAATCAAAATTGGCAGCAAGGCCAACACAATCACCTACTATCACCACCACCACTATAGCAGGCAGCCAACTTCTCCAGGTTAGTGTGTACTTCACTTCATTAGAGAATCCCAAGGATCCATGGACATTTGTGATGCCATTATCTTAGCAATGATGGCAATATTGAATTTTATCAAAAAAGCCTACTTCTTTGCAGGCCATAGATTTTGTCCATTCTTCATGAATGCTGGCACGTGTAATGTTCAGACCAAGCCTCATAAAAGCTACCGATTGTCATTTTGATGCATGAACATTTTAATGCAATTCAGCAACTCAAACTCATAGAAACAAAACATCATGTGAGGTCATAGCATGGAAAATCTGTGACTGATTTCCACAATACATGTGACCGTTTGTCACATTGGCAAAAAACATGATGTGTCTATGGCAACACTGTCCAGTTATGATGCTTGGCCCCCATATTTCTGCTTGCAGACACATGTTAAAGTGACTTTCAAGTGTCACTGACTTGCTACAGTGACTCATCATTTTGTTTGAAATCACCAGTAGTGATTATCTTAATGATTTTGGTTTGATTTTGAATATAGGCTTACTTGAAACAAGTAAAATTACCTTCAATGTCCATCTGACAACTGTGTAGAATGCTTTTCCCTTATAAAAATGACCTACCTCAAACATTACCTCAAAATTAGTTGTGTTATCTAAGTAAGACAATTCAAGACAGACCAACTGAAACAAACCTAATAATTCTGGCTCATGAAGTAAATTAATCTTAATATACATATTCAGAATTCTGGGGAATTGCACTGGTAAATATTTTCATTTTTGAAGTGTAGTTTTAGTAATAAACCAAAGACTACATTTATAACACAGTAATAACACTTATGTAGTCAGAAGGGAATAAAGGTTGTTTTTTGCCAGCCTATGTCTTAAAAGACTCTAGTTGCCATGTCATGGCCTTGCAGAACCTCTCTGAAACAGCTCTCAGTTATTATGGTCTGCCTGTTGGGATTTCACTGAGAGGCTTTCTGCTCTACAGCCAAGGGTCTACAAGTCTTCTGGGACCTGCTGAAGATAAGCATCTCTGCTCCTCACTTCATCTTGTTTCAGGCGGCCTGTCGCCAGCTTTGTCTCTGATCTGTGAGTGGTCCCCTGCTTGTCTTATTCCCCCGTCTCATACATATATACACGTAGACACACAACACACACACACACATGCACGCATGAACTCACGCATACACACACAAACACACACACACACACACACACACACACACACACACACACACACACACACACACACACACATACACATACGTCCCAACACCCTTGTCGGCTCCATCCCATTCTGGTGCAGGTGCCCACTCCTCCTCCTCCTCCTCCTCTCTCTCCTCATCCCCGTCTTCCTCCTCCATCCACTGCACCCCCACCCCCCAGAGACCAGAGGCTGATGTTGGCCCCAGCTGCTCCCACCCACTAACACATTCCACTGCAGCCTAATGACAGTGGGGACCTGGGGGTCTCCCTGACCCTAGCCCTAACCCCCCTCATGACCCTCCAGGGGCCCAGGGGCGGCAGGGAAGAGGAGTGTGTGTAGGGAGGGAGGGTAGAAGACGGGAGGGAGCAAGAGACTGCAGGAAAGAGGGATAGAGGGGGGGGGGGGGGAGGAGGAGGAGAAGGCAACTGACACTGATAAGGCAGGACACTCCAGGTGGCGGGACAGCCGAGGGAATTGGATGTCATGAATATATTAGAGCTGCAGAAGTAATGAATTCAAATTAAATTATACGTGACTACGCCTCAACTGTGTGCTGGGTTTTTTTTTACAGACAAAAACAATGACACTTCACAGATTCATGTCTGATGTTAATGATTTTTATACAAATAAAAAAGCTAACATTACTCATATCAAATTAATAAGACACCTACTGTACTGCAAAAAAATATTTTTGCCATAATTATCGCCGCACAGTTCTGTACTAACATTCCGTTTAGAAAATAATTAGCTACATAATTTTAGAGTTCAAATGAATAGCTGATACATTATGCCTTGTACAACACAACTACGAAAACATTTCTAGGATGCTGTGTCCAGTTTTCTGTGATCCATTTTTTTCATGCAGAGAAGGAGAGAAGGCTGGAGAACAGAAAGAGAGAGAGAAAGCAAGAGAACAAGAATGAAACAGACAGAGGGAGACAGACAGACAAGCAGGCAGTCAGAGAGAGGGGGTAGTCATCTGTCACTCCCACACACAAAAGCTCCTGGCCTGAACCTTGAGCCCACCAGAGTGGCAGCTGGTCACTGGGGTGTCCGGGTACCAGGACCAAAGAGAAGCGGTGCTGGAGTGGTTCCCTCCCTGTTGTCCTTCTGATCCCAATACAAACAGAATTCCCCACAGCTTCCCCTACTCTGGCCACTGACACAGCTGCTTCACATATGAGCCATTCACACAAAGACACAAATGGACACACACACACACAAAAGAACACATTGATTTTTCTGATTGGTCTACATGAATTACTTCATTTCTAAAAACTGAAGAAGACACCTTTGTTTCAACTGTCTTTGTCTTAGCTGTCTTAGCTTAGCTATCTGTCTGTCTGTCTCTCTCTCTCTCTCTCACCCTTCATTTGCTCTTGACTTGTGGGGTACCAGCAGCCCGTTCAGTGGCCACAATCACCCACAGATAATGGATCGGTGGAAAATCACATCGGCTACGATGGGGAGTGGGGGGTTGAGGGGGAGGTGGCAGGCACAGCACTGCATGCTTTTAATTTCAGAGCCGCCCCGCCGTAAACGTGCAAATGACAAGAGCGATCGGAAATTAATGGGAGACAATACAGGGGCTGCGTGTTGAGGCATCGTCTTAATTATGGATGCTGAAAGGCAATTAATCCAGTGCCTCGGCATGCATCATTTTTAGATTGTGTTTGCAACGCTGGAGAGATGTGGTGTAGAGATATGGTGCTGGGGAGCGAGGGAGGCCAAGAGAGAGGGGGGAGGGGGGAGGGGGTAGAGAGAAAGTGTGTGTGAGAGAGAGAGTGATAAAAGAAATACAAAGATGGACGGATAAGCACAAACAGCCTGGAGTCCTCATCCTAAACTCCTCTTCTCTCCTCTCCCAGTGCTCTCTCTCTCTCTCTTTCTCTCTCACTCTCTCTCTCAACCTTCATTGTCTCTTTTTTCTACAGTACTTCTCTCTTCCTCTCTTCCTTCTCCCATTTCAGAGTTCACTCATCCCTCTTTTCTGCTTTTCTCACTCTCCCTAGTGTCTCATGTGCTCTCCTTCTGTCATCCTCTCTCTCACTTCTCTTCCTTCCGCTCCACCCCACCCCTCCCTTCACCTCCACCCTCTCTTCCTCTCTTCTCCTCTCCTCTCTTGCTCGTCCTCTGTGTGTGTGTGTGTGTGTGTGTGTGTGTATGTGTTATCTTTTTGAACAGCTCGTACCCCCTGCCTCCTGCTCCATGGAATTACAAGGATTAAGGTTCTCTCTCCCAGCTAGTGCACTCACATTTATGCACACACACATACACACACACACACACACACACACATACACACACTCACACACACACATGGACAACATGCACATGCAAACAGTCCTTGGCCACACTTGGGTCATGTAGGGGTCTAGTTTACACAGCTATCCTGGGTTTAATTTCTCCTGCATTTTAAACAAACACCACTCTCTCTCTCTCTCTCTCTCTGTCTTTCTCTCTTTCTCTCTCTCTCTAGTGACCACCCCTTCAAAAAAGTATCTTCAAAAAAGTCAGTCTTCACTCATTCCCACATCTCAATCATCACATAGATAGTGATTTTGTAGGTGTGTGGGGATATTCTGCATGCATGTCTTTTATATGTACTGTATTTTTCATGTTATCAACACCCACTCCCATCCACTCCATGACAAGTTTCGAAATTCCTCTGAAAAGCTTAGCACACTACAGATGAAAGATTGCATAATTTGAATTGCTTTGAAGCTGTTTCTCAAATTACTGGTATTTGTTAAAAAATAACCACAATTCTCAGAACCTGTGGAGCATAAAATTGGAAATAATTTGTTTTCATCAACATTTTCCTTCCCTCATATTTTAACACAATTTATTATACCTGAATATTGGTCTGTGCAGGGCTTTCTCTCACCAGTAACACTCTTTAGCACACAAGCACAGGAGTCACTGCTTCAATCCTCCTGAAACGGAGGTACATTTACAGGTATTAACATTGTATGATATACTACTATACTACTGGCCCCACCCCCATCTCTGAGTTAGATATGCACAGAATAATGTGAAGGTGGCATTGGGGCTCAGGAGTGCTTTGGAGGTGTGTGTGTGTGTCTGTGCGTATGTGCGTTCGTGTGTGTATCAGGGCGCTCATGGGTGTATGGGTGGGGGTGGGGTGTAGATTAGAAGGTGCGAGACAGCAGATGCTTATGTCTAAAAAAGCCCCAAAACCATTAGGGGGTACGGTGTTGATGGACTGTCTGCATGTGTTTGTGTATCAGGGTGGGGAGGTGGCGGTTGTCTCTGGGGGCATTGGAGGATGGCAAATTATTTTCAAAGCAAAGGAAAAAGTTTTTGAATCACTGACACACTGAATATTTAGTTATTTGAATATTAAGTTAATGATGACTAATACATTCAGATTATGACAGTAGTGGTTTCTTATATTTATTTGTTTGTAGTGGTCACTAGTTTCTACACACTAACATAAATCAATCACAGAAATCCTTCATTTTATGTGCAGGCAGGCAGCTTTTCTTCCTGAGTGGTAGGAAGAGCCCTAGGATTAGGTGATTTCTCAACTGTCAGAGTCATGAATGCATTGGTCATGTTCTACCAGCACTTCTGAGGAGTTCTTTCTCTCTCTTGCTCTCTCTCTCTCTCCCTCTCTCTCTACCCTGGTGATGAATAACCGCCATGCATTTTAAAGGACGTCCATTTGTGCACTGCACTGAACGCAGCCGAGCACAGGAAACATTGACGAGACAGGGGCCAAAGTCATGACGCCCCAGCCATATGGAGACGCATTGTTCCCTCTTCTACATCCCTGGCACAGATGGCGGCATGCTCCTGCACCATATAGCCCCCTCCATTGTTTCTCTATTGCACTAGCAAGTATAATAAAGAAAAATGGAAAATCATAATGATCTTCAATACTGCAAAAAAATTTTTACCCTGACCAAGCTGTCCTCATTTGGACTGGTGTCCAGAAGGGTCCTTTCCTAAGAGAAAACACCCAGTCCCCATAATTAACTTATATGGTAATGAGTGCCTAATTATGCCCATTGACGACCACTGAAGAAGGACTGCCTGCGAGGACTGCCCCCTTGACCCGCTTTTGACAGCCTGTCAGTTTGTCCCATCACATCACCAAAGGGCTTATCAAAGCTGACCCCGAAATAGACAGGAAATCTGTTTGTAGCACCACCATTGCCACCCTAGGACACCCATCCACCCGCCCTCCACCCCTCCTCACCCCCATGCTCCCCAGTCTGAGTGGGTGCAGTAGGACAAGGTGACACCCTTCGGTTGACTCCTATTCCACCAGAGCAGAGGGCCGCATGACAACTCTTGTGAGCAGGGGGAAGGAATGCATTCTGATAGGGCTCTCTACTTGGCAGCGGTTGCCAGGATACTGTATGGTGTTACCATGAATGACATGAATGTGTAAGAGTGAATGTGTGTGTGTCAGTGTGTATGTGTGTGTGTCTGTATATATGTGTGTGTGTCTTGTCTGTATTTGTATGTGCGTGTGTGTGTATGTGTATCTAGGTGTATGTGTATGTGTGTGTGTGTGTGTATGTGTGTGTGTGTGTGTGTGTATGTAAATGTGTGGATGTGTGCAAAGATACTGAATTGTGTGATCTGTGTATTGTTAACTGACAGTTTCCCTTGTCTTAATGTGATTTAAGATCTCAGCTTGTTCACTACTTTTTTCATCATCCTTTGTCACCCTACAGAGCATTTTTAGTTCTGTTCAGCCTATACCATTGAAACAAATGGCACTGTTATCAATATAATGTCAAGATGCCTGACGTCTCAATCAGCTAACTGCAAGAAGTGTACAAATGGCCACAAGTAATATGCTAATTGAATTTATTAGGGTCTTTATACAAGTCAGTCAGTGTTCAGTGTAATTTTGCACACACACACACACTTTCACACATACACACACAGACACACACACACATAGCTGACTCAAGACAACACAACCTCTATCTTTCTTATGCACCCACTCAGCCACCCACCCACCCACACACACACACACAAACACACAGCCCATGTATTATTCATGCATCTCTAGTGCTTTCTAATGTTTCTTCTTGTCTCCATGGGAGCACACATCTGGAGTAGCAACATCACAGTGCTAACACAGTAACACTCTCTGTCTACCCCCTCTCATCGTTTTTCCCCCCCTCTCTCCCTTTCTCATTATCCCTCTCTCCTATCTCTGTCCCTCTCTCATTTCTCTTTCCCTCTGCTCCATTCCCTCTCCCTCCCTCTCTCTGTGGGTATAGCAGGTGAGAGCATGTGTAGAGTGTGTGTGTGAGACGCACTAATCAACATCTGTGGAGGTGGCAGCAGACGAGTGTGTTTCAAAAAGGCGACAAAACGACGGCTAGATTAGAAGAGGCTAACCAAAAAACACAAAGTCAAATAAAACATAGACACAGCCACTAATAACAATATGACTCGCCCTCATGGTCATTCAGAGAAATCCTATATCGCCAGGGAATACACCTACAGAATGGCATAACGTGTTTCCATAGCATTAAGTACATATGAGTGCCTACTTATGAAAGGGTTTATATGGAGATATATGTGTTTGGGTGAATGACACTTGATGGCTTAATGCATTTTTGTATCTTTGTGTGTGTGTGTGTGTGTGTGTGTGTGTGTGTGCGTGTGTCTGTGTGTGTGTCAGAGTGAATATGTAAAATGCTAACGTAAATGTGTATGTATAGTATGTATTTACATATATATATATGAGTGTATATATATGTGTGTGTGTGTGTGTGTGTGTGTAGGGCGGGGCAGCTGGACAGAACTGTCCTCTAGCCTCCAGATGGTTAGACTCCAACAGGTGCTCTCTGGGCGGGGGCAGGGCAAGAGGTCTGACATCTGCGGTCCACAGAGCCAGCACACACTCCTCCTGCCTGCAACGGCACACACACATGCACACAAACATATGCATACACACACACAGACACACATCACACATGTACACATGTACACATGCAAACACACACATATATATATATATATATATATATATATATATATATATATATAAATGTACACAAATATACACACACACACACATATATATATATATATATATATATATATATATATATATATATATATATATATAATAAAATGTGGCACACACACACACGCACACGCACACTCATGCACGCACGCACACACACAAATATGCAGACACTAATAAAACCTTGGACACATCCATGTAGGCACAGCAATGGTGTATTATAATGCAGCTGCATACTCAAGTCCTACGCAGATATGACCTCTTTTACATCCTAATGATGAGATGTTTTGGCTGAGTCCTGTATATGTACGCAGGAGTGTATGCATAAACTGGAGTTTGCAGACACGTGTGTGTGTGTGTGTGTGTGTGTGTGTGTGTGTGTGTGTGTGTGTGTGTGTGTATGATTATATGCCAAATTGCTGCCCTGAGGCTGGTAGCAGGCAAACCTGCTGTCTGTCTGTTTGTTAGTGTTTGTGTTTATTTATCACTGGTGGTGATGGTGGTGGAGGAGAGGGACCTCCAGCACAACTAGGGCACCAGTCTCTCTCTCTCACACACATACACACACACACACACACACACACACACACACGCAAAGGCCTTGCATGGAGACTACATGTAATATGAATCCCCATATCAGCCATCAGCTCCATATCCCCATGCAGACAGGCAGACAGACTTACTCCCCTCAACCAGCTCCTCTGCCTCCAACTCCACCTTCACCCCTGCCCCCCCCCCCCGTGCCCACTCTCCCTGCTCTGCACGCTAATGCCAACCATAATCAGAGGGCATTGTTTGTTTTTCCGCAAGACCTCCTATTATTATGCATTCTGCTCTGTTCTGTTCGTCGTCAGATTGTTTAATTGCTTATTCAAGCGGGGCAATTTATTTGAGATGTGCTCTGCTGTGGCTGTTGCAATCACAGAATGCAATTGGGGCTCCTATTCTTTCGGCCGCTTGCTGGCAATCATGCTGACATCGATTGGCGATGCCAGACACTCGCTCTCTCTCTCTCTCACTCTGATCTCTGATTCTACCCTCATATTATGGTTTTCCTTGGTGTATATTGTCATCTGTCTCTGATAGGTCATTGCTTTTACTTTTATTTATTTTTTTTTTGTGAGAGAAGAGAGAAGAGGAGTGTTAAACATTTTGGCTGGGCGTCAAGAGTTGCATTGGAAAGGCAAATATGTTTCAGGGGAAAGCTTGACAATGTTGTCAGTCTATGGAGCTTTTAATATGCGTTATTGGAATCAATACCCTTGCAGCATTTCATCACTCACTAAACCAGAAAGCGAAAGGCATTTGGTTTCTCTATGTTTTATTTTTGGACGTTTTTGTAATTGTCTGATTGACTAATCCAAAGGAGAGAGAGAGACCTGCAGTGTGGTGTATGTGTCAGTAGTGGAGCATGTGTGAGGGAGGACATCACACCAAGCCCGAGGAGATGAACTAACCTGCATGGCCTCTCAACGAATTTATGTTTGGCTCATTACTGGGCCTCTCCCTGGTGTCACATTGGCAGCTCATTGTGTGAATCTACCCTGCGGTGGGGCCTGCTGATAACCAGGAGTTAGGTCACACAGACGGTGTGTGTGTGTGAGTGTGTTTGAGTGTGTGTGAGTAAGTGTGTGTGTCTGTGTGTGTGTGAGTGTGTGTGTGTGTGAGAGAGAGAGAGTGCGTGTGCTCGTTAGCAACAGAAGTGTACTGCTAAATTGGGCAGTGGACACCCTCACTTGGTTGCGGTCTCACACACCTGCTCCCTGACCTCCTGCAGCTGTCACTCATGCCCAGCCCCCTGACATCATCATCATCATCATCACCGTTTGCATGGAACGGACCAGACTGACTCTGAATGTGTGTGTGTGTGTGTGTGTAGGCAGTGCATAATGCAGGTACCTCACTTTGTGTCTACTCTGTTTCCTGACCATGAGGAACTGGTGAACTGTCTAGCAGAGTCTAGTCTGTCCAGCGCAGTAATGGTTAATCTCCTCATTACTGGTCTGCAAAGAAGAAAACAGCGGGTGACTATGTGTGTGTGAGGGAGTGTAAGAGTGTGTGTGTGTGTGTGTGTGCACGTGTGCATGTGTAAAGAGGGGGTGGTTGGGGATTGACAGATGGCATATGGAGCATGTTCATTTGTGTGTTTGTGTGTGTGTGGAGTGTGTGTGTGTGTGGGGGGGGGGGGTGTGTGGGGGTGAGAGAGACAGACAGACATATATAAAGAGAGGGAGAGAGAGAGATGGCTGCTTTTAAATAGACCATACCCCCTAGCTGGGCAGCCAGACTGGGATTACATTAACCAGATCAATACCATAGTGGTCATGGGAAAGCTGAGGCTACAAGGGTCTGTTGTAGGCTCCATCACACTCCTGTGAATACACTCACACACGCACACACACACACACATACACATACACACCCACACACACACACACACCACAGGCACACAAACAGACAGACAGACAGACACACACACAGTGCTTTTTCTATTTTTCTCACAGTCTGTTAGATCACTGATAGTCCCTCTGATAGTCCCTCTAATAAACAGGAACCCCTGTAGTTCAGCTCCTCTGTTAAGCTTGTCCTATGGCACCTATTAGCCAAAGCCCCTTTAATGGAACATCTGCTAAATCAGCCATACATTTAAGCAGTGACAAGGAGGAGGAAGAGCTGGAGATAGATAGATAGATAGATGCTCACTTCCTCTTTCATTTCTCTTCCTTTTCTCTCTCTGTTTCTGTCTCTTCTCCCCTCATCTCTCTGTCTTCCACTGAATCCACCCCCTCCCCCCACCCCGCCCCCCTTCTGCATACATTCAGTGCACAGTCCCAGAGGCCAGAACATGGCCCTCCACAATATTGCTTTTGAACAAGCTCCAATAAACAAACAATTACAAGAGAGGCCGACTTATCAGGCTGGATTGCTTCAGAAATGGCGAGGACTTTCATTTAAGATTTCACAGCACCCTGGAACACGAGGACTCAGAGGGCCAAGGCAAACATGCTTTTACTTTCCCAGGCTTGGTTGACTGTGTCTGTGTGTGTGTGTGTGTGTGTGTGTGTGTGTGAGAGAGAGAGAGAGAAAGAGAGAGAGAGAGTTTGTGTAAGTGTGTGAAAAAAACAAAGGAAGAGACAGAGAGAAAGCAGAAGCCAGGAAGCTGAAGCACATAACATGCCGTAGAACGTACATCATCACATACATTCTACATACACTGCTACAAAATATCAAGAACATATATTCTACATTATGAACCCTCCCCCCCCCGTCTCTCTCTCACACACACACACTCACAGACACAGCTTAACACAAGCTCCACAGTTCAGGCATTCTTCCATGTGCCCTCTGTTGCTCCTCACTCTGCCTTGGCTTTAATTGGTTCACACAGCCCCTCATGTCGTCCTCCGCACTCCAGTTTAATAAATGGCTGTTGACTGTTACATCCGAGCGTGGCACATTCATCTCCGTCCGAGTGTTTACCAGACGCCCTTAACCGCACTGTAAATTAAAATACTGCAATTGGAAACCCCGAGTAGCTATTAAGGGGAAAGGGGAGTGTGTGTGTGTGTTGTGGGGATGGAATGACCACAGCACGAATACACACTTAATGGATTGATATGGTTATGGCCGTGCCCAGGAGGAGGTTGTGCGCTCTATCGTGCCTTACCACAAACTCCACATAAAGGAGACTCTGATCAATACATGCCACAGAAACAGAGACAGTAACAGAAACAGTATGTGCCACTCTGAGAAATGCAGAAAGGTTTGCTTACAAGTGTGTGAGAGAACTTTCTAGAGATAAAGGCTCTATACTACATGGACTCCATAGCTGTAGTCAATCAGTAATCATTATCAGTAATGTCCTCATCAACACGTTATAGAGTAAACATGACTAGAGGTTAAGGGCAGGAGAGTGAAATAGAGGAATTGCAGAGAAACAAAGTAAATAACATTGCATGCATTTAAGTTATGCCTTTATTTTCAATATAATATATATGTACATACAGTATATTCATTCTTAGTGTCTTCAAACATAATAGGATATGGAGTAACTTCCTTTTCGGGGAAGATATTCATTCTCATTGTATGGCTTCCGCAAAGTGAATAAACATTGTATTTCAAACTGAGTCCAAAGCAGAAACAAGGTGCTGTCCCTGACTTGTTATCCTGTGGTTGATCTGGGGTTTTGGGGCATTAAATTGGCTTTCCCAGCAGTAGTCCACATCAGACCCAACATGAGCTTCACATCCAACCTGACCCTGAAAAAGACTCTTTGGGCTAATGCAGCAATCCTAGCAGGGGTCAAGGCAGCAGAAAAATGTCCACAGCACAGTGCATCACAAAGTTAATTAGCTATACTTCACACAGTATGGAGCTGCAAGTCTTCGGGGAAAAGGCCAAGTGTGTAAAACCAATGCATTCTTTCACTCTCCCTTTTTACTCTCTCTGTGCATCTCTTCTTTTGGGTCTTTTTCAGGGGCCTTGTCTACCACAAACACACACACACACACACACACACACACACACACACACACACACACACTATTACATGTAACTTCCCATTGTCCTTGTAATTGTATTGTTCTCAGCACCCGTGTGCATCCCCTTGCTGCTCCAGATCCTCCAACACCATCCTTATGTCTCCAACCCCCAACCCAACCCAGCCCCCGCCCCCCCCAAATCCCCTTCCACCAGTCCCCACTCCCCCTCCACCGGCCCCCACTCCACGGACGTCACATCTGCTAGCAACCCGGCCAGCCTATTGTCCCTGCAGCCATGACACCCATACCAGGGGGCCCATGGTGTGGCAGACGTTCCCCTGTCCCCCTCATCTCATCGCTGGTATGGGGCTGGCAATGCTACAGGGGGAATAGTTGGGGTGTGTGTGTGTATGTGTGTGTGTGTGTGTGTGGTGGTGCAGGAGGGGTTGCGGCGGCTCCCTGTCGCAGCACCTGCTTCACACACGCTTTGCATGCTGCCTTTGATGGCCCCGATCCGCGCTCGTAACCAAACCCCTTCCTCCCTTCTTCCAGCCGCTAAAAATAGACCCCCTGCCATATGACTCCTGCTCTCTCGAGGATAAAGAACTCATCAGGCAGCCTGAATAATTAAAAGCTGTGCACATAGTCACGGCGGAGATGACACAGCAGCCGCTATTGTTACAGCCACGCTATAGTATTCACAGTGAGTCACTGAGTGTGGTCTAAAGGTGAAGGAGAGGTAGTGGGGTACACTAACATATTGAACCCAGGCAGATGGGGCATGCTGGACCTGTTCCAGGTTACTTTGGTATGCTTCTATCTTTCACACTGGTCGGGTCAATCTAGCCAGTTCAAAATTAATGTTCACAAGATGCCAAATACATGTTAAATGACTCTAGGACAGACACACACATATTATGCTGTATTTACATCTATCTATCTATCTATCTATATATCTATCTATCTATCTATCTATCTAGCTAGCTAGCTAGCTATTAGAGCACAGGCACTGTCCCTCACTCTCCCTCTTTGTTTACCAACCCTGTGAACTTGTAAACAATAATCACATTCGCTGAGTGACCAAACAGACGGCACGCAACTCTCTGTTCCTGACCCCTGACCCCCAGGCTGGGCTGCCACGTGTTCCAGTGCCCCTAACAGACCACTTAATGGGCAGCCAACCCCCCCTGCAGCCCACAGCACAGCCCCTGTCAAAACCAGTGACCTTGTTAACCTGGCTCATCAAAGCTACATTTAAAGACTTGCTCTCCGAGCCCTTTCAGAGGCAATATGGACACTTAAGCTTTTATTGTCGGACACTAACGAGACAGCGTCAACCGCTGACTCCACTGAATGATTTATGAATGATTTTACAAGTGCTTGAAATACTCAGAAAAAAAAATAGATGTAGATGTGAATAACAACGGATAATGTTGGCATTGTTGGGAATACAATAACCACTAAAAATAAAACATCCATTTCAAATAAATTCTTTTAAATCTGGAGGGAGCAATACATTCAAAACAAACCTTGTGACTGCAGCAATCCTGGGTCTAATTGGCTACCACTGACAGAACGGACCTGGTCTTGTCAGTGGGAGAGAGAGGCACTCTTAATCTTTCTGCAAACTTCATGACTGGAAAAAAAAATGCATGGAGCTAATTAAGCCCACATGGGAAGAGGAACAGGAATACATTTTAATATTGATTTTCATCAATCTCCCTCCTCCTCTCTCCCTCCTCACTCCCACACCCAGTACACTTCCACCTCCTCTCTCCCGGGACCACTATGAGTGTGTGTGTGTGTGTGTGTGTGTGTGTGTGTGTGGTTGAGTGTATGTGAGTATGATTATGAATATTTTAGAAGCGTATTTAACGTGGCAGTGCTGGAGCCTGAGCCTAGCGAGAAGGATTTGTGCCCACTCTCGGGCTAATGACCCTGGGCGCTTCCAGCAAAGCGTCTTCATATTTTAAAGGAAGTCGATAGCGGGCTGCCGCCCCGTCAGCAGCATTAAGATTCATGTGGACGCCACGGGACCTGACGAAAAAATTAATAACACGCGTGCCTAACAATCCTTCCTGCGATTTAGCGCATGTGTGTGTGCGGCGCCCAAGCCACCACTTGCTTGAAATGCAAAGTGGTAATGAATACACAGCGAAGATGGATTCTCAACACATACTCCCCCAAACACACACACACACACACACAGACACGCACATTCACCTCACCTCATTTGCCTTCCTCCCATCACACAAAACTGCATCCTTGAGATGCATAAACAAACACACGTACACACACACAAATAAAAAAAAAAACTCAATGAAAAAAGAGCTCAATAAAAAGAGTTTGCATTGTAAAGGTCTCCCTCATGGACAACAAGACAGATTTCCAGTCTAAAAGAGCTTTCTTTCAGTGGTGTTACTCCAGCCAAAGACAGAATAATGTCATGTCTATCATTTAGGACCTTCCTGCACACTGTGAGAAGATCAGCAAAATTTACTCAAACAAAATAAACCAGAGTGGCACTATATTATGGCAATACCTCTCAAAATGACCAACACCAGCCAGAACTCGGCTGAAGAAGACAAATTTAGTCTTGCCTTCCCTTGCCCTTCCTCTCACACTCTCTCACTTTACTATGTGTCTCTTTCACTTCATCTCTTTCTCTCTCTCTTCCCCCACCACTCCCCACTCCCCCCCCCCTCAGTACCACATGCAGTCAACGCTCTTCAGCAAAGCTGGGATGCCCTCCCAGAGAGGCTAGACAGCATATGGTGTTGTCTCTCTGTGAACACACCACCAGAACAGCGTGATTGTCTCACAAAGACGAGAGAGAGAGAGAGAGAGAGGAAGGGGGGATAAGAGGGTGGGGTGGACAGAGAGAGGGAGAGAGAGAGAATCAGTGACAACACCACCATGTTGGGGGGAGGACATGCAGTTTTGGGGTAATTTATTTCTCCTCATGACCAATTTCCAGCCTTTCATGACACTTACCCATGGAAACACGGTCTAGCACACGCCCCCTGCACGAGAAGCTCCTCATAAACACAGACATACACACAGACACACACACACACTTGGTGCTGAACAAAGGCAGAGCATTCTAAACGCTATTCAAATCAAATTAAGACCACGCCATATCATGTAAGCAGGCTGGCCTGCCTGGGGTCTTGGAGCTTGACATCTGCCAGCGCTTAATGTCCCACAGACTGCATTGTTTATGCGAAAAGAAGAAACACATAAAACAAGCCAGCTATGTCTATCCTCCTTTGTTGCATTTTCTTGCTCTGCCCTACATTGACGACTGGACTGTACACACACACACACACGCACACACACACAAACAACAGACACACACATGCAATGTTGCCCACAAGAGCTGGACTGAGAAAGGAAACCACTTGATTGTCTGTCCCGTGCAATTATTTGAATTGCTTTGGATCAAAAGTTGAAAGGGAAACGGTGAAGATCAATAACTCATTAGAGGGAGACTTCTGGTGAGTTGGGCTAACTCAGAAGAATGTGATAGCAAGCAAAGGGCCTAAGCTTGAATGCCCTGGCAACATGAGATTTCCACAGACGCTTTCTCTTGCTCTCACCTTGCCCTGCTCCGCCCTCCTCCCTTCCCCAATCACACACACACACAAACACACACACACACACCCTTTTAATGGGCTCTCTTCTTCAGCTGCAGGGCTTTCAAGGAGTGCGCTCAAACAGGCTTGCCAGCTCTGTCTCTTTGGACCCCTGTTTGCTTTCAAGTGGCAGTGCCACCACGTCACATTCGACTGTGCCGACTGATCTGTCGCTGCCAACAGCCAAGGCTGCCACCTCCTGAACCCCCCGCCCCCCACACACCCACACTCCTCTTCCCATCCCCTTCTCTCAACACTGCACCATGCCACCATGCGCTGCCATCCTGGCGCCCCATCTGGGTATCGCATTCTGACAGGTCCCCAGTGGCACCGGGACACACAGCTTGGTGGAAGTGACACCATGCGCGTGACAGCCTGCCAGCCAGCCGAGCCCATTTGTACAGATTTCCGTGCCACGGCCTTGGCTAGTGAGCTGCACTGAGCTACTGTGCCCTCTGACACTGGCAGCCTTTTGTTGGCCGACAGTGCACTAGCTCATATTGTGTGCATGCAGCAACAACGGGAGTGTCATCCAGGCCGAATGAACTGATCACAGCTTTAAATACACAAGGTCACATTCAGTGCATGATGCATTTACACACATACAAACATGCACAAACACAAACATTCTCTCTTTTTCTCTCTCACACAAAGAGAATCACACAGTCTCACTAACCCAATTTCACCAGGGCAGAGTGAGAGGTGCTCAGAGACCAGGAGGGCTGTGTGGATGGAGAGGGAGGGAGTGAATGAGTGAGTGAGGGTGCGGGGGAGGGAGGGAGGGGGTTCACATGTGGTCGCAGTGGCCAACCCCCCTTCCCCACCATCCGTTTCTGCCACGTGATTCCTAAGGGCCACAGAGCCGGTGACATCTGCTACGTGAAGCGGCGGGGTCCAGTGTCATATCTGCAGTGTGTGGTTTCACAGTCCCGCCTGGTGATGATCGCTTATCCCCTTGCCACCGCACATATGCTCGGGACACGGAACAGTTGGACGTGGCCGTGGGCTAAACTGGGTCAGACCGCCACAGATGGAGCCCAAAACTCCCAGAGGGTCACTATCAACTGAATAACAACAACAACAACAACAAAAACACTGTACTGTCACACACACACACACACACATAAAGAGACAGCTGAATCTTGACAGATCAGGAACATCTGGATCTATAACATCTTAAAGATAGACAAAGACCAAAACATACAAAAAGGAAAAAAATATCAAACTTGCATAAAAGAAAGAAGGCTCAGTTCAAACTGGGTCAAAGGGATATGCAATACAGTGCAAACCCCTACCCTCTCACATGTCATGTCTGGATCAGTTAAGAGCTGCTGCTGACAGGCTTTTGTAAGGCTTTCTCTCTCTATCTCTCTCTCTCCTTCCCTCCCTCTTTCTCTGGTCCTTTCTTTCTTTCTTTCTTTCTTTCTTTCTTTCTTTCTTTCTTTCTTTCTTTCTTTCTTTCTTTCTTTCTGACTCTTTCTGTGACATACATGAGCTCCACTCTACTTTGATTCATGCCAACCCCACCAAGCGCCTGGCACAGAATGCCACGCCATGCTTCATTAAAAAGTTAGTGCCCGCTGCTACGGCCACAGAGGTGGGCTTTCTCCTTTGTTAGTTGGCTTAAACATCATGACAGAAGTGATCCTCGGAGAAAGAAGGGGGGGCGGCTGTGTCCCTAGCTGAGGGAAAGTACTTTGTAATCACCTCAGGATGCAGAAGTGCTGATGTTTGGAAAATCGGGCAAGCTCTGGGAATAGCCCTGGCAAGGTAGCATGTGGGGCTCTCATGGTAGACATTTTAATTAACGGTGCAGAATAAACCACACATGTTTTTGCACAGATGGAGTGAATAACTCATTATTGAGGTTCACTTCAAGTCCCTACAATGAGCCATGCATCTCTAATCCAGCTAAAGCAAAGAGTGGTCTGATTCCTTTTTCTCAAGACTCAAGTCTTTGGGAACATCACACAAGATACTCCCATGCGATACATTTTCAAGTTTTCATTTTACAAAGGTTGTGCACACACATCCACAGACTGTGCATCTTCTCGGCCCGCCTCAGTGAAATGAAACCAAGTTTTTGGGACACCAGCAGTCAGCATCTCATGACTCAGAGGTTGGCAAAAGGGTTAAAAAACCAACCATCCAGCTCCATCTATCCACCAGATATCCCCCTCACCCATCCTGTTCCGCATTGGCACATGTGGATCTGTGTGTGTTTGTATGTGTATGTGTATGTGTGTGTGAGTGTGTGTGTGTGTGCGTGTGTGGCATGGAGTCTGGTGTGTGTTTACAGTACAGTATCTCTTGGAAAGGAGTCAAGTTTGCAGCTGCAGCCCCGAATAATTCATCGGTCCCCTCTGCGCCCGGGAGGAGCCACAGGTAGTTGATGAAGTGGCGGTGCCAAACGTCCCAACTGGCGAAGACAAAGCGCAGCTGCTGAGAGTCAGCGCGGCCAGATGCCGCCGCCGACGTGCCATGTGTTCCAAGCAGGGCAAGAAGGGGGAGAGCGGCAACGCGTGCCAAGACATCCTCATCTGGTGCCAACCTGACACATGTTCTGGCAACTCCCCACGATTTCCTGCTCTCGACTCTCGGCTCTGGGAGAGGAAAGTGGGGAAAAAAAGAAAAGAAAAGGGGGCGTCTCTCTCGTCTCCTCCTACTCCCCCCTCCCGACTCCTTCCTAGCACTCTTCACTTGGAGTTTCCAGCCAGACGATTGGACGACTGGATTTTGGCGCCCGCTGCTGGACACAATGCTTTGCCCGCTTCGCTAAAGTGGCGCAGTGGTGATGCTAGCTGGCTGGCAGCCTGAGTGCCAAATGCCAAACGTATGTTTACCAGCCCCCTCTGCGTACCCCCTGTTGGGCATCCTCAGTGTGCCCTCTTTGTTGGGTCCTCATTGATAATTGTGGGGTTAGCATTCCGGATTTTCCGCTTGCCCCGTGCCAACTGTGAGGCTGATGTTCAAAGCCAAGCTGCAGATGCTAATCTGATTGATGATGCCTTTTTTCCCCTCCTTTTTCTTGTTTTCAATTCTTCCATCATTTCCGAATAATACGCCTCTTGTTATAGTTGTGTTTCCCACCAAAAATGCCAGCGCTGGAGCTCGAATCCATCGAGAGTCTTTTTTTTTAAGTATTCCCAGATAGAGACTTAAGCTCATCTGGTGAGATTCTCTCCCTTTGTGTTTTCTTCCTGTGCATATGGAGGGACTGGTCTTTGACGATACTACTGCACCAACTGGAGGGGAGATCCAGAGACAGAGCTTCCAGTTTGCAGGAACATGCCATCCTTGTTTGCGTTGTAGGGGTTTAGGGAAGTGAAAACTTTTTGAACGAGTGCCATGTCTGAACAATTCTTATCTGAGGCCCGCGACTGCCAGCTGGTGGCTGAGTGTGCCCGCACTGTGAGACGTGCCAGAACCAGTTGGCACGCTGGCATCCTGGCACAATGGAAACGATGGCGAAAGAAAGAAAGAAGCCACTTTCTCTTTCAGACACTTTCATCTCTCTTTCCCTCCCTCACTGCCCCTTTCTTTCTCTCTCTCTTGGCTGGCATTTTTCTGAGGTGACACATCCACCAAAAGGGAAAACATGGCATGACCATGCACTTAGAGGATGACAAGATAGTGACATTTTTTTTTAACAGGAAAAAAAGTGTAAAGTGAAGATTTTAGCATTTATCAAGATGCTTTCAGGGTTCCAATGAACCTTGAATGAACCTCCAGAGAACAGTGTAGGCTATCATCATGCATGTCTCTCTAGGCGCTTTCTTATTTAGATTTTTGTTTTACTGATATTTGCTGTGAAGCAAAAGTAATAGAGTGTCTGGGGAAGAGATCACGTGAAAGTACTGAATGTAATATTTTAAAAAATCTAAATTGAAATGGCTATGCCCAGGTATGCTGGTTTTGCTGAAGAACTTTCACAGTGGTTGAAGATGAAACTGACCTGGTTATTTCCACGAATGTTTTTAAATACAATTATTCAAATGATTCGATATGAAAAACAACAAAAAGCTGACACGGCAACTAACTGGACTTTCTAGTGGCGATGTCCACATTTAACAAACAGAACGTTTAATCGTGCGTCTGTTTCTACACGGAAGAACATTTTGACGGACCGCATATAACATGACTTTTGTATGGGTAAGGTGAATACAGAGTCTGTATGAAACATTTATTGTATGAACCATTAGATCCGCTTGTACACGCATGACATATGTTGACGATATTTGTAGATATCACCGTTTAAATGACAGAGTTGGCAGCCCAATGTAAAACCTAGGGTTAACGATCATGTTATGTTGCTAGATACATGCTAAAAGTTGCCTGTAAGCTTAGCCAGCAATGTTGTAGTGCAATTTAGATACCCAGGGTCTCAACACACTGATACCGCAAGTTTTTTTTTATTAATAATGAAAGAGATGGCGTTACCTGTATACCTCTTTGCGTATTATCTGTAAAAGCATTGCTTATTTGGTAGAACAGTCTTCTGTAATGCAAGCCTTTATCTAGTAGGCAAAAGACTCACAACAGGCTAAAGTTATTGGTGAATCGCGCGATAACTTTCACTTTTATAGGCATCTTTCATGTCCTCTTTAGCGGTCATTTAGGATGTTACCAAGGAGTCCTGTGAAAATCCGTCTGCACACCTCATACTGTCAAGACCATCACTGTTAAGGGAGGAGGGGGTTGTAAAAACATGAAAAGGCAATATATTAACAGAGTCTTGTGATATTTCTAGGTCCAGCATTTAATGTAAAGCTGACAGGCATGTGAAGCAGCCTATCAGCCTGATCTTTTCACTATGTTGCCGTTGCCATTGCCCTCACTCTCACTCATGGTTTTTGGGCGTAGCCTGGCAAGAAGAGGGAGCTTGTGGACATGGATGCCACATAACACAGTGCAATGGAGGACATTTGTGACTTCAGGAGTCTGGCACACCTCTAAAGTCATCCCTGTCTTCGCTCAAGCTTTAAGGTTCAGAGACAAGATTGCTATAGTGGACAGCAGTGGTAGCCATACTTACAGAGAGCTTTATGCCAGCAGCCGAGGGTTGGCTGGCCGCATTGCTCAGACCCTGAGTTGTGAGTCTGGAGACATCAATGGCCAGCGAATATCCTTTCTGTGTGCCAACGATGCCTCTTACAGTGTGGCGCAATGGGCGTCCTGGATGTGTGGGGGCACAGCAGTACCCCTGTACCGTAAGCACCCACCCTCAGAGCTGGAATACATTATCACCAACTCCCAGAGTTCCCTCTTGGTGGCAGGGCATTCGTACGCCGACACCTTGGAGCCTTTGGCTCACAAACTGGGCCTTCCTTGCCTTCAGCTGCCAGACACCTCCAATCTGTCTGCTCTGGGAGCCACAGACACAGAGGGACTGCTGGGTGATTCGGTTGAAACTGATTGGGCAGAGAGGCCAGCCATGATCATCTATACCAGCGGGACTACAGGCAGGCCTAAGGGAGTTCTGCACACCCACAGCAACATGCAGGCAATGGTAAGACAGCGATATCCAGCCAACATGATTTGTCTTCTCAGTAGCAACCCAGGTCACTGAGTCCTGTCAGCAGGAAAAAGAACACAAACATTTGATACAACATCTACTGAAGTGAACCGGCAGCTAAGACTAACTGAATGGGGCAGAGTAAGATGCTTTTGAGTTTCATTTTCATTATGCCCAATTCAGTTAACATGAGAATGAGACATTTTGAAAAATCTCATCAAGACTATAACTGTGAGAGAGGGAGTAGTTTGCTTAACCTTTTTGTAGTAAGTGTATAGCTTTGTATTAGTAGTAGTAGTAGTAGTAGTAGTAGTAGTAGTGTATTTGTAGTAATTTGTAATAACTTGTTTCTCTAAAAGAATTAAAAAGCAAGCAGTTGTAGTTGTATGTGGTAGTGGTCTGTGGGAGTACTGACATGCTGAGAAGCTTTCTGTTTTTGGTACTGCCATTTTGGCATCAGCTATCTGCGTGGCTAGCTCTAATCTTATGGTGTGCCTACTGTCATTTCACTTCTGTTGCACGTCAGCAGTCACTCACGTTACTTAAAGGTACCCTGCCATACATTTATATGGTATTTCAAATTGCTCTCTGAGGTCTCCAAACATTGTATGTAACTACAGTTTGGGTTGAAAATGGTCCAAGGAGACCTTAACAACACTATACTATACACTAAAAGTCCTAATGTATACTATATACACTAAAAGCGCTTCATTTTTCTGCCTATGATAATGAGCTGTGCTCTGATTCGCTGCTGTAGCATGTCAGCATAGCAAGACATGTTGAGTGGATAGGTTATTTACATTAGTTTGCTAATGTCAGAATTGCAAGGGGCAAAGAACTAAAACTGCCTGTTATCTTTACGTATATTCAGTGATCTTGCATAGTTAGGATTTCATTTGGCAGGTACTTCAAATACAGCAGTGATTCCTAACCAGGGGTATGCGAAAATATTTACTAATAATTTATTTCCAAGATGATAAATATTCTCAGTCATTTCATATTAAGCCTGTCAAGAAAATGGTACGTCTGTGCTACAACTAGTTTCCCTGGGGAGACAATAACCTGTTTCACTCCGTGCCAGTTCTGTTATGTTCTACTTTTGGAGAATCATCAACACGTATGAGTCAGGGGGTACTCATGGTATGACAGAAATGCTCAGGGGATACACAGAACAAAAAAGGTTGGGAAACACTGAAATACAGGAGAGCATGGATTGGGCAATAATGCAGTGCCATCCACCAATGGCTCAAGCTTGGCCTATCTTGCATAAACTTGATCAACTTTTTGGATTGGCCTGATTTCTCTGTTTATTTCTTTCCATTGACTTTTGCAAACAGCGAAGATTTAATTTTATTTTATTACACATGCACCATATAACTCAAATTCATATAGACCTATCATATTTCAAAAACAACAGTGTGTGTGTTTCGTGTGTCAGGGTACCATTCATCCATTCATCATGGCATATCTTGTTCTCTAATGTTCTCGATTGATCAAAAATAAGCTAAAATACAATTTTACATGCCCAGGTACAACCTCATAATTAGGCTCGGTATAGAAATGGTCAGATTTGGCCGCCTTTAGCAACCATAGACAAAGTAAAGTTGATTCCCCTACATCACAGTAGGGCTTTGCTCAGATTGGCCCATTTTTTTAGCGACTATTTTGAAGTTCAACATTTACATATGAAGGGCACACATGTGTTTCATGTTCATGGCAGCTCTATAGCAAAGCATAGCATCTCCTAATTCTTTTGTTCTTTTGTTTTTCATGCATTGCTGTTTCTTTCCTTCTTTGGTTTTCTGTTTTCCATAGCAAGCTCATCTGTTTTTTGTTTTTTTTTCTGCTCCTGTTCATCTGTCTACCTGTCTACTGTCTTTCTGCTTTCATCTCAATGTTTATCTGTGCCTTTCTTTTTAGTCCTCCCTCCCTCCCTCTTTCCCTTCCTTTCTTTCTTTCCTTTTTTCTTTTTTTCATCACTCTCCATCCCCAAAAGGTTGACCTGCATGCCCAACAGAGTGGAAAATTAGATCACTCTCAATTAAGGGGGAGCTTCATTTGAAAATGACATGCCCAGGGAGGCTGGGCAATGGCAGAAGGCTTGACTTCTGGCACCCGCCACTCTCATTACATCCAGCTGCTTGAGAAACTCGTGGCGCGCTGGAAGGCGTTAAGTCGGCTAACCGGCGACACAGTCAACTCTTGCCACTCAGTCCCTCCCTCACTCCCTCCCTCCCTCACTCTCTCTATCACTCACTCACTCACTCACTGTCTCTATCACTCACTCACTCACTCACTGTCTGCTCAGGCTTACTGCACTGAAAACAGGCAAGCATATGCAAAGCAGGGTTGACATTCTCACCCATTGGAAGATAATTTCCACATAAACGGCTTTTCTGTGTGCTCGCATGAATGTGTCACTTTGATACGAGATCCGCATATGGGGCGGTGGAGGGTGGGGGAAGGATACAGAGAAAAGGCACTAAAATGATTCAGAAGAATACTTTATTGTTTTGTATTAAAAGATATCTGGATTACTTGATGTTGGACAGGCAAAATAATGCATGAAACAAATTTGCCTCCTTACAGTGCGTCACCATGTCTGACCTATTTATATTAATGAGAATGGGGGGATAGATTGAGAATGGTTGATAATGTGTAGCATATTGTTCCACGGCAGGCCTGTCTCTATTTGTCAGGGGTTTGTCACAGACGTGGAGGAGAAGTGGGTGAGGGGATTGCTTCCAGCGCAGGCAGGCGGGCGGGCAGGCAACACGGGCAATTGGGTGTAAATCATTTTGAACAAAGGGCCCCGCTGACCTCAATGGGAGAGGAGTGCACGGAGGAGCAATTCCGCTAAATGTCTGACAGGCAGTCATCAGCCCAGCAGCATGTGATGGAAACGGGCCATGTTCACGAGCTTGTGCGCCACGGCGTGACATGTTTGTTTGTGTCTCATCCAGTCATTACAAAGGCTAAATCACTTTTTTTATTAAAGCACACTTATCTGTGTTTGTGGTGATGTTGACTTTTGGTCATAAACAATTAGTTGATACCATCTTATATACATTAATTGGCATCATGGGTAGGTCTGATTGTTCTGTAGTGTTTTATGATGTCTTTCTAATATGTACTTGTTTGTTTTTACATAGTCAAGACATACTGTAGTCTTCATCTTTTTGGTTTGAGTCTCTAAATGAGTCTCTGCATCTGTCATGCCCATAGGTTCAGTGTCTGGTGTCGGAATGGGCCTGGTCCAAAGACGACGTCATCCTCCACACCCTGCCTCTCCATCACGTCCATGGCATCGTCAACAAGCTACTGTGCCCTCTCTTTGTCGGGGCCACCTGCCTTATGCTTCCTGAGTTCCACCCTCAGAAGGTATGGCTTGTCCTCACAACGCCCCCTACATTTCACTGCTGTGCATGACCCTCCATTACATTTTTTGTCTCACTGGAGTTGTCTCTGTATTCTAATGCACAACTTAGATAGCATCACATTCATGTCTGTCTGAAATGTAAAATTGTAGTCGTCATTGTCTGTGTGAGTTTCCAGCAACCAAAATATAGATTATTTCGTTGGCTTCCTGGGATTGGCATAGCTGAATAATTTCTGCAGCCCCTATGATAGATGAACAAGCACCGAGGATTACGTACCACACCTCACAATATAAACACAATATCAGCCTATCCTTTGTCACCACCTAGTTCAATATCCATGCTTGCTGTGCTGTACTGGTCGGCACTGGAGTCAGTATTTGGAATTGTTTCTGCTGGTACACTGACCAGTAGTCATTAAAGCTGGGGCTGGTAAATGGCAAGCATGTGACTAGCCATGCCATGCTTGGCTGTGTGTAATGGACTTCTAACTCTTCACACCAGGCTCCACTGACCTGTGTGCCTCTCCTCCCTTCTCTCCTCTCCTCTCCTCTCTGCCCACCTCCACTCCTCCCTTCCTCTGGGACTTCTTTCCTCAGAGCAGCTCAATGAAGTTGTGCATGGAGGTGCTGGAGGATGGAAGAGGAGGAGGAGGAAGTGGTGTGGGTGTGTGGTGGGGCGGGGTGGGCTTGAGAGTGGAGTAGGAGAGAGGGTGTGTGTGTGTGTGTGTGTGTGTGTGTGTGTGTGTGTTCAACCTTATCGGTTACTTGTCAGAGAGCCGCACTAATTGTAGCCGCGTTGCTGTGCTGCCAGGGATGCGGGCGTCAATACGAGCGCCTGGGAGCTGACAGGCCCGGGCTTCCACTGTGTGTGTGTGCGTGTGTGTGGGGGGGGGGGTTGTGTAAGAGATACACATACAGAGCCTCCTTCCCCTGGAGGACTGTCACAGTAAGCGCTAGAGTCTGCGTGATGGATTGCCCCGCGTGGCTTTGTATCTGACCACGCCAACTCTGGCTAAGGGCTTTAGAACCAGATCAATCGATGGGCTGACATTGAAGAATGATACTCCCACTGTATTGTGGAGTGTGTGTGTGTGTGTGTGAGGGAGAGAAAGGGAGGTTGCAGAAAGGGGGGCGGTGTTGGTGAGTGTGTGTGTGTGTGTGTGTGTGTGTGTGTATGTTGCGGGGTGGGGGGTGGTTAGTGGAGTTTTTAAGGGTCTAGGGGAATTTAATGGGAGTCAAGGTAGATTGACAGGTAAGGGCTGCAGAGGCCATGGTTATAGAAGGCATTTCAGCGCAACAGAATGTCTCTCTCTCTCTTTCTCTCTCTCTCTCTTGTGACCTTGAATTCTCTCTCTTATGAAAAAGGCAACTTTGTTTTGAGTAGATCAAAAAGAATTTGGGGATTGCTGTGTGCAATGTGGGTCTTATCGTTTTTTCTTCTTCTTTCTTTCTTTTAATATTTCCAAGGACCAATGTTACCGTGAAAAGAATTTTTAACAAAGCCAAAGAAAATCAATAATTGAGGCAGCAGCGATAGACGTCAAAACCCAGCACAGAAAGCACAATGTGGCCGAGAGAATAAAAAAGATACGTATTAAAATATTGATGCAGCCCCTGCGAGTTCCTCTAGGCTCAGAGGCATTAGTTCATTTAGTTTTTTCTTTCCTCCATCCATCTGTATTGTGCACACACTCCTTGGCTGCTCTGATGAGCAAACTCTTGTGTTTGTGCAGAGGGGCTGCCTCCTTCAGTCATCTGTTCATCTCGGGCAGCATCTATGAGATTTCTCGCTGATCTCATCAGCTCACACTCCTCATGCAGCATCTTGAGGTACTTAAAAGTCTCACTGCTGTCATGTGATTGAGAGTAAGGGGGATAGGGGGGTGTTTTTAAGGAGTGATCTAAGATAGATAATAGCCAAGCCCACCAGGTGTCAGATTCTGAGACTTGGAGACCCGGAAAAGGGGTTTCTATATATCAGGGAATGGACTAAGCTTTTGCACTGCCCTCTTAACTGCTTTTATTATTTTTCTATATTGCTACATAGGGCTGCATGATAAATTGTTAAAAACCTCTGATTTTGATTCACACCTACATACTAACTCATTTTACAATGACAACGCTTTTTCTGTATTTTATTTTACGTGCTGCATCACAGATAAATGCTCCTATTTCTTTGTGCAGAGAATTGTGATTTCAATTCTTGTCAAGAAAATCGCGATTAACATTTTTTCCAGAATCCTTCAACCCTATTGCTGTGTTTTATAATATGTAACCTATTTGTAATCTGCCTGGAACAGAATCTGCACTGGAAATGTACTTGCATTGACACTTTTGCACTGGGGTTACCATAGCATCCTTCACATTCTACACTACTTCAGCACCAGTACCAGAACACAATTAACACAAAAATAAGTCGGCTATACCATCTACCTGTCCACACATTTCTTTGTTAAGCTCAGTTCTAACAATACAGTCCTGTTTAACAAACCCACAGGTCCATGAAACATTGTAAGACCAAAGCCATAGTTCTGGAGATTATTGTGAAATATAAGAAATATCCTCCAAGTATTCACACTGTGTAGATAAGTGAGTCAGTAAGTGGGCCACACTCCTCCTCTGTGGCCACTGGTTTGACTGCTGTTGGTCAGACCTCCCAGCCGTGAGCACAGGGGCAGGGGTAAGTGCAGCGGGTAGAAGATAGATGGGTGTGCAGGGCAGGTGGAGGGGCCTCTCCACCTGTGCCCCCCTCCCCTCCACACACACACACACACACACACACTCCCCTCAGCCTCCAGGTAGACGGCTGCTCTCTGACAGACATAAATTGCCTTTCCCTTTTCTATTGAGTGGGCCCCTCTCCTGAACCACTCCATTGCGTTTTGATGGACATGGGCCTGAAAGCAACGCAGCGTAGCATTAAATAACACACTTGTCAGAGTTGCCCTCTTTTCTTCCTACTCTATCCTTCAATCTATCTTTCTCATTTTCCCAGCCATTCTCACTTTCTGGTGTATTTCATTCTGTGTTTTATAGCCTTTTTAACCCTAAGTAAAATGACCATTAAAGGCTGTTAGTGGAGACTGAATGCAGCAGATTCTCTATTCTTGCAGCATTTACCACAAAAACAACAAACACTTTGTGTGTGTGTGTTTGTGTGTGTGTATTCTATTACATCTTGAACATAGTTTGCTGATAAACAGCATTACCCACCCCCCTTACACAGTCTAATGCTCTCATTTCATATGGCCTTCTTTTTATCAAGGTCATGAGAATTAAATAGCATCACCAAAAGACTAGCAGAACTCTCTCTCTCTCTCTCTTTCTCTCTCTCTCTCTCTCTCTCTGTCTCTCTCTCTGTCTCTGTCCCCCTGTGTGTGTGTGTGTGTGGGGGGGGGGCTGTGTGTGCTAGTGTGTTGTGAGAGGCAAGGCTGATGAAAAGTGATTGCCAGTATTAAAGGGGAAGAAGAGAAGAAGAGGAAGGACTGACACAGCTCACATACCTGAGGAAGAGGGCAAAAAGGATGAGCAATGGGTTGTAGATAACAAGGGCTGTGTGTGTGTGTGTGTGTGTGTGTGTGTGTGTGTTTGTGTAAGGCTGAGACACAGGAAGACTGATAAGAGTGGAGGAGGCAGTGAAGCAGCAAATAATGAAATGGAGAGAGAAAGAGGGTGAGAGAGGGAGAAGAGAATGAGTGTGTGCGTATGTGTGTGTGTGAAAGAGAGAAGGACAGAGTGTGTGTGTTTGTGTGTATGGGGGGATGGGTGTAGAGAATGGGGGGTGGCGAAGGAGGGCTGGGGCAGACGTGTGTCTCCCAGGGGGCGACAGAACCAAGAAGAGAATCTGTCGTTCACCTTCAATTAATTCATGCTCCTCACCCACTGTGTGTAGCAGGAGCAGCCAAGCATGCTGGAAGAGGAGCTCTGTGTGTGTATGTGTGAGAGAGAGAGTTAGAGAAAAAGAAGGAGAAAGACAGAGAAAGCAAGAGAGAGAGCTTATGTTTGTCTGTGTGTCTGTCTGTCTGTCTGTATGAATGTGTGCTTTACTATCCATGTCAAAATAAGAAATCTTTGTGTTTATTATTATTATTATTATTATTTGTTTATTTAAATACTGAAGCACACCAAATTTGAATTTGCGTTACTAATGTATGCAAAACAACAGAATTATTATAGATGTTTCGTTTGTCTAACTAATGTATGTCTGTGCTGTTGTCATGAGATTATTAATGCATGCATGCTATTCGCTAATGCAGTTAGCGCATGTTGTCATGGTTATTTGTTTATCACAGGAAACGTTGGAGCCTAAGGATATTAACAGTAAATCTGGCGACACATATCCTATGGTGTTCTTGTCATTGTTTCTATTATTTGTTTGGTTAAAAACACTGCTAAAATTAGTTTCCTCTCAGGCTTGCCTTTGAAGTCTCTAGAGACTTAAGTCGATATGATCACCATTAAGTCATTTGGCCTCAAACTTTGTAAATCTGTTTCTGACAGAGTTTTGATTGATTGTTAATCCTCTTTTGTAAGTTGCTTTGGATAAAAGCATCTGCTAAATTTTTTCTTTGAGCACCGCTGGATATGTTTTTTTTCCCCTCCATACTGTCCTAAGGTGTGGGAGCAGTTGCTGAGCTCCAGGGCCCCCATGGTGAACGTGTTCATGGCCGTACCCACCATCTACTCGAAACTCATCCAGCACTTTGAGCAGCATTTCAGTCAGCCGCACGTCAGGGACTTTGTCAAGGCCGTGTGCAAAGAGAGGATCAGGTACACACTTTAGTTCTGCTCGAATGTCCACTTTTTAGCCACACCACCATCGCACTGACACACAGATGCATACAAAGATGCTTGGACACACACACACACATACACACAAGTATATATATACCTATACACACACAAACAAACACGCATGGATGGAGATCCACAAACACAAGCTCAAGAACACATGCTCTCTCTCTCACTCACACACACACACACACACACACACACACACACGAGACTCCCTACAAGCCTTTGATGTACAGTATGGATCTTAAATCCTGGTGCGTTCTGATGTCATAGATTAGATGGTATCGTTGAGTTAACTCCCAGTCAAATGCTATCAGTAAGCTCCAGTGATGTCCTAGAGATGTCCAGATAGCTGTTGTATTGATCCCAAAGTGTATCCTATGCTATGTTGGTCAACTTTTGAAACCTTGAAATATATTCAGCTTTGGTACGAATAAAGCAGTGTATAAATAGTGTATTCAGTTGAATAAAGCAATGTATTGTCATTGTTACACTTTAAAAAGTGCTCAACATATGGTTGTCTGTTGAACTTATGAATGTCACATGAAATTATGATTATGATGTACTAATCTACAGTGATCAGTGATATAGTATTAGTGAATGGTGTATGTCTTTTTTTTGGTGTGTCTGGTTGTGAGTGATATTGCTGAATGATGGTATTATTTTAGATGGGCAGATCTTTTAATGTATTTTTAATAGACTGCTGGATGTCTGGATAGTAATGCTGAATTTTCATATATCTAATGTATATATATATATATATATAGATAGATATCTAATGTGTGATCTGTGTCCTGATGTTTGATACATAGGTTTTGTCTGTATTCTGATGTCTACTGTGTGTGTGTGTGTGTGTGTGTACGCTGATATCTTGTGTGTCTGGGTGTATGTGTGTTTGTGTGTGTGTGTGTGTGTGTGTGTGTGTACGCTGATATCTTGTGTGTCTGGGTGTATGTGTGTTTGTGTGTGTGTGTGTGTGTGTGTGTGTCTGTGAACTGAAGTCTGTGTTTGTTGTTTTGTCTGTAGACTGATGGTGTCTGGCTCAGCGGCCCTTCCCCAGCCCATACTGGAGCAATGGGAAGAGATCACAGGTCACGTGCTGCTGGAGCGCTATGGTATGACTGAGATTGGCATGGCTCTCTCCAACCCTCTCAAGGGCTGTCGCACACCAGGTACTGGCCTCGTACTGCCATAAAACACAACTCTGCCTCACAGTCTGAACCATACTAATACATGCTGTGTAACAAATGTAAAACTGTTATATATAATTATACTATATTTATACTGTACTACACTACACTACGCTATACTATACTACACTATACTATATTATACTATTCTATACTACACTACACCATACTATACTATACTACACTATCTATTGTCTATTGATCTGAACTTGCATTACGAATCCATTGATAGTTTTAAAGGCATTCACAGATTCAATAAAATGAGAAATCGGAGTATAAAGAACACAACAGGGAGACTTCAGAGGATCTGTGGGATTACAGTGTTTCAGTCGATGACTGAGCACACTTGGAGATCATTTGTTTTCAGCTTTTGCAGCCATATTTATGTGCTATGAATGCTTTCTTTTCTTTTTTTTTCTTTTTTTCAACATCTCCAGTTCAGTACAACGTTACAGATGTTTTTTTTACACTCCCTTAAAAAACACAATAGATTAGTTAGAGAACAACTAACAAGTTTCAATTTCATCCAGATTCCAAAACATGTAAACACTCTTTTTGGTGCTCATTGTAGCCCAATAAATTGTCCATAAATTTTAGATGATACATTGTTAAATTAGGTGGCTATAAACCAATCAGCTGTGGTCTTTGTGGTTTCAGTATTGTAGTAGCTTTGCAGGGATTTATGCATCATATGCATTTTGTACAAGTTGCCACAATCAGCAAAACGAACAGACAATGTAATAACATTGTGTAAGCCAATGTAATATGTTTTTAAAGGTTTCCTCTGAAGCCAGACCTTTGTTGGGGGGGAAACTTGCAGATATCTTCCTCAGAGTGGCAAAATTGTTTCTGTGAACTCTGAATGGCTTTGTTTGGGTGTAAACAAGTGAAAATAATGACGTTTGATCATAAATTGCGAGACTCCCCTCTGGAAGAAGCTGGCTATCCAACACAGGCTTTGAAGTTTACCTGTTTAAAATGCAAAGTTACCTTTTGAGCTTACTGCTGCATAACTTCAGTGTCCTTTATAGAAACATGCCTTTCAGGTCTTGTTTCAGTCTTTGTTTTCATAGCAGCAATCGAGGTCATGTCATATTATTGTCAAAATATAATTTGTAAAATTGTAATGGTATTGAAACAGTTTCTAAGACTGTCAGATAACTGTAGCAGCAACCTTGATGGCAATTTAGTTATGATGTATAGATTGGGTTCCTTTTAGTTTGGTGACAATGAGCACAGGTACTTATTCTAAGCATACTTGTGTGTCTGATGCTGAACTTACTTATGTTTTTCTGGGACAAGATTTCTGTTCCTCTGCATCTAGTGATGATGTTAATTTTTGATTTCTCCCAGTGCTTTATTCAGCGGTCTTGGTGTTGTTGAGACTTCGGCTCCGTCCGTGACGTGCATGTTTGTCTGTTCTGTCATAACAATGGCAGGCGGTAATGTGTGTGCTGCTTTGAGCGTAGCTGGAGCCCTGACGGGGGGCGCTGTAGCGGGGGGAGGTGGGGGGGGGGTTGTGTTTTTGGCAAAAGCCTCTGGGGGTGTTGGGTGGGGTGGGGGTGGGGGTTATCGTGATGTGACGGATGCATCAGCAGCCTGGCTGCCATTTGAGCAGCGTTAAACATCAAAGCCCCAGCCCCACCACACTGCTACTGACACTGTTTCCCTATAGCTCTTGTGCTGGAACTGCCATTAAAAAAATCTGCAATTAAAAAAGTGTGTGTGTGGGTGAGAGAGCGAGAGAGAGATGGGGAGAGAACGAGATTGTATGAATGTTTCTGTGTGTGTGTGTGTGTCTGTGAGATAGAGGTAGAGAGATGGTGTGTATGTGTGCCTGCGTTTGTGTGTTTGTACAGAGCTGCCAAGGAAAAGCTGTGTGTTTGTGTGTGTGAGAAACAGAGAGGGGGGATTTATCATAGTTTTGTTTCCTTTTTGTTCTACTGTTGTCACTAATTCTCTAAGGCCGTCGCTCAGACGATCGTGACGGCTGCCGCTGACTCCAGCCTCAGAAGCGCAGCCTTCGTAACCAGCGCTGCCTCTGTGCACGCCTACGTGAGTGGGGTATTTTCCTTTTCATTATTGCCGCCAGTTGGATGCAGGTAACACAGACAACAGGTTGCGTTTAATCCTCAGAGGTGGTGATTAAGAGAAACACAGCCAGAGCTGCTTGTTGATGGCAGCAGCGCGGCACGGCGTGGCGGGCGCGGTGCAGGGCTGGGTTTGGCTCGGATCGAGTGTGGTGCGCTCCTCTTGTTGCCTGGCTAAATGAGAGTTGCATGCGCTCTCTGTTTTCATGAAGTTGGTTAAAACTGATCAATACCAGGTGCCTCATTCGCTGTCCCTCACCACAACTTTTGGATCTTATGAAGACTAAGTAGATGTGTACACACATACATACATGCACACACACACACACACACACACACACACACACAATCTATTCAAGGCTGTTTTAGAGGAAGTCACTAGTGAATAGAGGCAATAATTTATTCCAGGGAAGTTTTGCTGTTTTTGTTTACTCCTTGTAATGTTCCAGATTATACTTTTGTAATTAGGTCCACAAAAGGACTACTGTGGTTGTGTTCCTGGATAGATGGTTTTGGCAGTCGTCAGGGCAAGGGCAGTCATCCCTACAACTCCCACCATGTCCTTTGCTTTTCATTTCTGTCTGCATTTCCCTGGTGAACTCTCTCTCTTTCTTTCTCTCTCTCTCTCTCTCTCTCTGTTCTCTTGGTTTGCCCTCTGCACATTCTCTGGCAGGAGACACATGTTCTTCTTCTCTCAGTGGCGTCACTGCAGACGGCCTTACGCTCTTTTCTCCTCTGTCTCTCTCCAGCCCCCCTCAAGCCAATGAGACCCCCCCACTCCCTGCTCTGCCTGATTTCCTAGCACTCCTCCACCCCCCACTCTCTATTCGCCCTCACTCACTCTCTGTCTATTCCTCTTTCTCCCTCTTACTGTCTGCCATTTTGCCTGTTTACCATTTACCCCCCATGCCGTTGCCCTTCCGTGTGTGTGTGTGTGTGTGTGTTTTTCAGACGGGAACTCCAGGATGTGTCTGAAGTAACCGTGAGTGACAGGGGGCTTTTGGAGAAGGGGTGAAGGCTGAGCGGGGTGTCTGTATCTGTGTGCATGCGTGTGTGTCCTCTGTGCCTGAGGTGTGTGTGTGTGTGCGTGTGTGTGTGTGTGTGATGGGTGGGAAGTGTGCTTGTGTGTTCATTACGTTGTCATAATCAGGCGGTGTTGTGATTGGCACCTCCCTCAGGGCTACACTTGTGGGCTTTGTGCAGCTGTTTTGCGTTGTTTTTGTTGTGATTGCTTTTAGGTGACGTGTCATTGCTAACCACGTTCCAACTCCTACCTCTGTGTACGCATGTACCATAGGAGGTTCATTTTGATCCAGTAATGTTATGCTTCGTACACACATACACTCACACACACCCACAAACCCTCACAAAGACACACGCAGGCTCATGCACACAGTCACATGCACGCACAAACAAACAAATATCCACCCACACAGAGTTGCACACACACACACACACACACACAGACGACCTCGGGCACTTGCATTAGCATTCTGGGGCTTGTTGCACTCCAAGCCTAAAAGCCGTATCCTGCCATCAGCGCCACCCAATAGAGCCCTGCCAGTCAGTCAGCGGAGGAGAGGAGCCGCCCCTGATATCGCCATGGTTATTTAGTTTCTTGTATGAGTGGGAGCAGGGGGGTGTGGGGGTGAGGATAGCGAGGGGTGGGGAGGGGGTGGGGTGCTTGGAATAGGTCTCTATTACTGTTACATTTTTCTGCCAGGAGGTGCTCTTTATGACCTGTCATTTCATTAGTTATTTTCAGACTGTCTCTCACTAGGACCCCCACACACACACACACACACACACACTCAGGTCGCTACACAACAAATCCCCTGGTCTTAACTTGCATATGTGTGTGTTTCCTGTTTGTTTGACAGTGAAACGTTGAAAGAGATTGTGTGTATGTGTGTGTATACATGTGTTTGCTCCTACCTGCATCTGTAGGTGAGGGGCGAGAGGGATGAAGATGGGAAAATAATTGTGTTTGTGTGTGTGTGTGTGTGTGTGTGTGTGTGTAAAGATTTATAGCTGTTCTTTATTGTTATTATGTAAAGACAGTAACACAAAGAGCTTCTCTCTCTTGCAGCTGATATTTTGTTTATTTTGCATGCGTGCATTTTAGATGGCTTTGAACAGATGTGGCATACATACATTATATTTCTCATGTGATATGACATTTCATATATCAGCTGTACATAGTATCTGTTTCCAGTCCTGTTTAAAGCTTAGCTTAAAAATATATATATTGTACATATGTATCTGTGTTTCCAGTCCTGTTTAAAGACTTAGCTTAAAAATATATATTTATATATTTCTATATATATTTACACACACACACACACACACACACACTCAGGTCGCTGGACTTTGGTCTTAACTTGCATATGTGTGTGTTTCCTGTTTGTTTGACAGTGAAACGTTGAAAGAGATGTGTGTATGTGTGTGTATACATGTGTTTGCTCCTACCTGCATCTGTAGGTGAGGGGCGAGAGGGATGAAGATGGGAAAATAATTGTGTTTGTGTGTGTGTGTGTGTGTGTGTGTGTGTAAAGATTTATAGCTGTTCTTTATTGTTATTATGTAAAGACAGTAACACAAAGAGCTTCTCTCTCTTGCAGCTGATATTTTGTTTATTTTGCATGCGTGCATTTTAGATGGCTTTGAACAGATGTGAGGCATACACTATATTTCTCATGGATATGACATTTTTAGATAAGAAAGCTGCTGTGCTGTGCTACAGCTGTTCATATATCAGCTGTACATACTGTATCTGTGTTTCCAGTCCTGTTTAAAGACTTAGCTTAAAAATATATATATTATATATTTATATATATATTTATTTTTTCCCTAATGCACTTGGACAAAACCACCTGAGCTGGACTTTGTCCAGTTTCATATTTCAATGAATTTAAGCCAATGGCATGTTAACAAAACTCATCATAATAAATTGGTTGCAATTTAGTTTTAGTCATTTTATTAGTACCATTTCTTACTTTGCAGGAAACTCTTTTGATGTTTGTTTTTTTTTGTGATATGGGCACGTCTTTATGATAGACAAACACACACACACACATGCAAGTTCTGTCAGGCCTTTCCCCTCTCCATAATCATTCAACTCTTCTTTAGGTTCTGTGTCTTATCTTCTCACTGCTTTAAAATGGGTGTTCATCTCCATGCGAAACGTTACATGCCTCACGCCTCAGATATCACTTTAGGTCCTCCCAGATGGAGTTGGAGAGGGAGATGGCAAGTGTGTGTGTGTATGTGTGTGTGTGTCTGTCTGTCTGTCTCTTTGTGTGTGTGTGTGAGTGTGTGTGAGAGAGATAGAGTGTGTGAGATTGCCTGAGCTCAACTATAAATGGATTTTGGTGACTTTCTGATTGAGGGGAGAAAGTGCTTTTTATCATCCCCTCCTTGTCAGCTTTTTGGCTTCCACAGAAAAGGACATGCGGCCGATAATCTTGCACGCCGGCCCTCTACACCGCGCACACACACACACACACACACACACACACACACACACACACACACACACACACACACACAAAGAGAGAAACAGAAAGAAGAAAAACAATACATAAAATGTGTGTGGGAAAAAAAATCTAACAGAGCGCGAGCAAGGACAAAAAAAGGGCAAATGCAGGCCACAGGGCTGTCAGATAAAGGCCAAAAATGCAGTGTGAACTGCGAGCTGTCAGAGCCAATGAGCAGCACCCAAGGCAGCCGTGGAGTGAGTGAACGACCCTCTGATGCTATTCCTCTCTTCTCCTATTGATCCCAGCCTAGCCATACACTCTACTTAACCAAGAGAGCAAAACACACTCGTATTACTACGGAGATGTGAAGGCTTTGAAAAGGGCAGAGATTTGAGGCTGGATTGTTCTAAGTTTAGAGGTTGTGGGTGGCAAATGGTTGACAATAGTAGAAGCATTTAATAGGCAACTGAAATGAATTTGCCCGCATTGAAAGTGCGCTCAATGAAATGATAGTAAAGAAAAGTGATTTATCCTACCGTTAATGATATCTTTGCAATTATTTCACAGATACATTTCTGTGTGTGTGTGTGCGTGTGTGTGTGTATCATCTACAGGAGCGGTGGGAACTCCTCTTCCTGGAGTAGAGGTGCGCATTGTCCTGACCAACTCCACCAACACCACTATTGCAGAGGGTAACAGTAAAGAGACTCGGGTGAGTCGCTCACTCCCAACTGATCGCCATCAGCATGCCTTGGGACTAGTAGTTAGTTGTCTAATAACAATGCAGCGCATGAATCAGGAATTCATTTGGAAATCATTTGGAATCATGGTTGCTAGCCATATTAGCATGTTCAAACATACACTGCTATACTGTACAAACATTTATGGCAATCCATCACTTAATAAGGCAGGAGATATTTTGAACCCACTGAATTTGTGCCCATTTGTATCTTTTCTGTATTCTCTGTATGCACAGTAAATTGTGGTTGTTGTTAGGGTGAAGGCAAGATAAGGTTAGGGCTCTGTTTGGTTGCGACTCGTGAGCTTATAGTGAGAGATGTAGACAGTTATTTCCTGTGGACAGTTTTTATAGTTTATATGTAATTCATTTGTGGACAGGCCTTTTATTGTTTATTGGCAGTTTTCTAACACTGTTTTTTATTTGTTTGTGTGTGTCTCTTTGTCATTGTGTGTGTGTGCGTGTGTGGGTGTGTGTGTGTTCAGGTGCGTCCCGGTCTGGAGGGTAAAGAAGGGGAGCTGATGGTGCGTGGTCCATCTGTCTTCAGGGAATACTGGAACAAACCTCAGGAGACGGCCGAGGCCTTCACTAACGACGGCTGGTTCAAGACAGGTACAGCTGCACACAATCCAACATCACAGCACTGCACACACAGACACACACACACACACACACACACACACACACACACACACACACACACAAGCTAAATGTCTCTAATAAGTGCTACAGTCTCTAACTCAAGTCACAGTTGTGGCAGATCTGCAGTGCTAACACTGTCTATCTCCCTCAGTCAGGTGTGTCTGGAATAGTCAAGTAAGTGGTCCTGGAAGAATCCTGGTGTTGAGCTCACTCACAGCCCATTCCAGTCTTGCCCCTGATGGCCTAACTAGCAAAAGTGATTGACTTGAGGGCTCTCTCTCTCTCTCTGTATATTTCTGTATCTATGGGTCTCCCAGGTCTTAATTATCAGATGACTGAAAGGTTAGCCCAGTGTAAAAATGGCCTCTTCTCAGTAGGTCAGTGAGCTGCTGCAATGAGCTAGCCTACCTGCTGAATCACTGCGGAAAGTTACACAAGTTTACTTGTGCCCAGCTGTCAGGCAGACAGTGTTACTGCAGACACTATTTAGACGTTATTTGTGACATTTGAAACTACTGAAGGGTTATTGATGGGTTTGCATTAATGGTGTAGTATAGCAGCAGTGTGTATATATGTTTATGGACCTGTGTGTGTGTGTGTGTGTGCATTCGTGGTGTAAACCACAAAGAGAAGCTGTCAGTCAAACTGTGGCCTCTAAGGATGGAAGCCAGGGGAAATGGAAGAAAGATGAGAAGAAGAAGAGGAACGACAGAGAGAAGACTGGATGGATAGAGGGGTGAACTGGAGGTGGAGTGTAGAATGTTCTGGAAGAGAGTAAGAGAGAAAACTGGACTGAATTGAGAGGTTTGAGCAAGAGAGGGGGAGAAAGAGAGGGAGAAAGATGAAGAGAATAAATGATGAGTATGGCCTTGAAATATCTAAGAAGGAGTACAAAAATCAGATAGGGAGGACTGTGCAAGTCTCTCTCTTTCTCTCTCTCTCTCTCTCTCTCACACACACACACACACACTCACACACGTACAGAGTATAGAAATAGGCGATCAATCCTGTATCTTTGGAGCAACTGAGTCTGAGCTTGGCGAGGAAGCAGAGTGGGGGAGCAGAGGAGAGAGGGAGTGAGAGCAAGCAAGAGGGTAAGGGGTACGATGGGGGGAAGAAATGAAATGATGGGGTGAGAGAAAGAAAGAAAGAAAGCGGGAGGAGAGGAGCTGGCTTTAATTGGTTCTTAAGGCTGGAAGGATGAGGCTGTGGTGCGCTGCACGCTGCTGTCACACCCCATTACACACACTGGCCTGGTAATGAGAGCCAGCGCAATCAGCTCCCTCAAGACCAGGCCCCCAGCCACTCGCTCTGTGTGTGTGTGTGTGTGTGTGTGTGTGTGTGTGTGTATATGTCAGTCTCTGTGTGAGTGTGTGTGTTACTGTGTATATTTGTGTATGAGTGTATGTGTGTGTGACTATGGTTTTGTGATCTGTTGGTGGCACTGACTCTTTGTACTCCTAACCTCCCAGTGTATGGTCTGAGAAACCAACATTCTGGAGTCCGGTGTGTCTGTATGAAACTGCACACTCATGCAGTCTTATTATTCTGATGAGCCCATTTGTATTCCCAGTCATGTCCTGTGCTGTGCTGACCCCTTTAAAGGCATACTGTATCTGTCCACTCAAACTCTACTGTACAAAGACTGGGCTGGTTCTGAGCCTGACCGCATTGAATGATGGGAAGGTTGGAAGGGTTGAGTCCCTCTGCTGGAGCAGGATTGCCTGCGGCAGCCATCTTGTAGGGTCATAGGGTCTAAAAGTAGACACAGGTGTGTGTGTGTGTGTGTGTGTGTGTGTGTGTGTGTGTGTGTGTGTGTGTGTGTGTGTGTGTGTGTGTGTGTGTGTGAGAATCAGCTCTCCCTCATCTTTCACTCGTCATCAGTCTATTTGTCCCTTTCTTCCTTTCATTCCCTCACTGCTCTGTGTCTCATCTGGTTTCATTCCATCCCAACCTAACACACCTTAAGAGTGGGACAAAGTCAGAGAGAGAGAGAGAGAGAGGAAGAAGGAAAGAGCAAGAGAGGGGGTATGAGAGAGAGAGATTGAAAGAGCTAAAGAGAGAAAGAGATAGAGTGAAAGGGAGTGAGTGAGACATGGAGTGAGAGAGAGAGAGGTGGTGGGAAGAGAAAGGGATCAATGTGGCCCCAGCTTGCCCAGTTGTGTCTTTAATTGCACAAGTGCAGTGGCCCACACTGACTGGCACCTCTATAGATAATCTGTCACCCTTTTCTCCAGTGTTCACTTTTGCGAATCTCCCCACTCGTTTGTTGCCATCGATTTTTTTTTTTCTTCCCCGTCCACTTCCCTTTGTAATGCTCTGTCCAACACCCCCCCCCCCACACACACACACACACACACACTCACACACTCACACCCACACACACATACATACTGATGCATACACACCTTCTCTTCCTTGCGCCCTTCCTCTCTCTCGCCATCCTTGGGGGTGCAGTTGGCCATGCATGCTCTCCGAGGACAAGACCTGTTTTGCGCTGCCACAGGTCAGAGGTCAGGGTCAGAGTTCCCCTGAAGGGCATCACTGCACTAGTGCCCTCTGCATGGAGCTCCATACTGAATACACAGGAGGAGAAAACATGAGAATTGTGTGTTTGTGTCTGTGTCTGTGTCTGTATGTGGGGCAGAGAGAGACAAACAGAGAGGCGTGCGTGTGTGTGTGTGTGTGGGGGGGGGGGGCGGCTTGGCAGAGAGATACAAAGAGAGGAGTGTGTGTGTGTGTGTGTCAGTGTCAGTGTCAGTGACTCATAGAGGAGAATTGCAGTGTGACTGCTGCTGCTCCTTGTATGTTGGCTTCCAGGAGCGCAGAAGAGAGGAATAATACACAAACAAACTTCACAGCTGTCCATCAGAAATACACCAATCCAGTCCTGCAGTGTAGACTCTGCAGACCTGCTCATAGGCCAACAGATTAGGGAGACACGCATTAGCAAATACTCCAAATGCTCATCTGTCACCCTGGATGAATGATAGATCCACATCGGGAGAAGTTAGTCTGATGGGGATGGGGGTTAGGGTGTGTGTGTAAGCTGTGTGTGTGTGTGTGATGGGAGGGTGGGGTGGTAGTGAAGGAGAACCAGATAAAACACCCACCTCCTTATAAGTAAGAGTATCGAGCGGAAGCTGCAGGAATGGTGTCTGGGCTGTTCATTTGATTCGCCCAATCCCCCCCCGCCCGCCCGCCCCCGCCGCTCTGTTTAGGCAGACATCATTAACTTAGTCCTTCTCAGGAAGACACAGGCAAGAGAAAGATGGACCTGCTCATAGCCTCAACACTGTCTATTAAAGACAGGAGGAGTCAGAGAGTGAGGAAGAGGAGGAGGAGGAAGCATTGCTTGAGTGGGGGAAAGAGAAAGGGAGGGATGGAAGAGGCATAAGGGCTAAGGGGGAGAGGAAGAGATGAAGAGAAGGAGAGTTAGGGTGTGAAAGAGAGGGAGCGAGAGAAGGAAGAAGGGATGGACGTAGGCAGCAATGAGGGTGGTGTTCTATTTATTTATTTGAAGAGTCTGGCCTCTGTGCCATGCTGTCTGTTATCAGCCTAATGTCACGTCCGTCTTCTGGTCACACCTCAGCTTCTGCCCTGCTGCCAATGTCATGCTCCTCGTCCCATGCCGCCACACACACACACACACACACACATTTATACACACACATAAACACACAGGCCCAGAGGGAAGGAATTCTCCTCTCCACCAGGACCTCCACTGATTTTACACTTCACCTAGTGACTAACCCTGTCTTGGCTTCACACCACTGGCAGGGAAATATCTCCTTAGAATATAAATATGAACCAGTGACTCCGGTGGCTCCTTCTCAGTCATATACATCCAGCTGCCATGTTGGAAGAAGGAGACGTTTTACTCGCTAGTGTCTGTTTTAGTCTTTTATCTGGAGAAGATCAAACAAATCTGTTTAAATTGCTAACTGTTAAATTGACGTGATTATTTAGATACACATGTTCACACATGCACATACACACACACACACAAAACACAGGTAAGCACATTCATAACACATACATACACACACACACACACACGGCTGATGAAATGCACACAATGACAGGCAGTGCTGTGAGCCAGGGGTTGTGGTGGCATCTACATTACACTACATTACACTACACTACATACATCCCGGCTGTCATTGTTGTGCCCTTGAGCAAGGCACTTAACCCTAAGTTGCTCTAGGGGAGACTGGCCCTGATATAGTTAATAGTTGACAAATGTAAGTCGCTTTGGATAAAAGCATCTACTAAATGCATAAATGAAAATTAATGAATGTACATTATTGCGTTATCAGATAACAGTGAAACAGCTCTGTTGCGGATGCAGTCCTTATCCATATTAATTCATTGGCATAATGATCTGAAGATGCTGTCTGCCTCGGATTCATCTGAAAAACGTGAACAAAGCAAACTTGTCTGGACACCGAAAACAGAATTTGTAAACAACATTTGTGCCCTGATTGGTCATATGCCAGTCACATGACTAGTTCACGTGATCTTTGCAAGGAAGCCAGGGGGAAAAAACTGCAGAGACCCCTCCACAGAGACAGAATCAAGATCCGCATTTGGACAGAGATCGTTTCTGTTCTGCATATTGCGTTTCATTTGATTGCGGTTTAATGTGTTCGTAGATTGAGAGAGACAGTGCAGTCTCTCACACAACAAATACTTATACACTCACAAATAGTAGATTGGGACAAAATTATTATTTTTTTTTTCTTTGCCATGTGTTCCCTATTGTGCACACCCCCATACATGCTTGTATTCGCACACACCCCATTGTCAGTTGACATTAAACACTGTACACATACACACACACACACACATACAGTAATATGCAAAACTGAACACATACAATACACTTTCAATTTGAAACGCACACATTCTGTGCACTGATGTACTGTAATTTCCTGATTATTACCTGAGGTTAATACATTGATTTTGTAAAATTTCTTCATCTGTGAAGTTAATACATGGGTGAGAGCTGTATACAGGATTACATTTATTTTCACCCATTCTACTTGATCTGATCTGATTGTGATTCAAAAGATTTTTTAGTAAACTGAGGTTAAAACATAGGTGAGGTTAATACAAGGGTGAGGCCAGTACATGGTTTAGTTTTTTTTACTTTGCATAAAACACTGACCTGAGGTTTATACATGGCATGGCTTATATTCAGAAAATTACTATAATTGATAGTTGACAAATGTAAGTCGCTTTGGATAAAAGTGTCTGCTAAATGCATATATGTAAATGTAAATGGACAGGCATTCTTAGCCTGGCAGGAATGAAGAGGCTCTTTCCACTGACCAAGACTTGTTTAATACTGTACATCACACAGACTATTCCAGCTTTAGCTTTTTTGTTGAGACCCAGTTGGAAATCCTTACTGTCACACTGGTATCATTCAGACTCCTTTCTTCTGTCAGCTTTGTGATGTGGTTGCGTGAGTGTTGGGTGTATGAGCCTGAATGTGTACCTCTCATGCTATTGTCATGAACACTTAGCCCAGATTCACCTAGACAGATTTGTTCAGCAAGACAATGCAGTGTGTTTTTTTTCCTCTCTCTCTCTCTGCCGTCACCAGTGCAGACGGTGTGTGTAACCTGTTTTTGTATGTATCGGATGATTGTTTAGTTAAATGCGGTGTGCACCCATTTCTGCACATTTACACATGCCACGTCTCCACGCCTGGTGGTGGTTCTGCCGCTCTTTAAAGCAATGAATCATGCTGGGGCTCCTGTTTGACACAGAGAATTCTACAGCGGTACGGCGTGCTCACTATGCAAGGCAAGGCGTTTAGACGGAGCATGTGCAAGAGTGCGTTTGATCCTCCATAGGTTATCAGTCCTGGCGTCCAACCCCCCCTCCCAACACACACACACACACACACACACATACACACCCTTCCCCTCCCCACTGCACCCCCCACCCCCAACCCACCCAATGCTGCATCTCCCTTGCTACCTCCTGAAGTGTGACGTGAAAACACACACACACACACACACACACACACACACATACTCACACTGCCACCTCCCTCTCCCTCTCCTCTTAAATGCATTGTTTAAAACAAATGAGATCACTCATCCGAAGTGCAAGTCACTCTCATGTATGATATTAATTACTTTATTTAGAAAAAAAAGAGGGGGAAGGAAAGTTAAGGGAGATAAATAGCATAAGAGTTGTATTTTTTTCATTCTGTCCTTTTTTTCATTGGTCTTTTTTTCCTTTTTTTTTTTTTGATCCGTTATTCATTCTCATTAGTGCTTTCGTTAAAGCGTGGTATGTTTTAATGCCTGCATTAATATTCATGTCGCTGTTGTGTTCTACCACTGTTCCTTCAGAGAGATGGCCCCGCCGAACAGACCTCATTAATGGAACACAGATAAGGCTGACAGAGGAGGAGGGAGTGTGCGTGCGTGTGTGCATGTTTGTGTGTCTTGTGTGTGTGTGTGTGTGTGTGTGTGTGTGTGTGTGTGTGTGTATGTGTGTGTGTCGGAGAGAGAGAAAGAGTGATGGGGAGAGAGCAAATGTGTGTGTGTGTGTGTGTGTGTGTGCGCGTTTAAGATAGATAGAGAGGGGAGGATGGTAAGTGTGTGTGTGTGTATGTTATGTATGTCTGTGTGTGTAGGAGAGAGAGAGAACAAGTGTGTGTCCGTGGAGGGAAGGGGGGCCGAGAGAGTGTGTGTTTGTGTGTGCGTGTTTGAGAGAGAGAGAGAATGACTTGTGTGATTGCTAACATGTAATGCAGTATCGATCACTGAGTTGTGATGTGCTGTATCAGAGAGATGGAAGCCACAGCTTTTTTTTTCCATTAGATTGAAAGATGCTCTTTTAGCAAAGTGCACACACACACAACAAAACACACACACACACACAAAATCCCCCCCCCCCACACACACACACACACAGACACATGCTGTCTCTGCATGGGTGGTGACACCTACGTGAGCAATGCTGGATCCTGTCAGTCCACTGTGTGCTCGCTGAGGTGTAAGTGTGGCCGACGTGGAACAAGGCTTCTGTCAAGCTGCCCTTTCCACAGCTGTCAGTTCCCTTACAGCACCCTCACGCACACACACACACACACACACACACACACACACACACACACACACCAGCACTCAAAGACTGGCCAGTGTACAGTGTGGGTCGATGAATGCGTAGAAAAGATGTTTGCTTTTCTGTCTATGCAATTGTTTGTCTGGCTCTGATATCTAAGGCTGTGTGTGTGTGTGTGTGTGTGTGTGTGTGTGTGTGTGTGTGTGTGTGTGTGTGCACACGCGTGTGCGTGTGTGAGACAGAGTGAAAGTATTATAATATATATTAGTACGATATTATTATGTACTGTGATGCAAGTCAGTTAAACTTTAATTACTTCACACATTTTAATCTTGCTATTTAACTTTTTCCATGGGAAGTCTAGACACTGTAACAGTGATGTGCTGTGACATGAAGCAATCACTCAAATAAGATAATTAGATTAAATCACATAGAAACAAACCAACTGTTGCAAATTATGCAAGGACCACTCTTGAGAAACATTGAGACGATTTCAGTTTTTACTGGGGACATAGAAGTGAAATTGACTTGAACTCTTGACATATTGACATATATATGTCGTTGTGTTACGTTATGTAGCATTAATTGTGTGTGTAGATAGTGTGAAAGTGCAGACCTGTGTTTCTGGAATGGCTTTCAATGAAAACACTCTGGAGCAGTCTAGCATGAGATTGGCCTGTCACCTGTTTGGGTTCATACATGGCTGGTGAGACAGGAGAGAATATCCTGTTATTCCATCTCTCTCTCTCTCTCTCTCTCCCCCCCCTTTCTTTCTCTGTCTTTCCCCGCCTCTGTCTCCCCTGCCCTGTCTATGTCTCCCCTTCTCTAACTCTGCACCTACGCCTCATCAGTCAGGGCTACGGTGGAATCTCAATCTCATCCGCTTTGCAACACCACGCTGAGGATTACTGCTGATTGCATCACACGTTTGTCCCCTTTTGATATCCGGTTGGCCGTCCTCCTTCTCAAAGCGTCAGACGGAGGAGAGGCAAAGAGATGGGGGGGGGGGGGAGGAAGAGAGGGAGAGAAGAAGAGGAAGACAAAAAATAAGCCCAATGCAATTAGTCTTCTTATCATTTTAATTAGAAAAAGCACTGGACCATATCACTCTCCTTCACACACACAACTATAGAGACTGTGTATGTGCGTTTGAGTGCGAGTTTGTGTTTGTGTGTTTTGCCTGCTCTTGTATGTTTGAGTGTGTGTTTGTGTGTTTGTGTTTGTGTGTTTTGCCTGCTCTTGTATGTTTGTGTGTGTGTTTGTGTGTTTGTGTTTGTGTGTTTTGCCTGCTCTTGTATGTTTGTGTGTGTGTTTGTGTGTTTGTGTTTGTGTGTTTTGCCTGCTCTTGTATGTTTGTGTGTGTGTTTGTGTTTGTGTGTTTTGCCTGCTCTTGTATGTTTGTGTGTGTGTTTGTGTTTGTGTGTTTTGCCTGCTCTTGTATGTTTGTGTGTGTGTTTGTGTGTTTCAACACTCCATTCCATCAATTCTCTCAGTGTTAATCAGGGCTGCATTGTGCTGTCCAGGCACTCACTTTTTTCTGATACACACACACACACACACACACACAGAGAGAGAGAGTCAACTTCAGTTTGTCTATTTTATTTAATTTACTCCAGTGTTTGGTCTACTGGCCCTGAGGCATCTGGCAAGAGATGCTGAGAAGAAATAGCAGAGAGGTTGTTTGACCTGACCTTGTGGCCTCTCTCTCTCTTCCACCTTTTTTTTTTTTTTTTGAATTTTGAATTTTTGTTCAGCCCCCCAATACAGTTCCAGAGTTGTAAAACTCAGAGGGAAGTTGCTTGTCTTTCACTGTCTCTGGTGTGTAGCTTGTTTATGTGGGTGACATGGTGACCTCTCTCTCTCTCTCCTCCTCTTCCTCAACCCCCCCCCACACACACACACTTCTCCCAGCTGTGCCTAATCACTCGCCCTGCTTTTCCCATGGATTTATCATACACAGGAAGACAACACTTGACTGTCTAAGAAGGTGTGTGTGTGTGTGTGTGTGTGTGGGGCGGGTGTTGGGGGTTGTCTGTAAATACACTTTTACTGGAGTGTTAACACCTATGTACTCGCTTTTTTTCTTTTCTTTCCCTTTCAGTCCAACACACACACACATGCACACATACACACACTTTTTCCTCACCCACTCTCTCTCCTCCACCCTTACCCTCACTCCCTCCTCTCTCGCACCCTCCCCTCTCTTCTCCCTCTCCTCTCCCTTCACCCAGCCCTATCAGTGCGAGGCAGTGGTCTGTGAAGAAATTCCCAATATCTAAATTTACACACTGTATCAATCTTGTTTAATGGACTAGAAAGCTTATTGCTGCAGCGCAGCGCGGTGGTGGTGGTGTTGGTGGTGGCGGAGGCGGTGTGGGAGAGAGAGGGAGGGAGGAAGGGAGAGAGAGAGGGAGAGAAGGAGAGGGGGCAGTGGTGATAAATTGCACCGGCACAGCGACAGCCGCCCGTGATGTATAATGAAATATTTATGATTTATCCCGACTAATAAACTGAAATGAAGTGCATGATGTATGGGAACAGATGGGCCCCACTATTGACGCCGAGAGAGAGAGAGGGGTGGAAGGAGGGAGAGAGGGCGTGGAGGTAAGAGAGAGAGAGAGAGAGGGAGAGAGAAAGAGGGCACTGAAAAAGGAGCAAGGAGGAAAAGGAAGTGGAGAGAGGGTGAGCGAATGAGGGAAGGAAGGATAGCAAGGGAGGGTAGAAGAGTAAGAGAGAGACGGGGGGGGGGCAGGAGAGAATGCTGTGGGGAGGGAAGGAGGGAGGGGGAGATCAAGAGGAGAAGGAAGGAGCAGATTATTGATGGAGGGGACAGAGAGAGAGAGCGGTCTGAAGATGGGGTGGAAGGAAGAAAAAGCCCAAGAATTGGAGAGGAGCATTTAGTAAGTGAGATGAGAGTGATTGTCAGATCAGGGCTTCATAAGGAGGACTGTTATTAGAGTGATGTGGATTCCTTCCAAACGGCCAAACTTATGGAGGTAGTGGCAGTTTAAAGTCAGCCTGTGCATTAGTGTGATGTGATATAATGGCCTGATTGAGTCCATCAAGAGCGTGAGGGGAGAGACAGTGCACCAATTATTGCCATTTATTTTGATGTGGGGGGTATTGTGTGATGGAAAGTGTGCTAATGGTTTGGATTCTTTTTAATGTGAGGAGTCATTTATCTGGATAAAGGCGTGAAAAAATAACATGCAAGATGAACAAGAATGGAAATGTGAGTGTGAGAGGGAATGAGAGGACCAGTTTGTGAGTGAGACTGGGTGGTGGTGGTGAGGGGGGGAGTGTGTGTGTGTGTGTGTGTGTGTGTGTGTGTGTGTGTGTGCGCTGTCAGCTACCAGCACAGGTAGCACGCAGAATGCTGACCTACACAAGAGTCTTGTCACCTGTCACCAGGCTTCAGTCTGCAGCTAGTCACGACCTGCCACCACCACCCGGCCCGCTCACTTAACCCCCCCAACACACACACACACACACCACTATCACCAGAGCAGTGCATGGCCGCTAACACCAGTCCCAACACCTCTCCCCACCTCCCATCACACCACCTTCCTCTGTTCCATCTGCCACCCTGCACTCTGTAATGACCTACAAAGGACTCCCAACACCTCACTCTCTCTCTTTTCTTTTTCTCTCTCTTCCTCCCTCCCTCTCTCTCGCCCTCGCTTTTTATCTCTTTCTTTCTTTCTCACCTCTACTGTATCGTACTCTCTCCCTCTCCTCATACCTGCTCACTCGCTCTGTGTAAAACCAGTCTCTCTCTGAAGCTCTCTGTCACACACTCTCTCTTTCTCTCACACACACACACAAACACACACACACACACACACACATTCATCTCCTTCCCCCCTCCCCCCTCCTAACCATCATCGTCCTGCCCAGCTGAGCCCTCACACTCAATAAAACAGCCTTCTCACCTGCCTCCTCCCTTCCCTTCCCACACACACACATTCTCTCCATCTTTCCATCTCTCTCTCTCTCTCTCCATCTTTCCATCTCGCTGTTTTGCTCCTTTGTACTCGGTCTCTCTCAGTCTCTGTTTTCTCTCAATCAGAGCAGTTCTTTTGCTTTCTTTTCTTTCTCTATTTCACCCTTTATTGCCTCTCATTCTCTTCCCATCTCTCTCTCTCTCTCTCTCTCCCTCTATCCCAGACTTGACTTGGTCCAGTGACTTTCCTCTGAGTTACACCAGGTGACCAGTGACAGGAATGAAATTGGTGTGACACGTGTTGAGGTCATTCTCACACTAGCCTTACTTTGAGTTGAGAGAAGTTTCTTCTTCTTGAGTGTGCGTGTGTGTGGGCGAGCGTGCACAAGTGTGATTGTGTGTGTGTGTGTGTGTGTGTGTGTGCACATGTATAAATGGTGCTTGTTTGTAAGTGAGCACTAGCACAGTAGACACACGCCCAAACACACCTGATCTCTGGTCTGTGTCTGTCTGTGTGTGTGTGTGTGTGTGTGTATGTGTGTGTGTGGGGGGGAGGTAATTAAGGGAGCTCCAGCTGAGCAGCTTTCCGCTCTTTGCCCAGGAGATGGAGGCCGAGGAGGCTCGATATAGGCTATTATTAGCCACCCGGGGAGGGGAGTCAGGCAGAGAGGAGGAGAGTTGGGTGGAGGGGGGCAGGCGGCCGAGGCTGGGGCCAGGGCTGGACGCATCTGTCCAGGGAGCGAGCTATGGGGCTGACGGGCCCCGGCTAAAAGCCCCGGACACGGCCATTGACCTGCTGATTGAGCCCTCACCAGCACTCAATCAGACCGGAGCCATGCCGCACACTGAAGCAGCATTTCTCTCTCTCTCCCTCTCTCTCTCTCTTTCTTTCTTTTTCTCTCTTCCTTTCTTTCTCTCACTTCCACTTTCTCTCTCCCTTTCACTCACACTCTCACTCACACGCACACTCGCACACACACACAGTCACGACTACTCCCTGTGGGGTGTTTGCCTAAGGGGGTGGTGTTGGCAAGTCCACACCTACATGTGTATACATGCCATCCATCATGGCTGCTGTGGCCTGGCGGGTGTGCTGGTGCAGGCACTAGTGACCTCACACACAACGACTGGGCCATCCAGTGGTGTAAGACAGTGACCTCATACACATTAAAGGTCATTCTGTGGTGGGCCCCAATGGAAACCCACTGTTTTTCAGTGCATTTTATAGATGCTATTCTGTGAATTCACATGTGTCTGTGTGTTATTCAGGAGGCATGGACTTGGTTCTTTGGCTTTACATTATAGTCTTAACATAGTCTAAACAAGCAGAGCTGTGGAAGGAGGTTTTAAGAAGATACTTGAAATGCAAAATGAAACTCCAAGGCACTCTAATTTCTGAAAAGTTAAAAACCCCTTCAATCTTATAGTTTGGTCATCTAAAACTTTTAAGACTCTATGAGTTCGTCATCAAGCCTTTGTCAGGGAGTCAAACCATTTAAAAATTTTGTAAAAACCCTGTTGTAGAAATTGTTATAATGGAAGTGCCTAAAATGCTTTTCTTGCAGGGATACATAGTCTTCATGGATTGCGCAGTCTATGAAATGGCTCTTAGATACGGTACATGTGTCAGACTAGTGTTTCATCCTGCATAAGCATAGCTTGAATAGACTGTACATGGACTGCATATATATAGTGCTATACGTAAACTTTCGCGATTTGCTGCCTTCATGACAGATGTGTATTAGTTTCCATTAGACAAACGACATGACAGGCTATACATATATCCATTTCAGATACTTAAAAGGTGCATTACTAAATATGTTAAAATGCATATAGTGAAAGTATTTAAAAGAGCAGAAAGCTCATAAAACAACTCATTTATACAATGAAGAGTTTATTTTCGATATCTAGTATGCAACACTGAAACACTATATTTCTACTCCTATGAGTACTCAAAGTGCTTTACAGAGTATGCCTCACGTTCATCCATTCACACACATGCATTCACACAGCGGTGACAGAGGTCGCCGTGCAATGTGCCAACCTGCCAGCGGGAGCAATTTGGGGTTGATTATCTTGCTCAAGGACACTTTGATGGGGTCAGGCAGAGTGGGGCTTGAACCTGCAACCCTTCGGTTGCCGAACAGCATCTCTACCACCTGCACCACCAAGCAAAGTGAGAGTGATGTGGTGGATTGTTAACTCCTTGTTAACTCTCCTGCAGGTGACACGGCAGTGTACAGAAATGGCGTCTACTGGATCATGGGCCGCACATCAGTGGACATCATCAAGACTGGCGGCTACAAAATCAGCGCCCTGGAGGTGGAGAGGCACCTGCTGGCCCATCCACTCATCAATGGTAGGAGATGGGCCTCCAGCTTATGCTTTGTGTGGTTTAGCTGTTAGAGTCAAACAGACTAAAGTGGTGGCCCACTCAGAACTTCATTCACATATTTCACTTGCTTATTGGACCAACCTTTAGGCCGAAGCCTTCGTCAGGGTCATTTTTCAAATGAACTGTCTGTTTTTGGAAGCAAAACATTTTGAATCCGCAAAGAAAAAAAGTATTGCCATCGTTTCCGAGTGGATGAGACCTTGGTCATTCAAATCTTTTTTGGTTTGCTTGTCAGTTCAAAGGGACAATCAGTTTGTTGATGCCTGATTAGTCTATTAGACTAAGCCCCTGTCTGTCTGTCTGTATCTCTCTCTCTCTCTCTCTCTACTGACACCCCCTCTTTCCTTGTTTGTCTCTCAGACGTGGCAGTGATCGGGGTCAGGGACGCCACGTGGGGGCAGAAGGTGACGGCGGTGGTTCAGCTCCAGAGAGGGGCCAGTCTGAGCCTGTCTCAGCTCAAGGCCTGGGCCAGGTGAGCAGCTCTGTGGAGCTGTACAATACCCGTGTACATACTCCCTGTTAGACTCACAGCATGCTAACCTGCTTCTTGAAACCAAAGAGAGAGGCTCTTGCAGAATGCATATGTCAATCAAATATGACAGCATAACGTATATGCTATATGTGAACACAGGCCTATTAATTTACTGTATGCACTGTATATGTGTGTGTTTGCCTATGGACAAAATCTTGAATATAAGTCTGTGCATACCTCTCATTGTGTGAATATGTGAATTTCAAGATTGCATTTTTTCTCTTGAACCCCCTGAGAGACATTAGGAGTGAGAGAATGAGGGATGGGGAGAGAGAGAGAGAGAGAGGAGAATGGAGGGCAGGCTTTGGATTGTGACTCAGGGGCACTTTCTTGGCTGCTGTTTTTCCTCCTCCGTTCTTCCTCCCTTTCTTTCCTTCTTTCTTTCTTTCTTTTTCTTTTTTTCTAAATGTCACTTGTGTTTGTTTTGCCCGAGACGTGAGCCCTGTCAGGAGACACATGTCCCCTTTCAGAGCACTGGCTCAGGGCACTTTAACGCTCACTATCTCTCTCTCTCTTTCTCTCCCTTTCTCGCTTTCCCTCTCCTCATCTTACTCTGCCCATCCTCCCCTCCCAAACCTCACTGTCTATGCTTTTGTGCGTGTGTGTGTGTGTCTCTGTGTGCATGTGTGTTTCTGTGTGTGTGTGTGTGTGTGTGTGTGTGTGTGTCTCTGTGTGTGTGTGCGTGTGGGAACAGGAGTAAGTGTGAGCAACTACAATTTTTTTTATTTCATTATTTTTTTTATTATGTTTCAGGCTTCATGTCTGTGTGTGTGTGTGTTTGTGTGTGTGTGTGTATGTGTGTGTGTCAGCAGTCCATATGGTGTGTGGGTGCTGGACAGCTCTGTTGTGCCGAACTGTGTGGTGGAGGATGCGTCTATGTCACTGACCTGCCCCCACCACACACACACACACACACAGATCCTCAAGCTTAGCTGCAGGGAGTGTAGAAGAGTTGAGAAGAAGAACAGGGTGAAGGGGAGAGAGAGAAAAAGAGAGAGGTGGTGTTGGAGATGCTCACTGCTCAGTGCCCTGGCTGCTTCTGTCACTACACATCTTTGTCAGTGTGTGTGTGTGTGTGTGTGTGTGTGTGTGTGTGTGTGTGTGTGTGCCCGTGTGTGCCCTATTGGTGAAGAGATGCTAGAGTTATGGATGCACACTCACTCACACATTGACTGCCAGCATATTGCATGCAACATTAGGTGAGAAAAGAAGCCCTTACTGCACGTCACGTCCTTAGTTAGCATTGGTAGCACTGGGGAAACACACATGCACACATACACACCAGTGTGCTCAGATGAATAGAAATCACTCCTTAAATTCACATAAACATATACAATGAGGTATAATTTTCTTTGTGTGTGTGTGTGTGTGTGTTAGAGGGGCTGAGAAGTGTGAGGCTTTAGAGGAGATGTATGTTGCTGCCAGGGATGCCATAGAGAAAGTGGTGCTGCATTGTCTAACCTCAGAGCGTATTTAAGCTTGGGAAATGAAAAGCGAGAGGAAACTCCTCCAGGCCTGCCGTCCTCAGCACAACAATTATGCCTGCCTCCAAATGGAGAGCATTTAATTAAGACAGCCCTCTGTTTTTGCCTTCTTTGTTTGTTTTTTGTGTTATGGGGTGTGTGTGTGTATGTCTGTGTGTGTGTGTGTGTGTGTTTTTTCACAAGGATTCCATTGTTTACTGAATTAATGGAATTGGAGATGGCTCGGAGCTCTCTCTCTTTCTCTCTCTCTCTCTCTGGTAGAAGACTGGGTGTGCTTCTGCAGCACTAAATTAGTCTCTCTGAATTATCACAGCACTTTGGAGTGAGTGTGTGTGTGTTTACACATTTGTGGTGTGTGATAATCATTTGTGTGTATATATGTGGTGTGTGCGTGTCTGCATGCATGTTTCATCTGAGTGTGTGTGTTTTCTCAATGTATTTTAGCCAATATAAATGTTAGATTTATGTAGACACAGAGGAGTTGCTGTGGTAGAGTCAGATGCGGTTGTAATGATAATTGCTAAGCATTCTATTAAAACTACAGCAGTTCTAATTGAAACAAAAATTTTACACTAATTGCAGTTCCAGCAAGACCCCAATGTTAGTAACGGTACCCTCTGCTGTTGTTTGTTTGCTTGCTTATTTGTTTGGCCTGTGTTTGTTTGTTTGTTTAGAGAGCACATGGCGCCGTACACCATTCCCACTGGCCTGGTGGTGGTGGAGGAGATGCCCCGTAACCAGATGGGCAAAGTCAACAAGAAGGACCTGCTCAAGCAGTTCACCCCCAGCCAGAGCTGACCTGCTGCCAGTACCACCACCGGTCACCCACCCACCATCACCATGCCACCACCACCACCACAAACATGACCTTCCTGCTCTCCCCCCGCAGCCAGACGGAGACGGCAGAGGCAAGAAGGCCCTGAGGTCAGCCCCGCATGCCAGCACATGACGCTGGGTCGCCTTGTGAAGGTTGACGTGCTTCTGCGCACGGCACCCTCCGCCGCAGCCTTCTTCACCTCTGCCTCTGCTGATTGTAAGGGGATGACTTGTTGGTGCTAAGACACACACACCATTCGTCATAGCTGAACTCTGGCACAGATTATTTTTCTGTTTGATTGATGATTTTGGAATTCAAGTGTTGACACTGACACTAATGAAAGCACTTAGATCATTGTTAATAAAAAGGATGACCAGGACATCAGAAAGTTCACAAGAGTTGTATTGAAATACAGTGTTACACTGTACTTATTATACTGATGCTGATTTTAATACAGTAAAACAGTGTTACACTGTACTGATTACACTGATGCTGATTTTAATTGATTAGTAATGTGGATTTTTCCATAAGTAATGCATTACAGTAATGCAATAGAAATGTAGAAAAGTAAAGATTTAATTGTTGCCTGTAGTAGAATGCTGTAAAATGTAAAGACAAACAACAAAAAATATTTTTTTTAATTTTTTTTTTCTGTAGTCATTAAAAAAGAGGAGAAAAAAAACAAGAAAAGTTTATTAGACAAGTCATTCGCATTAAGCGTGTGCGTGTCTGCGTGCGTGTCTGTATACGTGTATGTGTGTGTGTTTGAGAGCATAGGAGAGAGAGAGTCTCCAGCTGTGTGTACACAGGTGTGATAGCGGGCCCAGAGGCAGTGTGGAGAGAGAGGAAAGGGGGATGATGGAAGCACAGATGGGCTGCTATTCTCTCCTCTTTTCATTTCCCCTCTCTCTCTCTCTCTCTCTCTCTCTCTCTCTTTTCCACCCTTTAGTCACTCATTTTCACACTCATATGGTTGCCATAGCCACACCTTGCACACACTGACACACATGTGCATATTCCCTTCCACACCACAGGGCCCATAAGATCACTGGTGTATGTATGGGAGTCATCGTGGCTTATTCAGGCCTCCATAATCTGAACACACACACACAGTCTTCATATGTGACCCATCTTACACAGGAGTGCCTCAGGCCCTTAGATCAGGTGTGCTCTAGTGTGGGTTAGGGCTTGTAGGGGGTCCCAGGTGAGGCGGAGTCCTGTGATCACAAAAAGGCTCTCCGTGTGCTGTGAATAATGCAGTGTGAAGTACCATACCTCACTGCTGTGAATGAACAGAGCTCACCTGGGAAATCTGCAGTCTCAGTATGTGTGTTAAGTATGACTGTGTCTTCGGAGGTAAATAAATTTAAGTCATTGTATTATATTAAAGCAAAGCTATCTGACAATTTCCTCAATATTTTTTGCCATCATCTTCATGCAATATATGGCAATGTGTCATTGAGAGTTAACTCCTTAAGTTCACATAAACATATACAATGAGGTATAATTGTCTTTGTGTGTGTGTGTGTGTGTTAGAGGGGCTGAGAAGTGTGAGGCTTTAGAGGAGATGTATGTTGCTGCCAGGGATGCCATAGAGAAAGTGGTGCTGCATTGTCTAACCTCAGAGCGTATTTAAGCTCGGGAAATGAAAAGCAAGAGTGAAACTCCCTTGAGTTATTAGTTGAGTTATTATTATTATTTACTGTGTGTCTATGTGCAGATAAGTATCTCACTTAAATTTTGTTGTACATGTGACAACGACAATTAAGATTCATTCATTCATTTATAAACAGACCTACTGTTCCCACTGATAGTCCAGGTCCAAGGCAGAACACCCACAACTACTTTTTTGGCATTTGGCAACAACATTGCTGTTCGGTGCTATTTGCCATCTTGGCACAAGTAGGCCTTAATCAATGTCATCTTGACTCTGGGTGGTATTTGTAAAGTTTATGCAAGTTGTTTTTGACCAAAATTCAATAATACTGCTTTAAGACATTATTAGAAAAGCAGACCCTTACTTGGCATCTCTAGTGTAGCATGAGTTAGTATTTTCTCACAGATTTTACACTGTATGTTTAGTGTGTGCATGTATGGGTGATTTAAAGTATCTGTTAAATAAATGAAAGGTTCAGTAGGTTGCTCTTTCTCTTTTGAAAATGGAGTCAAAAGTTCCTACCACACTGGAAATAAGTAGCATTGCGAAATGGAACAGTAATGGCAGATATCACTTTAGAGAGGGAATTATGTCTGGAACATTATTTTTTATTCTCCCACATTTTTCAAATACAGCACTAAAGAACTATGCACTATGTGTGTGTGTGTGTGTGCACGCGCACTCCACAGGAATTGCGCTTATGGCTTTGGCATCGCAAGCATTATACCAACAGTCCTGTAGGAATGCTTGTGTGAGGGGGAAACCAGAGAAAGCCAGATGTGTGCTGATGTGAAACAAGGAAAACATGCTGTAGATGCACAGTGTGTTTATATTTGGTAGAGAGAGAGAGAAAGGATGTATGTTTTTCTGTGACACTGCGTGTGTGTTTGTACACAATGTGTGTGTGTGTGTGTGTGTGCACGTGCATGTATGTGTGTGCTTCTACAGTATGCTTGTGTGTGTGTGTGTGTGTGTCATGGAGAGTTGGGGCAGGAAAGGGCAGCAGCCCCAAAGAGAGAGAGCTGCAGGGCCAAGCAGAGGGGGTAGGAGGGGCAGTGCAGCAGGGAGCCAAGCCGCATAGAGAGAAGAGCACACACACACACACACACACACACACACATGCAGTCCAACCAGGCTGTCAAGCAGTACTTACGTGATTGTGTGTGTCTCTGTGTTTTTAGTACATACAGTGCCCCCTTTGGGAAAATTGTGTTTGATGATATGATACATTTTTCTTTTTTCTGATTTTTTTGTTGGATCGAATATATATATATATATATATATATATATATATTTCGATCCAACAAAAAATCATATATATATAAATCAAATATATATATATATATATATAGCACTCTTAATTTATTATTATCACTCTCTCACTCATAACTCTCCCCTAGTGTGTGTGTGTTTGTGTGGTGTAGTTTGAATATGTTTACCAGCGCATTTCTGCACGTTGTGTGTGACTTTGGGGAGTTCTCTGGTATATATGAGCTTACAGCACTGAGCAGATCCCTGTGCAATAAATCACCACAATTACTCCCTCTGCCAACCCGGCTGGTGGCACGGCCAGGCAGTCAGCCCCCCCACAGCCCCCCACCCAAAACACACACACACACCGCCCACCCCAGCCCCGACCCCATCGGGGAGCAGCGGCAACCGTCCCCTGGGTCCCCCACTCCACCCCCCGACTGCCCCACTCTGGAACAGTGCCAGCCTGAGCAGAGAGAGTGAGAAATGAAGGAGAGAGGGGAAATAAGGAGAAGAAGGGAGGGATAAAGAGGAAGGAAGGAAGGAGGTGCGGGGGATGGGGGGCAGGGGGGGTGGTTGAGGTGAAGTGATGTGGAGTGCAGTGGGATTGGAGGAGGAGGAGGAGGGGAGTGTGTGTGTGTGTATGGGGGGGGGGGTTGAAGATGCTGAGATGAAATAAAGAAAAGGAGTAAACAGAGGCAGTCAGGCGAGAGAAAGAGAACGAGAGAGGGAGAGAGAGAGAGAGAGAGAGGAGGGAGGGAGGGAGGGAAAGAGATGGAGCGAGCAGTCACCAGAGGCCTGATTAAGAAAGCAGGGCCGATCGATCTCAACGCTGGCAGGGCAGGATGGATGTGCTGGGAGGGCTGGAGTGGCACAGCAGCAGACACGGCTCAGGGCTGGGGCTCGGGGAGGACGAGGAGCAGAGCACTGGATGAGGGGGTGGAGGAGGAGGAGGAGGGCTGCAGAGGTGGAGAGCGGGTGGATGGACAGAGCATGATAGGAGGGTGGGGGGGAGAGAGAAAGGGTGTTTGACGTTGTGATGCCACAGCCAGTTGTGTTTGTAAATGAAGGCTGGGGGTGTCTTCGCATGAAGGATGGCTTGGTCCTCCTGTCAGACACTCCTGGAGGATCACACACACACACACACACAGAGGCATGGAAAATCCATCTCCTTCCTAGTATGGGTGCCAATTGGAGCGGGGAAGAGATGCCTGTCTGCATCTGGCTGCTTATTGGCCCCCAGGGGGCTACGTGGGGCCAGCAGCGAGATGCAGCAGGAGAAGAGAAGAGAGAGGAGGTTAGGGCCTCCTGTGTTGGACAAGAGCCATTACCATGCATTTGAGAGGTTACAATGTCACCTCTGTCTCCTACAAGCAACTTTCTCTCAGCTATGCTCTCACTCTCTTGTCCACCCCAATAAAGCAATCACCTCTAGATGCTTGAAGAATCTCCGATCACAGGGAGTTTAATAATTGAAATCCTTTCTTTGCTTTGAAACATGGCACCCTGCAGTTTTTTATTGAGCTAGTTAATAAAGCACACATTCGAGAGCCTTGTCTTTTTATCTACACGTTTTTGTGCTCAAGGTGGTGCTTTTTGTCTTTTCTTTCTCCTGGCTGCTACTCTTTCATTCTCCCTCGCCGTCTTACTTTTGTTTTTCTCTTTGGCTGGAATCACACAGCACACACATTAAAGCAATCGGCATAAATGATTCAGTAAAGATGACTGGTGCTGGGCTGTCTTTGAACACTCTGTGTTGGCAAGCAGGTTCTTCTTCCCCCTCTTCTTCTTCTTCTTCTTCTTCTTCTTGTTCCCCCTCTTCTTCTTCTCCCATTTCTACTTCTTTTTCTTCTTCTTCTGTTTTCTTTCTTCTTCCTCTTAATAAGATGTGAAAACAGCCAGGGTAGCAGGAATGTATTCAGGTTCAGGAGGATGGAAAAAAAATCCACAACCTTCAGTCGTAAACAAATAAATATTCAGGCGGTGCAGATGTAAGCCGTGCACTGTTCACATGCCTGGAAGCATTTACACCCATTCTACTAAAGCATTGCTGAATCAGACGCCTAGTAGGCTCTTCTTTTTAATGTGACAGTCCTCATAAATTGTGGCACACACTGAAGCAGTCAGCAGATGACAGGCTTCACATTGTTTTCAAGCCAAAGGCTATTCACCAAGACACCCCACCACTCTCTGGAAGCACTAGCTGAAGCTTGACCTGCTGTTCTGACTGCCATGCTGTGGTTGTGCTAGGCTGCTAATCTCTTAGGGGTATGACTATGGTGTAATCTAAACACAGATCTTATTTTGTTTTTTTTTCACAGGGAGGGACATGGATCATTCAAGTCTTGGGTGTGTAATGGATTCCAGTGCGTCTGTTGTTTGTGGCTGTGTGCAATGACTAGAGAATGTCACTGGTAGGAGTACATCATTCATCTTCAACAAGCCATCTTCACCCCCTTTGAGTTCAATTAAGAAGAGTCTTCTGTTTAATGTGCACTTTATTCATATGGCTGTTAATTGAAGTTTCTTTCCCACAAAAAAAACAAAACGTTTTTGCTCATTAAAGATGTGTTAAAATGTCACTTGCACAGAACATAAAGCACAGAACATATAGACACACTATCAGACTCCAGTGTAGTGCAGTGGGAACACAGTAAGTTCTTAGTCCTCATTGATATGACAGAGAAATCCCATCACTACGAAGTACACTTGTAAATATTTAGTGAAGTAATAAAATATTTGGTCAAATATTCAATTTGCAGAAAAATATTAGAATTGTATAAATTTGTGTGCGTCAACTTTGTGTGTGTGTGCGTGCATGTGTGTGTGTATGTGTGTGTGTGTGTGTCTGTGTATATATGTCTGTGTGTGTGTGTGTGTGTTTGTGTATCCACATTTTCACCCTTCATACTATGGGTTACACACATTGCCAGCCACACATTTTTCCTTTCATCTTAAATGGGCTGAATCCTCTGCTTAAAACTTTTCTTTGAGTCAAGTGAATCAATACAAAATTATCATGGCCCAGCACTCATAACTTCGTACACTCAACAATAGGCAGAGACAAGGTCATGGGAGAATAAATAGCAGGCGGACTGGCTAATGATCTATCATCCCGGACAAGCGCTGGCACCCCAGAGCTCAGCGTCTGACAAGATCATTAATAAAAGCTGCTGGGTGTGTGATCGATCGGTCTGATGGATGATCACAGCCACAAATACTATAAAACACCTGCTCGTCACTCAGAAAGAGAGTGAGAGAGAGAGAGGGGGAGAGACAGAGAGAGAGGGTCGGCCAGGCACCCCCCTCCACAACCATCCAGCAAGACACACATACATATACACCCATACATATATGGTCAAACACAGACACATTCACAAGACTGGAAACAGTGCACACACACACACACAATGTTCTTATCTGTCTGGCTGTCAGAATAATAAAGCAGAGACATTCTGTCTACTGGAGCCATACTGAACTAGCAGATGTCCCTTGGTGTTTCAAGGATGCAGCTCTTCTTAGTCCTGCTTTCTCCATGTTTTATGTCCTTTTGACAGCATGTGTGTGTGTGTGTGTGTGTGTGTGTGTGTGTGTGTGTGTGTGTGTGAGTGTACACCCCAGACACTGATGAGCAGATAACAGAGCTGAAATCTGTGATCCGAGAGATCTAAACGTCAGCAAAACCAATGCACTTGTATTGTTACAATGGGAAGTATTCATTATTGACCTATTCATTCACTTATCTGCTTTGCTTTGATGATAATATCTCTCTCTCTCTTTCTCTCTCTCTCTCATACACACACTTGTAAACACATAATTTCTCTCCCTCTCTCTGTTTCGTTCTCACTCTCTTATTTAGCACTTCTTCCTCACTTTCTATCTATTTTTAAGAGCGCTGGAGCGAGAGGAGAGAGAGAGAGAGAGAGCGTGAGAGAACGAGAGAGAGAGATGCTCTACAGTAGTGTCTCCTTGCTTGGATGCTTGTGTATCAATATCTGGGCATTGATCGCGCCCGGGCCCCCATCCATTCAGTTATGGATTGATTTTCTGTGCAGTCCGCTGTATGTGTGCAATGATGGATGAGGGGGACTGTGAGGGGAAGTTCAAAGGGGTTAAATCCTGTTACTGTAACAAACAAACCCCCTCACATAAACACAGCTGGGCTTCAGGTGGAGGGGTTAACTCACTCAGCTGGCCTCGGGCTGGTGGTACCTGCTGGTGGAACCTTGATCTTGAAATGCACTTGAGGTCCCAGAGGACCTTCCTGCTATTAACATGCATGTGGTTCTTACTGATCTATCTAGGGGGTCCTTGCAGAAGTTTTCCTCTATCTGCCAGGCCTTAAATCAACCTAGTGTGGAAAATGGGAACGTGGGAAGATCTTCCCACTGTGTGTGTGTGCGTGCGTGCATGTGTGTGTGTGTGTGAGTGCGTGTGTGTGTTCAGTAACATCACTTCTGAGATTTGAACTAGAACTGGACCTGCTGTGTTTTTCTCTAGGCAGTCTGTCAGCTCCCGTCAGCCAGGAGCCTGGCCAGTGTTCTCACCAGCACACTTAATTAAAAATAAATATAAAAAAGTCAGAATATTTAAAAGGATACAGAGAAAGGAGAGATGGGAATAAGTGAGAGCGAGAGGGCATTGGAGACGTGGGGGAGGCTGGGGTGGATGGTGGAGATGTGGGGTTGGGGGTAGGGAATCAATAAGCGGTAGAATGCGTTCTAATGCCTCGTTAATGGGCAGGGGTATTAATTATTCAGCTGCGGCCATTTTATCTGCTCATTAAAGTGGGAGGCATAGGAGAGGTGAGGGGGGGGGATCGGGCAGCCATGTCCAGAGTTATTACTCAGACTCTGCTCCTGACCGACCCTCCTCAAGAACGCTCATCATTCCTCAGCGCTGTCTGAGAATGGATGTGGGTAGACCGCAGCGTGTCTTGGCGTCTTTGTAAAATGTAGACCTGTTTAATACAGTTTTATGGCCAAGACTTTTGTCAAGGTGACTGGTGAGAGTATGAATACTGTAGATGGGCTTTAGTTCTTTTGAGTGTGATTGAGAATAATTATGTAAATATGAGTGTTTTCAGATTATTATGGGAAGAAAGCTACTCTTAGCATTATATTGCATTTAACTCTTTAGTATACTCTTAGTTTTATACTTTTTTATACTAAGTTTTATGCTCCTCCATGTGTATGTTTATCTGTTGTTCTCTTCTCTCTCTGAAAGGATGTCACACTGTGTTCACAATTGGTCAATTGGAATTTGAGTGTGTGTGTGTGTGTATGTGTGTGTGTGCTTATGTGTGATTGTGGAGGTGTTGTCTGAATGAGTGCTCACCTCCATCATCCCCTGATGCATAGCGGTGAGTGTTTGGGGAGCGCAGCTTGCCTGGGCGACTGTGTGTGTGTCTGGTGCAGTGCATGTGTAATGCAGAGGAATGTGCCGCATGTCACTGGCGTGAGCGGGAATTAACATTCCCTCTTTGGCCCCGGCGTGGAGTCGACCCGCGAAACGGAAGCCGCGCATTTTGTCAGTGCCGCGAGCGTGACGGGATTGCTAATGACACTGCAGCACGCCCACCGGCCACAAATGGCTCCCTCTTGATTTATTTCTCTTCTCTCGTCTCCCCAGCACCCCTCACCCCCCACTTCATCTTCTCCTCTCTCCCCCGCCCACACCCCTACAGCCCAGCCCATCCACCCCCCCCCCCCCCCCACGACTCCTACTCAACCCCCTCCTCCTCGGCACCTTTGCTATTCATGTGTGAAGTCAAATATACACACACAAACACACGATCACACACACACACACACACACGCTCACGCCAGTGACATGCGGCACATACCCATACACACACACACACACACACACACAGTAAACAAATAAACATAAAATACATGCAGACATGTTTACATAGATTCATGCTTACACACCTACACATGCACAAATATTGTAAGCTTCATGCTTAATACACACATAATACACACATGCACAATACACACATAGGCTACTCAAGCACACGCACACACACACACACACGCACACACACACAGACACATGGAGACACACACACAAAGATCCTCTCTCATTTATTTCACAATGATGCCAGTGGCAGGGACCATCTGTCCATCGGTGCCCCTGCCACGTGGCGTTAAATTCAGGCCGGCCGCCTCAGTCCACTGGCCTGCTCCTGCTTCAGGGCTGGGAGTCCTGGGCCCTGTTGCCCTCAGTGGACAGCACATGCGAGAGGGCATCTGAAGGGTGCAGGGCTGTTGGGGGGGCCGTGCCAGTGGAGAGGGGGGTGAGTGCCACTTCATTTGTGTGCCCATGTGACTGTCTCCATTCACTGGGTGGGGGTGGGGCGGTACAAGGATCAAGTACATCCAAGGTCTTTTTCTGATCATTGTGATGCCTGTGTGTATGTATGTAGGTAAGTATATGGCTAGGGATATATGTGTACACACATGTGAATGTGTGGATATCTGTGTCTGTGTATTTGAGTGATTCTGAATGTGCTTGAATTGACTGAATGTGCAGTGTGTGTGCATCTGTATCTGTCTGTGTGTGTGTGTGTGTGTGTGTGTGTGTGTGTATCTGTGTGCCTGCATGCATGTCCGCCTTTGTGAGAGCTCTGTTTGCTCCGCTGTGTTTTCCCTGGGCACAGGTCTGCTGCAGTGCAGCGTGACGGCTACACATCAGGCCGAGCAATTCCCATTCCCATTCCCATCCCATCCCATCCCACATCCGACATCCCACATCCCAGGAGCCGAGTTGGACCCAGAGAGCTGGCGGCGTGGCACCGCTGCCCAGCCATCCGTTTTAATCTGCCGGCGTTTAGACTGTTTAAATTGTTTCAGTCTGGTTAAGTTGCCTATTTATCCTTCGGAACAGGGAGCCGCCGACGCCCAGCACCGTGTGGGGCGGCTGATAGTGCTGCTTGGTGTGTGTGCTCGGGGCCTGATAAGAGAAGGAGAGAATACTAGTTAATCAGAGCTGGGCGGAGGAGAGGAAGGGGAGAAAGGAAGAGGAGGAGGAGGAGGAGGAGAAGGAGAAAGGGAGGGGATGTCAGCAGAAGGGCAGGTGCAATTTTGAGGACGTTTGGATTTTACTTTCCTCGACTCCATCTCTTTCTCTAAACTTTTACAGTCTCTTTTTTTCCCCTCAATTTCTCTCTACTTTCTTTCAATTTCTCCCTCTCCTCCACTCACCCCCTCACTCTTTCCCTCTCCCTTTCCACTGCTCTCTCTCTCTCTCTCACTACCTCTCTCCTCGGTTGGACCTTTCCGTTCTGCACAGGCGAGAAGTGGATGAGATATTTATCATCTTTATGACTGGAAGTTTGAGGGGCCTCCCTGTGCTGACGCCTTGCTCCGGCTGACGAATGGCCCAGTCACTGATGTGCAGCCACCTCGGGTACTGCAGCCACTGGTGGTGTGTGTGTGTGTGTGTGTGTGTGTATGTGTGTATGTGTGTGTGTGTGTGTGTGTGTGTGTGTGTGTGTGTGTGTGTGTGTGTGTGTGTGTGTGTGTGTGTGTGTGTGTGTGTGTGTGTGTGTGTGTGTGTGTGTGTGTGTGTGTGTGAATGTGGTGGGTGGGTAGGTGGGTGTGTGTGTGTCGAGGTGGTGGTGGAGAAAAACTAGACAGATATTTAGTGACTGAACAAGACACATCACCTCCCTTTTTATCCCCCCCCCCCCCCCCAAAAAAAAAAAAAAAGAACTGCAGAGAAGGAGGCAGAAAGTGGGAATGGAGAGATGAATGGAGAAAAAATGAAACTATTAACCAGGTAGTGGGCCTGAAAACTACAAACAGGCCCCAGAAATATAGAGAGCTATTCGTATATGTGCTGTATATGAGTCATTATCCATGCATGTACATGAGTCATGTGACATGTATTCCTGTTTTGGAAAATGTGGACCTACTTTTTGATTATGGTTGCATATCAGAAACGAAGGAGGAATCGCATACAAACAAACACGCAAATACACACAAAAACTAAATGATACTCTAGCATATATGCACATCCACACACACATGCACGCGTGCGCACCCAAACACACACACACACACCACACACACACACACACACACACACACACACACTGCCTCTCTCTGTTTCTCTCTCACACACACACACATGCATGATGCACGCAGACACGCATGCATAAACGCACACACACACACATAGACATAAACACACACATTCTGGGAGCCTCTATTCCCCCCAGGGTTCCTGGAACCCAGTCAGAAAGAAAGTGCCTTGGGCTGAGGCTGGCCAGTTTGTCAAGGTCGTCGCTGGGGTCCCTTCAGGCTAGTATGCTCAGCGCTATTTGTTTTGGTTAGTCTTGTTTTTATTGGCTTTGGTGAGGCATCTCATAGCACACCCACACTTGCATCTTCTTTGAATATCTTCAAATATCAGCTGCCAGTTATTTTTATAGATCAAAGCTTTTCATTTGGCTTGTTGCTGTGTTAAAAAGTCCTCCGTTAGATACTTGCTAGTAGATGAATTAGGTTTGTTGTGTGTTTATGTGTATCTGTTAGAGTCTGTGTGAGTTTATTCATGGGTGTATGAGTGTGTGTGCGAGTGTGTGTGTGCGTTCGTGTGTCTGTGTGCGCATCAAATGTGCAAGGAAAATGTCTTCAAACACAAACATAGCGAACACACACAGTTAATCATGACTTCCTTGCTAATTGGTTCATGTGACAGCCAGCTTTTTCTACCTTGTTTCACACTCTTGCTTAACGGCCCAGTAAACGAGTGACCTTCAGCAGCGAAGCTGACGCATGAGAACCCTCCACCCCACCATGTGTGTCTTTGTGTTTACACATGACAGGTCACTGATGTCCGCAAACGGAGACATGCCCTTTCCCCATGGACAGGGCAGCTGTCCTGCAGGCGTGGTTCAGGGCGTGTGTGTGTATTTGTTTGTGTGTGTGTGTGCGTGTGTGTGTTTGTCTCCATGTGTGGGGTGTGCCCACATCAGTGGACCTGTCTCATATGGTGACATCTCTCTGTCCTGGTTTCACATATGACCCTTGTTGGAATAACAATAGCTCTGAAATGTGTGTGTGTGTGTGTGTGTGTGTGTGTGTGTGTGTGTGTGCTTGTTTTGTTTTTGTAAAAACTTTAAAGATTTTTTTTATGGTTTCAGTGGACAGAAAACTGCAAAGAGAAAATGAAAAAAGATAAAAAGAAAAAAGTCTGCCCAGAATTCAGATGAGGGTGAGAGGGAATGTGTTACTGAGGCAAGAGGAGATGGATGGAGTGTAAAAGAGAGAGAAAGAGAGAGAGTAAAGACAGAGAGAGATCGATGTGAGAGAATACAAACTGTGATAAATCTCAAGGCAACTGGATGGCCTTAGAGGAGAGCAAGAATGACACAGATAATCAGACAGACAGACAGACAGACAGACAGACAGACAAGAAGAGTGAGACAGAGCAACAGAGAAGAGAGAGAATAATTACAGTTTTTCCTGCTTGCTTTGATGCAGCCATCACTTCAGAATCCACATTTTCAAATCAGTTAATGCAAAGGCCTAAACAGGAGCACTCTGCCCAAAATCACAGGTTTTGTTTGTAAAAGGCTCTAACGGTAACCAAAAAAAACATTTAAAACATGCAGCAAAAGCAAATTTTTCCTTCAAATAACACAATTAGTGGTCAGATCAGTGAGTACTCTCAGTCAGTCATAACTCAAAGGAGGACAAAATGGAAAACTTTGCTTTCAAAATAAGCTGATTCTGCCTTACGTTCTTCTATACCTGTGCCATTTACCTGGTTATTACATTTTTTTTATTGCTTTGATGCAGCCATCACTTCAGAATGCACATTTTCAGATCAGTTAATGCAAAGGCCTAAGCAGGAGCACTCTGTCCAAAATCACACATTTTGTTTACAAAAGCCTCTAACGGTGACAAAACATTTAAAGCATGCAGCAAAAGCATTTTTTTCCTTCAAATAACACAATCAGTGGTCAGATCAGTGAGTACTCTCAGTCAATCATAACTCAAGGGGGGACAAAAAATGCAAAACTTTGCTTTCAAAATAAGCCAATTCTGCCTTAGGTTTTGCTATGTCTGTGCCATTTACCTGGTTATTGAGTGTGAAAAAGCAACAGAATGTTAAAAAATACATTTTATTCTTTCTTCCTACACTTACAGTAAACGTCATTGACATGCAAGACCCATAATAAGCACCTAGGCAAATATACTGTACAATACAGTGCACTTCATATACTGAAGTAACTTTCCAATTGTCATTGACCTTCATTTTTTGTCAAAACATGGGTACTTTTACAATTACTCTATATTCTCTTGTAAATAGCAAACAGCAAAGGTGGTATCTTATATGAATGGAGAATGATTGTGGATTGAAGAATTATGGAGGAGGAGATGTACTGGGTTCTGGTGTGCTAATAACGTGAGAATGAAGATCAAATGGATCCCAGTTTCATTAAGCGCTTTTTAGCAATCAAGAAAAACTGCAAGAGAGAGAACTCTAGACTGAGAGAAAAGAAAGAGTGGAGAGGGGTAAGGAGGGTAAAAAAGCAGGTGAGACACTTAGTAGCAACGAGTGCAGACGAGTGCATCTGCAGACGAGCACGTCAGCGACAGGAAAAAGACGGAGGCAGCCCACGTCCCCCCACGTCTCCTCCGGCTGCTTACCAGCATATGTGGGCTGACAAGCTCTGATACTGCAGCCCAGCCTGCGCTAACATTCTGTATGTCTGGTACAGCAGAGAGAGAGAGAGAGAGAGAGAGAGAGAGAGAGAGAGATGGAAAGAGATGGGAGGGGGAGGGAGGGATAGATGGTAGGTTAGGGAGGAGGAGAAGGAAGAGAAGAATTGGAGAGAAGAGGAAGGAGTGGAATAATCAAAAAGAGAGAGATGGAGATAGAGGAGGGGGTAGTGGAGGAAGAAGCTGGGGTGAAGACTGGAGAGGAGAGGAAAGGTTGTGAGAAGTGAAGAGAGACGAGTAGAGGAAACAGGAAGAGGGTTGACTGGATGAAAGAAGTAAGATGAGAGAGTAAGATGAGAAGTGCAGAATATGGGGGGAGAGAGCAAGGGAAAGGGGGTGATTAAAAAAAAAAGAAAAAAACAGCTGGAGAAGAAGAGGGGAGGGGATGTGAAAGGACAGGATGACAAAACAGGAAAAAAGGGGGAATATTAAAAAAAGAATAAAGGAGAG